>JARQOC010000004.1:236404577-236735220 GCA_033576535.1 Allobates femoralis
TTTATGGGAAGAGGTGGACGTTAACAGCAGTAGCATGAATCAGCAGTTTTGCTGAATTTAAGGTGGCTTGCTTTCATCTGGAGGTAATAGAAACTGTGGAGAAATCCAGTCCTTGTTGAATTTAATCAGAGTAAGTTTGTTTGCATGTGTGCCTACCAGAGATGATTGCCCCAGCGGAACTGAAAACACGCTCTGACTTCACAGTAGCATCCGGGCAGGCCAGCACCTTTAAGGCATATAAGGAGAGGATGGGCCAAGTGTTCAGCTTGGACACCCAATAATTAAAGGGAACTGAAGCATCAGAAAGGATGCACGTATGGTCACTTTAGTTCCCCTTGACCATGTTCTGCAAATTCTCCCTCCTTGGCATTGTTGCAGGCACAGAAAGCCCTTGTTGATGTGTTGGTTTATTAAAAATGGCCCAGTTTGTGCACATTTTCCCCCCACCTCTGTTGGACCAGGTATTCGTGTCTCTACCCACTACCCTTGGTGTTGAAAAGAGCTGGTACTTCTGCCTCCAGCGTTGTCTGAGGGTGATGTTTTCAGCAATTGATCTGCAATGGCCCTCTTGAAGGATTCCATTGTGCAACTCTTTGGTGATTCCAAAAGGAGAGAAGGAGATTTCTCCTTCTACCGAGGGTGAGAATGGTGGCCAACCAGTATAGGTTGTTGGATAAAATGTGTATCATGCAATGGTCTTGCCACAGACACTTACACATGAAGTGTGCCATTTGGGCCAAGCTGAAAACAGGCAAATGTTCTGTGTCCCTACCAATAGGAACAGTACCCATCCTCTCCTTATGCTGACTCTTTTCCTCCTCCTCCACCTCCTCTTCTCCAGCCCATCCAGGCTGGACAGATATGAAGCTTTGTTTGGCTGTCCCCTCTGTAGCATTAGGAGTCCCATTGGTAGCACAGAAAAACAAGTCCTCTCCCTCCTCATCCTCCTCATCTTCACCCAATGTTGCCTCAGAATATTAACTGGGCTGGGTTGTATCACTCATTGGGAAATCTGGCTCCATAGCCACATGCTGGGCTCTCAAAGCATTCTCTCTGAGATTATGCAGTGATTGTTTGAAGAGACACAGCAGTGGGATGATTAAGCTGATAATAGCCTGATCACTGCTCATTAGGTTGGTGCAGTAGTCAAAGTTCTCAAGAACCTCACAAATGTCAATGATCCACACCAACTTGACAGTTGCTATTTGTGGTGGCTGACTCTCAGTCTGACGGGCATGTTGATGCTGGTATTCAGCTACTACCTTCTGCTGCTCACTAATACTCACCAACATATGATAGGTTGTGTTCCACCACGTGGGTAGGTCGCAAATGAGTCAGTGACTTGGCAAATTCAAGCACTTTTTCAGTGCTGTAAGACCAGCAAAAGCAGTAGAGGAATGGCAGAAATGGACACTAATATGGCACACCTTCTCAAGTAGGTACAGTAAGTCAGGGTAAGTTTTAAGAAATTTCTGAACAAGTAGGTTAAGCACATGAGCAATGCAGGACACATGTACCGGCTTGCTGACTTTTAAAGCCACCACCAGGTTACGTCCATTATCACAGACGACCGGGACTAGGTTGGAGGTGTAGCAGGGAGAGACACAGATCGGTCTGTTGTTTTAAAGCTTGGCACAGCTCTGATGCAGTGTGTGGTTTCTGATCTAAACAGATCAGCTTCAGCAGAGCGTCTTGCCGCTTTGCCAATTCACTGCATCACATGTCTCAGACTCAGAGCCTTGTTGCGCACTACTAACAACACCACTTCCTCGTCCAAGTCTCTGTCCCTTAACAACAGTTTTTTTTGGCATTTTGGGTTTTGTTGACTGCTTTTCAGATGTTGATGGCACAAACCAAGCAAGCTGTCACAGCCAAAATATTGGGGAAAATAGTGGGGTGCGTGCTTTGCAGCAGGCAGTAGTAAATATTTGTAGTACTACTGTAAGGTTTTCAGTCTTTTTTTGCTATATCTGTTGTTATGTTTGCATTCAGTGTATTTTGTCGGCCATCTTGTTTCCTGTCATGTGCATTGACTTTTGCCCTCAAACAAGATGGAGTCCTCAGCTTGTCGTCGGCCATCTTGTTTCCTGTCCTGTGCATTGACTTTTGCCCTCAAACAAGATGGAGTCCTCAGCTTTGATGTCCCTGCCCTGTTCCTTGCCAATTGCCCTTTTAATCAGTTTCAGATGATTTACCTGTGCTCCTGAATCAGGTCTGAAACCAGTTTGTGTCTTGCTCTCTGAAGCCTGGATTCACTCTGCCTGGAATTATTTGTGGACACAGAATCTTCCTGTTTGAAAACACTGTCTGACAGGAAAGTAATAGACTGAATGACTTGTGCTATGCTTTAATGCTCTGATGTCCTTGGTTGTTTGCCTTGCACTCTGCAACTACATTTATGTTATCCTGTTGATGCACTAACTTGTATGAAGCAATACAAGAGCTGCTTAAGAAGCGTATGTCTCATGTGTCTCATTATACCCATGCATTAGACTCTATATAGACTGTATCATATATGACAGATTCAGGAGCATAATAGAGTCTGCTGGGTTTGGGACAGTGCTGCATCTGCTGCCACCTGCATAGAGATTTCTGGATCTTTGTCATTGGGGAGCCGCTGCAGATCGTGGATCCGAGATATCGATATATGTGATGATAGTGGTTGTGGCTTCTCACAACCTTTCCAGGTGAGCACATTCCCTTCTTTTAAGTCAGGAGTGTTACCACAGGTAAACACTATTGTGCTCCTTTTCTTCCTTTCCAGCCTCTCTGCCGTACAGCTTCTGGGAATATGGAGGACCCCGTTAAACATCTGTGCGAAGTGACGGATTCAATCCTTGCTGACCTACAGGCATTGAAGGCCAGCTTTGCAAGCCTGCGGGATCGCGGTGATCATAATCTGCAGGTGTTCGGACAAACCACACAGGACTTACGAACCCGGATTGAGGTTCTGGAGGGACGAGTCCACACCCCAACTTCAACCCCGGTTATTGGATTCCCCAAGCTACCACCATTCCGCTTTGGCGGTGAACGGGAAAAATTCAGGGGATTCATTAATCAATGCAAACTGTTCTTGGCGGCTCATGCGCCACGGTTCCTTACTGAGCGATCTAAAGTATTGACAATAATTATGCTGCTCTCCAACAAAGCTCTCACATGGGCAAACCCCCTAATTGAGACTGACGATGACTGTCTAAATAATCTTGATGCTTTCATTTCAGCTATGGGGCAGGTATTCGATGATCCAAACCGTGGTGCTACAGCGGAATCAGCCATGTTAACTTTAAGCCAAGGTAAGCGCTCGGTAGCGGAGTATGCTGACGTGTGTGACAAAAGGAACGCAGACCTGCTACCCCTTCACCGTCTATATGACTATCCGATAGACCTGTTACCAGGTGCAGGAATACCTTTTGGCAAGATTTACTCTATGGCAGGGCCTGAGCTAAAGGCTCTAAAAGACTATATAGACGAACATCTAGCCAAGGGCTTCATACGCCCCTCTTCATCTCCTGCTGGTGCACCAATCTTCTTTGTGAAGAAGAAAGATGGATCTCTTAGGCCCTGTATAGACTATCGGGAGCTCAATAAAATCTTGATCAGAAACCGTTACCCACTACCGTTGATCCCTGAATTATTGGAGAGAGTACGGCATGCAAAACTCTTTACAAAGTTGGATCTCCGTGGGGCCTATAACTTGGTCCGCATTAGACCTGGGGATGAATGGAAGATAGCTTTCAGGTCACGCTACGGACACTTTGAATACCTAGTAATGCCGTTCGGTTTATGTAATGCTCCAGCAACTTTCCAACATTTGGTGAATGACGTTTTTAGGGACCTCCTGGATACATTCATTGTCATTTATTTGGATGATATTTTGATTTTTTCTAATTCCACAGAGGAGCATCACAGACATGTGAAGATGGTCTTAGAACGCCTACGACAAAACCATCTGTATATCAAACTGGAAAAGTGCGAATTTCTGGGGTATGTAATGTCATCACGAGGAATTAGTATGGATGAGAGTAAGATCCAAGCCATTAAAGACTGGCCAGTCCCCAAGAATGTGAAGGAGGTCCAGCGCTTTATAGGGTTTGCTAATTTCTACAGGCGTTTTATCAGGAACTTTTCTGAGGTAGTGTGTCCTATTACGCGGCTTACCGCAAGAATTCTGCTTTTACCTGGACCCCCCCAGGCTCAATAAGCATTTTCCCGTTTGAAAGAGAAATTCACCACGGCACCTATTCTGGTGCATCCTAACCCTGAACTTGCCTTCATAATAGAGGTGGATGCCTCAGACAGTGCCATCGGAGCTATCCTCTCCCAGAGGACAGGTGAGAAAGAAGTCTTACATCCCTGTGCTTTCTTTTCCCGGCGGTTGTCTCCTGCAGAACGGAACTATGACGTGGGTAATAGAGAATTGTTGGCCATCATCGCAGCCTTCAAGGAATGGAGACACCACCTTCAGGGAGCTGCACAGCAGATAATCGTGTTGACTGACCACCGCAATCTTGAGTTTATCAGATCGGCTAAGTGCTTGACTCCTCGCCAGGCTCGTTGGAGTCTTTTCTTAAACCAATTCAGTTTTGTTATCTCATATAGGCCAGGATCGCGTAATGGAAAGGCCGATGCGTTGTCTAGACTCCACTCAACTGAAACCATTCCACTCGCGTCTCGTAAGACTGTTATCTCTGATTCTAGGTTCCTGGGAGTGATTCATAATCAAGACTTGCTTAACGACATCAAGGAAGCATACCATACAGATCCCTGGCTGGCACAACCGTCTTGTGAAGTAAGTCTTGTATATAAGAACGGTGTGTGGATTCAGGGGCAACGCCTGTATATTCCTGAAGCAGTCAGGGTGAGAGTACTGCAACTCGTCCACGATTCTAAGATAGCGGGGCATAGAGGAGTTCTGAAGACTCAAGAATTCCTGTCTCGCTTCTTTTGGTGGCCCACATACAGAAGAGACGTTCTAGGTTACGTCACTTCTTGCGAAGTCTGTGCCAGATGCAAGACTCCACGATCTTCGCCTACGGGTCTATTACAACCCCTACCCGTTCCATCCCGTCCATGGGGATCCATATCTATGGACTTCATTGTGGAGTTGCCAACCTCTCAAGGGAAGAACACAGTTCTGGTGGTGGTGGATCGGTTAACAAAGGCAGCCCATTTCATTCCATGTGTGGGTCTACCCACTGCGAAACACACATCGGACTTAATCATTCAAAACGTGTTTCGCCTGCATGGCGTACCGGATGAGGTTGTATCTGATCGAGGGGTGCAATTCACTTCAAAGTTTTGGCAGCATTTCTGTGCTGCGTTGGACATCAAAGTTAACCTGTCTTCTGCCTTTCATCCGCAGACGAATGGACAAACCGAGCGGACTAATCAGACCCTAGAACAGTATCTCCGCTGTTTTATCTGCCACCTACAAGATGACTGGGTGGATTTGCTCCCACTGGCTGAATTCTCTTATAACAACTCACAGAGCGCTTCCACCAAGCAGTCACCCTTTTATGCCAATTTGGGTTATCATCCTAACATCCTTCCTCGACTTCCCATAGATACACCTCTCCCAGCTGTGGCCGACAGAATCACCTCTCTACAACAGAATCTTGATCTGCTTAAAGAGAATCTGGAATCCGCTCAGGACAGGTATAAAAAAGCGGCAGATAGGTTTCGTAAACCTGCACCAACCTTCAAGGTAGGAGATTTGGTCTGGCTGTCTACTAAGAACCTCAAATTGAGAGTACCATCGTCCAAATTGGGTCATAAGTACGTTGGGCCCTATAAGATTAATAAGCTCGTCAGTAACGTTGCCTGTCGCCTTCAACTTCCAAGATCTATGAGGATTCACCCCGTGTTTCACGTTTCTCTACTAAAGGCTGTGACTCCCAATTCATTCCCTGGTCGTTCTTCTTCCCCTCCTGCTCCGGTACTCATCGATGGCCAGGAGGAGTTTGTCGTGGAAAGGATCCTGGACTCCAGGTTGTTCAGAAATGGGGTGCAATACCTGGTAAAGTGGCAGGGCTATTCTTCGGAGGACAACTCGTGGGAGCCGGCCTCCAATCTCCATGCTCCTCGGTTACTCCGCCAGTTCCATCGGAGGTACCCAGGAAAGCCTGGACTGGGGCCATCCAGAGGCTGTCCCTAAGGGGGGAGTAATGTAAGGTTTTCAGTCTTTTTTTGCTATATCTGTTGTTATGTTTGCATTTAGTGTATTTTGTCGGCCATCTTGTTTCCTGTCATGTGCATTGACTTTTGCCCTCAAACAAGATGCAGTCCTCAGCTTGTCGTCGGCCATCTTGTTTCCTGTCCTGTGCATTGACTTTTGCCCTCAAACAAGATGGAGTCCTCAGTTTTGATGTCCCTGCCCTGTTCCTTGCCAATTGCCCTTTTAATCAGTTTCAGATGATTTACCTGTGCTCCTGAATCAGGTCTGAAACCAGTTTGTGTCTTGCTCTCTGAAGCCTGGATTCACTCTGCCTGGAATTATTTGTGGACACAGAATCTTCCTGTTTGAAAACACCATCTGACAGGAAAGTAATAGACTGAATGACTTGTGCTATGCTTTAATGCTCTGATGTCCTTGGTTGTGTGCCTTGCACTCTGCAACTACATTTATGTTATCCTGTTGATGCACTAACTTGTATGAAGCAATACAAGAGCTGCTTAAGAAGCGTATGTCCAGGGGGCGTGGCCTGCGCTGAGACATGCAGGTCGCACTGTAGGAGAGCTCCGTAGGCAGAGGCCGAAAACCCGGTGATTAACGGCGCCTGACGACTAATTGTGGTTCCCAACCTGCTGGAAACTGTCTCCTACCCACCCGGGAATGCCGAGATCCAACACCCGCAGCCGCAGCACCGCACAGAAGCTCACAGACTTCTACCCCACTGAACGCGCTGCGGCCCAAGACTCCAAGATGGCGGCGCCTGCCTCGCCTTCCCCGCGGTCCTCACAACAAGCGCACCCACAGACCCGTGGCTCTCCTGGAGGGAGTCAGGATTATGACCGTCTCGCCAGAGATGAGGAACATGTCCCGCTCACGCGCCACTCCATAAGGGGCCTCCTGGATGAGCTGCGCAGAGCGATTGAGGATGACACCCGGCGCATAGTAGGTGAGATCATGGCCGACGTCTCGGCTCTGGGGGAGCGCACAGACTACCTAGAGGGGAAGGTGGGAGAGATAGCAATGGCACATAACGAGCTGGCGGATCTGTACCATGATGTTAATGTGGAGCTGAGGGCGGTAAAAGCCACCTCATATGACTTAGAGGACAGACTCAGAAGAGGCAACGTTAAAATACGGGGTATCAAAGAAGAGGAGGGAGAGGAGGATCTGATGCAGACAGTACAGCCGTTTTTGTCCCTACTACTCCCGGATGAACGGGCTGATGCCCTGGGGATAGAGAGAATTTTTCGTCTCCCCAGGTCGCCTCGCATTGGACGCGGGGTGCCAAGAGACGTTATGGTACATCTGAGGACCCCCAGAATGAGGGACCTGTTGATGCAGTCACTGCGCAACCGCCCTATAACGGCTACCCCATACAACTCTTGGTCCCTGTATCCGGACCTTTGCCAGGGAACATTGGCAAGGCGCAGGGAGTTCACGCCATATTGTGCCATCCTCCGTGACCACGCCATACAATACGCCTGGGGATCGCCGGTGAGTGTATCTTTTAGGTACAAAGGCACACGGCACTATTTCTCCTCCCCTTCCAAACTACGAGCGACTTTGAAAGACTGGCGTATGATGCCCACCTCAGCTTCTGGCTCCAACTCGACGACCACCAGCCCTAAAGACCACAGAGACCGAGAGAGAACATCAGCTGACACAGGGAAAAAGTGACAGCTGGATCACCTGGGCGGCCGTACCCTGCCTGCTGGACCTTTCTTTATCCCGAACAGGGATATCCTGTTACCACCCCCTGAGTCTGACTCTCCGGGGGGTACCGGAAGATGTGCTGGAGGGAAAAACCTGGTCCTCCCCTGTTGGATATGAGGCCCAGAGTGTTCCATCTCGAGGAGACAAGGGGCCCCGGATTATAGTACACCCTTCTCCTCCCTCCAGCTTTCTGCCCCCACGCTCTGGACTTTGTGAGCGAACTTAGTTTGTCTCTTTTCTGGCTTTTTGTTCTCCTGTGTAGTTTTAGTTTTTCTTGTAGTACCCCCCCTCCTACCCTCCCATTTACCTAGTTCTCCCCAGCCCCCCCCTTCCCCCCCCCCAGTCCTAACCTAAAGTTTCCTCCCCCCCTTCCCACCCCCGTTACCAACTTCGCCCGACGACCTTTGCTTACCCTCTCGTCACCTTCCATTGCCCCCGCCCTCCCTCCCGAGTTCCCAGACTTCTGCCCCCCCTCCTTCTTACTCATCGGTCCCTCCACCCCCTGCCCTCCCCCTGCCTTCCCGACCTTGCCCCTTGTCTGTTTCTTCCCGTGAGAGGTTGGCCTGACCCTAACCTAGACGATGTGTTTTGGAAGATCGTGTCATGAACGTTAAGGGGGCCTGAACTCCCCAGCCAAGAGGTCGTTCTTATGGAGAGAAGCTCAACGGAAAAAAGCGGATGTGGTCTGTGTACAGGAATCCCATCTACTCGAGGGGGATAACCATCGGCTGAGTCACCCCAGGTATCCACACACCTTCTTCTCCAATTGTAACCTAAAAAAAGCGGGAGTTTGTATACTGGTGAGTGCTTCCCTCCAATTTGTACGTAGAAAAGTAGTCTCAGACGAGCATGGCAGATACCTGATTTTGACCTGTGAGGTCTCCGGGGTCGTCTTTACTTTAGTTACCGTCTATGCACCAAACGTGGGACAGAGAGGTTTTTAAAGGGCCCTTTTTACTAAGCTGAAATTGGAGTCCGAGGGTCACTTGATAATCTGTGGCGATTTTAACGCGGTCATGGAACCGCGCCTGGACTCCACAGCCCCCGCGGCTATCTCGAGGGGCGGCCTTCACCCTCTGACCCGGGAGTTCCGCCTCCACGACATCTGGCGCTACCTACATGCGGAAGAAAGGGACTTTACCTTCCGCTCCGGCCCGCATGGCTCCTACTCCAGGATAGACTTCTTCCTGGTGGATGATGGAGCCATGGAACGGTGCCGGAGGCCTGAGATAGGTGTTATCACCTGGTCAGACAATGCGCCGGTGTCGATGGAGGTGGACCTGGGGGGAGGGGGTGAACGCCCTCGCCGCTGGCGATTGGGCCCTGACCTCCTCTTGGACCATCACGTGAAGGAAGAGATGGGTACCAACATTGATTGTTTTTTGAAATCAATGACACCGGAGACGTCACAGATGAAACCCTATGGGCTGCACATAAAGTGGTGATGAGGGGATTTTTCCTTCAGAAGGCATCACAACGCAAACGGGCTAGAGAGAGACAGAGAAAGGAATGGGAAGACCAGATACAGTCTCTTGAAACTTTAAACAAATCTAATCCCGACCGAGAGCTGACTGCTCGAATTACGGTGTACGCACCCAACTTGTTCCCTACTATTGCGACAATATGAAACGGGGCTTCATAAATTGAAAACACGTTATTATGAGCAGGGAGACAGAGCAAGTAGACTACTGGCAAGAAGACTGACAAAACGCGTGGGACAGACAGCAGTGGCGGGATTGAGGGATCAGTGTGGGAAGCTAGTGAGAGATCCACGCCAGATAGTGGAGGCTTTTTCAGCTTACTATGCATGATTATACAATCTCAGACTAGACACGGAGACTACACAACCCTCAGCGGACAGTATTGACGACTTCCTAGACAAATTACAGCTACCCTCGATGTCACAGGTTGACTTAGATGCTCTCAATGCGCCATTTACGAGTGGAGAGTTGCTCAAGGTCATTGGTACTCTAAAATCGGGCTCAGCGCCGGGACCGGATGGCTACATTAGCGAGTACTACAAGACATATGGTCCCATCTTGGCTCCGTATCTACTCAGACTGTTCAGTGGCTGGAGGTCGTCTGGTACCATCCAGAAGGAGGCTCTTGAAGCAACTATAATTACCATTCCCAAACCAGGAAAATGCCCTGAGCTCCCAGGGAGTTACAGGCCGATCTCACTACTGAACACTGACCTCAAGATTTACTCTAAACTTCTCACAATGCAGTTGGCCGAGATGGTCCCGAGACTGGTGGGTCCGGATCAGGTGGGGTTTGTGGCTCGGTGTCAGGCCAGGGACGGCACGAGGAGAATGCTGAATCTCATCGAGCTTGCGGAGAGAGGGGGGGCCCCCAGTGCATTCCTGTCACTTGATGCGGAGAAGGTGTTTGACAGGGTGCACTGGGGATACCTTGAAAAAACCCTACGGAAATTTGGGTTGGAAGGTCCATTTCTTACGGCCATCCTAAGTTTATACTCTAACCCCTCTGCGAGAGTCTTCTCCTCGGGCTACCTGTCAGACCCGTTTGATATAACTAATGGGACGAGACAGGGTTGCCCGCTGTCCCCCCTGATTTATGTCCTGGCGATTGAGCCGCTGGCCGCAGCTATACGGGCCGACCGTGACATTCGGGGGATACAGGTGGGGGACAGGCACCATACTGTGGGCCTGTACGCGGATGATGTTATTGTCTCGTGCACCTCGCCAGAAGTATCCCTCCCGAGAGTACTCTCTTTGCTAGAAACATACGGAGCAATCTCATACTATAGCTGAACGCCTCTAAATCTCTGGTGTACCCAGTTAATTTACCAAAAGAAGAGGTGGTGAGCCTGTCGGCATCTCTCCCCTTTCAGTGGTCGCCCAGGGGGATCCCTTACCTCGGCATCACCTTATACCCGACAGGTGAAGTAGTCAGGAGAAACATGGATAACGTATTGAGATCATTAACAGGGGCCTCGAATCCACGGTCTCTGCAATCCCTATCGTGGGTAGCCAGAATCCAGGCCTTTCGGATGTCTTGGCTGCCCCGATTCTTGTACCTTTTCAGATGTATACCGCTGGTTTATACCGCGCGTCTTTTAACGCGGATTCAACGGGCAGTAGATGGGTACATTTGGGCGGGCAAGAGACCGAGGATTCAACGAAAGGTGATGTTTAAGAAATGGAAGGGTGGCGGCATGGGAGTCCCGGACATGACGGCCTATTATAGGGCGGCCCTTTTGGAACCACTAAGAACATGGTGGGCGGATGGCAGTGACCCTGGGTGGGCACAGATTGAAGCAACACAGGTGCCAGGGGGCTCTTTGAGATGCTTATTGACAGCGGACGCGCTAAGACCCACCAGACTCAGACGCCCCCTGGGGACGATTGATGCTCTCCTGCGGGCATGGAGACGTGTACCAAGGAGTGGAGGATCTTCTCTCCGGCGAAGATTGTGCTTGGAGCCCTCCGTGTCCACATACTGTCCCTGCGGTTGACGCAGTGGGCTGAATGTGGAATAACCACTCTAGCAGACCTCTTGGGTCCTGCGGGGGTCATCTCCATAGACATTTTACACGACAACACCCAACCTTAAGAGGATCATACTTTCAACTGTGTCAGATATCGCACTTTATAGCTACAGCTGGGACCAAAGAGTACTTGAATGCCCACTTCCCTTCTCCCATGAGAGCAGTCCTGGGACTGTCGCCTGGAGGAACGAGAAGCCTGGCAAACCTATATGCGGGATTGTTGGAAGACGACGGACAATTCACGCTCCCATATAGGTCTAGATGGGAAGGAGAGCTCAACTTCAAGTCAGACAATGAATATTGGGAGGGAGCAGTAAGATGTTTGACAGGGGCAACTAGGTGCATTAATCATCTTGAACAGCTCAAGAAACTACATCTACGTTGGTACCTGACCCCAGCCAGGGTGGCTAGGTTTGGGGGGAGGCATCGCCCCTTTGTTGGAGGGGTTGTGGGGCCCGAGGCACACTTACCCACATATGGTGGTCGTGCCACAGAATCTCACAGTTTTGGTCCATAGTTGAGGGCCTTTTAAAATCCATTATGGATACCTCTTTGCCTCTCACTCCCCAGATGGCTCTGCTGCACATCGGCGTAGAGGTTTTGCCTCCAGTCCCCCGCTTCATGTCTACTTTTGTCCTCATAGCGGCGAGACAGTCAGTCTCAGCATGCTGGAAATCTCCTTCTCCGCCTTCGATACGGGACCTCGCAGCCAGATTGAACACGATCTTCACTCACGAATACTACCTGGCCCAGGAGGCAGGTCACAAATGTTATGTAAGGGAGGCGTGGGAATGCTGGGCTCAGCACCCCATGGCGGTACCTCTCCCTCTAAGGGTCTGATGGTTTTTATAAAATTTATCCAATGTCCCGTGATTATGTGGCCCATATCTCTCCCAAGTCCACCCCGGTGTTGCTTCCCTCTCTCTCTCCTCACCCCCCCCCACCGGTCTCTCGCCCGAGCCCCCTCCCCCCCCTCCTACTAGTACTCATCCCCCTCCTTTCCTCTGACCCAGCCCCCCCCCCCCCCATTTTTATTTCTGAAAACCTCTCTTAGACTTTTGGTTTTTTTTTTATTCCTTTATTGATTGTTGGTTACTACAGTCCGAGTACGTCGAAATTTCCTTTAACCGACTCACTCAATTCACGTAATGAAACTTGTACAAGTTAATTGTTGTTTCTTTGTCTTTGTATATTGTCAAAATTTGTTGAATAAAAATCATTCATGACAAAAAAAAAAAAAAAAAGAAGCGTATGTCTCATGTGTCTCATTATACCCATGCATTAGACTCTATATAGACTGTATCATATATGACAACTACTTTGGCTAGGGCTCTAGCATTGTATAAACGGGACTGATGTGGGCCACAGAAGGCAGGCTGTGACCTAAAAAATCTTGGGTTAAATTGAATGGTGCATGTTTTGTAGCAGGCAGTAGAAAATGTTTGTAATACTGCTTTGGCTAGGGCACTAACGGGAGTGATGTGGAAAGCAGAAGCCAGGCTCTGACCCCAAAAACAGCAAGGAACATGGACTGGTACGTGCTTTGTAGCAGGCAGTAGGAAATGTTTGTAGCACTGCTTTGGCTAATGCACTAACACCATATTAACAGGACTGATGTGGACAGCAGAGGCCAGGCTCTGACCTCCAAAACAGCGGGGGAAATTGACTGATGTGTGCTTTGTAGCAGGTAGTAGTAAATGTTTGTAGCACTGCTTTGGTTAGGGCACTTGCATCATATTAATGGAATTGATGTGGACAGCAGAAGTCAGGTTCTGACCTCAAAAACAGCAGGAAAAAAAGATCAGTGCTTTTAAACAAATGGCAGCACAAAATGCTATTTCTTTGTGTGCTGGAAAACTAGAGCTTTTCCTCTGACAAGACCTATTTTAAAATGAACTCAGGAAGAAGAGTTTAACCTCTCGATACCTAATTCACAATCTCTCCCTCCCTGGACTCTGAGTTTGTTCTGTGTTTCAGCTCTGAAAAGAGCTATTGTTTTGTGGTATTATGGAGCTAGTGACCTGTACACTGTCTCTGCTCAAGAATCTCTTCCTCCCTTCTCTACACTGATCTAGTATACACTGCAGGTAGCCCTCAAAAGGGCTTTTGTGTTATCAAGACGTCTAAACACTCTCCCTGGCAGTTCAGCGGTCTCTTCCTATGCTTCTCCTATGCTGGCTCCAGTTGCAATGTGTGCAAAATGACGCTGCACGGCCAGCCAATCATAGTAATGTCACAACCAAGATGTCTGCGGCATTACTGTGATTGGTTAGGAAGCCCAGCATATTTAGTGGCTGCAAAGGAGGCACCAAAACTGCAGGGAGGGACATCTGAATATAGTAAGACGAGTAATCATACACTCACAATATAAGGAGTAACCCGAATACCGTACTATTCGTGCGAATAGCAAATAGTAACGAATTCGGTCATCACTAGTAATACTGTTTAGTATAGCTCACAGTGATGTGTAGTTCCATTTTTTCTCATTGTATCAATGCCTTCTATCTAGCAATTATGTTTTCATGATACTCCACCTTGTTTTGTCCTTCATATCCCTAATTTTCAGATCCCTGACTAACTCATTTTCATTAACTGTTTGTTGTTAACCTGCATATTTATGGTGGCATTGAAATGGGAATTAGGTTTGATTTTATTACAAATCAGCAGAGGAAGATAAATGTAGAAACTGATAAAATACTCTTCATTGTCCATGTCCCTAGTAAAATATTACAAAGGAATCAAGTATATTTTTAAAAGGGGAATTCTTATGAAATTGGTGGAGATACGTAGGTTTACATTAGGTTTAATATCTTTACATACGTATAAAATGCAGATAGCTGTACATTTTAGTGGCATGAGAATAATATCTCTACTCATTCTAGAGATGCTGCATCTAATTCATGTATTTGGAGCCAATGAAAAAAAAAATCTCCTCTGTGCAAATTTTACATATTATCCTTAATTCCAAATTAATTTACTGCTGGTTCGTGAGTTTTCATAGCAGAAATCCAATATTCAGTGCCTGAAATAAGAGGAAATTCCCTGCGCACAAACGCCCTACAGAACATCTCTGTATTCTGACAGCGAACGGCTAAGCATTTTCTATTTTTAGCTCTATAGCTCTGTTCCTATACGGCGATAGAGGGTAGACTGGAAAAAAAACGACAGAATGCCATATATTTCATAAATACACTCATACATATAAAGATAGATATGTATAGATAGGTAAAAATATAGATAGATATACATGGGAGTTGCTTTGTTCTGAGAATAGCCTGCACAGAAAAGATAAAGCAGATCCTGGCAGGGAAGTGGAAGAAGGGGGCGTTAAAATCAGAGTTTAATGCTGAGCTTCAGATAGATCCTTCACTGGCAGAATTAATGTGCTGCTATATATAGAAGCCTAGTGTTCCTAGGGGGAAACTTAATGATGCAATGACGTCACTGCAGGTCAGCTCCAGACTGGTGGAAGTCAGTTGCATGCATCTGGCTGCAGAATATTAGCAAGGATGGGAAGGTACAGGGAGGGAATCACAGGCTGTACACCTAGGAACAAGCAGCTTTGCTGTGCAATGCCCTGCAGACACATCCAGACCCACATAGTCTCTCGAAATAATAGTAATACAATATATTATCAATGTGGATGCAAGAGCTTGAAAATGAGGAAGAAGCTCAAGGAGGGGGATCCCATATCCTCACACGTCAATGATATCCTTGTCTCCTGCTCTGAACAGACCTCTTAATTAAAGGTATGTAAAGATTTGTCCTTATTTTATGCATGTATCACGTATGTAGTCGAAGAGAGGATTGGTGATTTGGCCCTTTATCAACTTGACATGTATCTCAACCTTAACTTAAATGAAGGCTTGTCCTCTTTTCTTATTGTAGAGTACTATCGGTCTTCTACTTGAGAATTGTTAATGATAAGACACAACTATAAACACGATATCATAACAGCTTTTACATTGCGACGCTGCTATTCGGAGATTTCACCATGACCTGTTGTTTTTAATACTCCGCTTTTCCACCAGTTGCAACATCAACAGTGTTATCAAATAAAAGCAAACATCACAAGGGCTTTTAGCCATCTCCCATGGTTCTACACAAAACAGATTCCAGATTGCTTCCAAACGGGTATTTCTCTTTGAAAATCACAAGCTGTTGATAAAAGCTACCATCACATTTGAGAAATCTGCTACAGGCTATTGTGAAAATAACATACAGTAAAAACGTAAACCTCGTTCTACTGTGTATACTATGAAAGCAGAGAACAGAACACATTTTGATGCTTCCCCCTCCTCTTGACATTTGACATAAAACTAGAAATGTAATATTATAAAGGACACGACTGCAGTAATCAGCGTTCGTGTACACCATCCATATATCCTTCTTTTAGTGTCTACTGCATTAAAGATACATTTTAGCAATAGTCCCATCTTTTATGTCTTATGATCTCATATTTTGTACCTTTTAATATACTAAGTTCTGTTTTTTCTACAAAATCCTGTAATGAATGAACAGCTGGGTTTCCCATCATCTCAGACCCTGGACAGTTCTCGTCGCTATTTACATTGTGGTAATGATACATGATCACACATTTATCACTCTGATAGAAAATCATCATTCAAAAAAACAAAAAGAAACAACAATCTGTGTTTTGTTCAGTGTGTCATGTGCATCATATCTTCCAAAGTATATTTCAGATTATACCCAAGATCATATGTTCATATTTTTCTAGCAATTAGTCATTGATACGTCATTAACTTTTAAATGAACCAGTTTTTAAGGCAAGAAAATATCAACCTGTTCAGCAGTCTTTCACTCATGTTTGTCGCTGACATTTGCACGAGGACTTTATACAGTCTTTATTATACAGTACTGTGCAAAATTTTTAGGCAGGTGCGAAAAAATGTTATAAAGAAGAATGTTTACAAAAATAGAAATGTCAATAGTTCATTTTTTCAATGAACAAAAATGCAAAGTGAGCGAAACAAATGCGAAATCTAAATCAAAAAAATATTTGGTGTGACCAACCTTTATAACAGCATCAAAGCTTCAATTCTTCAAACAACACTTAAGCCCCCGTCACACATAGCGAGATCAGTAGCAAAATCGCTGTTGCGTCACAGGTTTTGTGACGAAACAGCGACCTCGCCAGCCATCTCGCTATGTTTGACACATAGCAGCGACCAGGCCCCCGCTGTGAGATCGCCGATTGTGTCGGAATGGCCTGGACCATTTTTTGATTGTCCGGTTCCCGCTGGGCAGCATTCATCGGTGTGTTTGACGCCTTAACAACGACATAGTTAGCAACTCAGAACTCAGCACGTAGATCTGAGTTGTCAGACTATGAGATTTCCTAGGATGAAGTGCCTCTATGTACGCGCTGCTGCTCCAGGAACGAAGGAACCAGACACGGGATGTCTGGATCAACTTATGCTTTTATTGTCCTACGCGTTTCGGTACCACCTCTCAGTCGTCAGACTAGCTGCTGTGTGACAGGTCCCAACTACCGTCGTTATATGGGTCGCCGTATCTTGCTGCGTCGTTGAGTAGATCTGACTGTTTGACATCTCAACGGCGACCATGTAGCGATGTTCCAGCGATCCTTACCAGGTGGTATCGTTGTCTGGATTGCTGGAACGTCGCCAAGTGTGACGGTACCCTTAGCTCACTTTTTGAAGGAGTTTTCGAGATTGTTCCTATCCAAACATCCCGAAAAATGGACCACTGATCTATGGATGTAAACTTGCGCACATTCTTCTATCTCCTTGTGTTATCCCAAAATCTGGAGAGAGAAAATTATGCGCAAATAGGGTTTTATCCTTTATATATAAATGCTATATTAGTGTAGGAAAGGCTCATCTTTGGTAGTTGCGAGAGTCACAACCACTATATACACATGTCCCAGATGCTGCGGATACACCTGGAAGATGTCGATCTAGGGTGATGAATTGGGTATAAACCAACCCTGCTGTTTAATCCAAGAAACAATATCAGATTAGTCCATACAGATTAGGCTTCTTCCCCAGGACAAATCATATAATATGATTTGTCCTGAGGAAGAAGCCTGTGGTGGCTTTGAAACACGTTGACTTGTAAATCATCTATGATCTATATGGACTGATCTGATATTGTTCCTTGAGTTAAACAGCAGCACGGGTTTATACCCAATTCATGACTCTATATCAACCTCTGTGTAATCCCAGACAGAATTCATGATGTTCACCTCAGGACTCGTAGGGCCATTTTCATCATTTCTTGGACTCCTTGTCCTTCTTTATGTGGAAGATAGCCAAAATTGTCTTTATGTGTGGGACTGTAGTCCTACAGCAGAATAAATCTGAAGCCAACAAAATACCTCCCTCGTGGTATTGCATGCTAGATAAGTGTTTGCCTGTATTTTTAGCATTACCAAGAAATACCAAGAAATGTCAATGTTAAGCACCATAGGTACAGTGGTTAGTCAAGAATCCTTATGCATAGGATGACAGACATATTCTGCTTTCATTCGAAATCAGATGTCCAGCAGTGCCATCAACTCAGAACTGATAGCAATCAGTGAAATCAACTGTGCAGAGAAGTCTGGCGAAAAGTGGTCTTCATGGAAGAATTGTAGACAAAAACCATAGTTTTGACATTCCAAGATAATGTGATTCAACTATAAATGAAAACATAGAAACTGGAGTGAGGAGAAATGATAGCTGGTGATTTATAATGATGAGTCAAAATGTGAAAATTTGGTTGAAACAGAAGGCAGTTTGTTCTCAACAGGTTGGAGAGTGGTGCAAAAATGAAGGTCTGCAGGATAAAGTGAAGCATGGTGGAAGGTCTTTATAAGTTCAGGCTGCATTTTTCCAAGCAAAATAGAGGGTTTGGTCTGGATTAATGATGACGTCAATGCTGAGATATACAGAAATATCCATCATGCAATATCATCAATGAGGCATTGGATTGCTTCCAAAAGTATTTTGCAGCAGGAAAACAATAAAACACATACAACCAATGTCATTAATAAGTATCTCCAGTGTACATAAGAACTCAGAGTCCTGTAATTTATGATATGACCCTCACAGAGCCCTGATCCCAATATCATCAGGATTAAATGAAGACACAGAAGAATTTTTACAAGCCTATCATCTGTGGTTAGACCTCCTTGATGTTTGGAACAACCATCCTGATGGGTTTACATCAAAAACGACCTGCAAAGGATGAACATGCTAGATATTGGTTTGATTTTGACTTTGTCTTTAATTCATTCATTTTTAATTTTATCATAAAAATAAACTATTATTCTTACAAACTTTTGAAAGCATTCTTACTTTGCAGCATCTTTTATACACCCGCCATACTACATTTCGTTTAGGTACAGGAGTTTTTTCAACTAAATCAGATGTCACCTTTGCTCCTCTTTTATTTCTACAGAACATTTCTGTACCAATTGACAGCTGGGTGTTACCATTCTCTTTGTTAAAGGAATGTTTTCTTTACACACTTTGGCACTTTTGACACTGAGTGGACTTTGTCTTAAATGGACCTACCCCTAAATGTCATACGCAGTTATATATATTCTAACATTTTTTCATTTGTCATCAGAGGGATGACACAACATAGAGTTTTTAAGGAATACGTTTAAAGGTACCGTTACACACAGAGACATATTGCTTGCAACTCACTGGTTGCAGTGAAATCATAGACACATTGTTCAATTTTGTACACGGCAACAAAATGTAACAATGTGTCCATGATTTCACTGCAACCAGTGAGTTGCAAGCAATGTATCTCTGTGTGTAATGATACGATACTTAAAGGCCACATTACACACACAGATATCTGTTCAGATATTAGTCACAGACCTTTGGTTGCAGTGAAATCATGGACACATTGTGCTATTTTGTGGCTGTGTACAAATAGAACAATGTGTCCATGATTTCACTGCAACCAGAGATCTGCAAACAATATCTGCACAATTATCTGTGTGTAACGTGGCCTTAAGAATTTTATATTATGGAAATGCAATTATTTACTAAGGCAAGAACAGTATGTTTCTTTTATATTACCTTTGTCTGTATTTATGCTCAAAGTTGAATGGTAGGTGCACACCTGGCACAGTTATGAAAAAGCTCAATAGTGTGTCCAGATGCTGCTCCTCCACTAGTTGGAGAAGTGGAGAAGTGTTTTTGGTGCGCTGCTGCAAGCAATTAAATAAATATGAGATTCCAAAATTCTTGCTGTCATTTCATTGAAAAAAAAAACACAATACTGTACTGGTTGGTAATGATGGGTCACATAGCAGCTAAGATAATGCTTTTTTGTGCCATATGACTTATTTTCTCACATTTTTCTGTCGTCTTTAAAATCTGCATTTTATAGCTGTGTGGGTGTGGCAGCAGTCATAGGGAGCAGTGCAATGTGACAGCAGAGAAGCAGTTAATAGATCGTGACTGAACTGTGTGGAGCCAGATGACAGATCAGAAGCTTGTGCCAAGTAAAGAGGAGTTTGCAGTGATCCTGATATTCTGACATTGCTCATTAACTGTGCTGTAGCCTGAGATAATCTGATACATTGTTTCCTCACCAGCTGCAGTTAGGAGCTCCACACAGTGTAGGCCTCGCCCCAACCCTTATTTGGTTACATGCCCCATATTCAGTTAAAGAAGCTTGAAGATGGATCTGACTGAGAATGAACATATGTCTGCTTCAGACACAGTGTAGTGAGGACATCTTGTGGAAGGTTTATGAATGGTTTTCAACCAGAATTCTCTTATGAAGTATATCTGAAAGTTTATTAAATCGCTTGTCCTACATTATTATTATTAAATACAAATTTAAATGAGAGTTACGCTTTAAGATTTGATCCTAGACATGCCAACTAGTGGAGCATCACAGCTGGACCCGCTATTGAGCTTTCTCACAACTCTGCTAGTAGGGACGTGCCACACCTTATTAACATATTCGTCTGGCTTCCACCCTTTTTGGGCCTTTCTGCCCAAGCTCTCTTTCAATGTATTTTTGTATCTTTAAAGGTACCGTTACACGGCACGACGTTGGAATGATGTCCGCAACGATCTTGTGGGCACGTGGTTGTTGCAGGCATCGTTTTGACATCGTTGGTGAGATATCAGATAGATATTGTGGACAACTCACCAACGATGTTGTGAGCAGGTATCGTTTGCAAACCCCGCAAACTGATCCCTGCTGATTGCTGTGAATGGGCGAAGTTGTAAACGACATCGTTATCGCGGTGTCACACACAACGATATACCAGGTTGGCTGATCGTTGATCGTGTGGTTTGAGAACATGTTTTCAAACCTGTGATCAGCGACCCAACGATTTATCTTTAAAACTTGGCAGAGTCTCACGCAACAACATCCTAACGATGTTGCTGGCACGCCTCCAAACCAGTGACGTATCAGCGATGTTGTTCACGATGTTGTGCCATGTAACGGGACCTTAAGAGACACCAGTGCATTGCCAGTCATAGATTAGGTTTCTGTACAATTTCAAATGCTAGTCATCATCATCCTCATAGTCATTTTTATCATAATCAAAAATCTCCAAGTGAAAACCAATATGTACTGTAAATAAAAAATGTACTGCATTTTGAGGTTAAAATGGGGGGGTGTCTTATAGTCCAAACAACTGCATAGCGCATTTTACTATCGGCCATCGCATCGGAAGCAGCGCATGAGCAGATGGGGTTCTCTGCTGTGATAATCTACAGGACATCCAGTCCAAACAGCCTCAGACCCCCTACAGCATTGCTCCACCATGCCACTGCCACCTTTCCCCACCCCTGCAACTCTGCCTCCTGTGACCTTGCTACACGACCACTGCGCCCAACCCCTCACCTGGTAAACTACACAGTTTATAGTTCATAAAACGAGGATTATAAGATGGACCCCATTTTATAAATTAATTTTTTGGCCCTAATTTCTTCCTCTAAATATGGGGTGCATTTTATAATCTGGTGCAAAATACGGTATACAAAAAGGTGAAGAGAATTACAAAATAAGTAAGGACAAAAATTGAATTCAAAGGAACATTGAGTTGTGTCCTGGTAACCAAGAAAATGTCGATATTGCTTTTCAATACTATGTCAAATTAGGTGTTCCAAAAAATCCACTCTTTATAGAGTATTTAAAGGGATCCTGTCACCTCCAAAAAGGCACCTAAGCTTCAAAACACATGTCCCTGCAGCATCCTATCACTAATCTCACACTCCTTTTGTCTCCAAAATGCTTCCTGTAAAAGTTCATAAAAACGTTTTAATAATCACTCATTAGCCATGATAATTAGTAGGGGCTATATTCTTTAGCCCTTAGGGCATGTTGGTTTGGTGCCTCATCGTCATAAGATCACACCCTAATGGGCGTGATCTTTTATTCATGTTCTATGCAGGCCCTCCCTGCTTTCCACGGCGCTTGCTGGGCATGAAATTACGCGAATCACGTAATTTCCGGTCGGGTGACATCAGTACACCCACGCCGCTCGTTCGGCTTCAAGCACCGCATTGCGCATGCATTTGCTGCCAAGGCAAGTAAGTTAAAGAGATTTATCCCAAAGGGCCAATATACTTATATTAAGAATTATTTTACAAGTCAATAGTCAGCCAACACATGCAGTGCACAGTTTTGGTTTGTGTATATTAATAATAATATAAGGCTAGGGTCACACTTGCGAGGTGGATGCGGGATCTCCATGCAATTTTCACACTTGTATTTTGTGAAAAACACATGCAAAAACGCATCCATAGGCTCCAATATAAAAAATGCATGCCCCAATGCCAAAAACGCATGGCTAAAGTGCCATGATGATGCGTTTTTTGGTGCTTTTTCAAAAACCCATGCGTTTTTGAAACATGGGCCCCTATGGGAATCGCATGCGAAAACGCATGGCAATAAATGGTACCATGCGTTTTTGCTTGCGTTTTTTAAGGCTGCTCCAGACCTAATGGCAAAAACGCAGCCCAAAAATGCAGGCTGCAAAAACAACCTTAAAAAACGCAGCCAAGTGTGACCGTAGCCTAAGTAAGATTTTTAAGAAATCACAGGTTCAGAGATGTGGAACTTAAATTAAAGATAACACTTCTTTGATACCGCTGATACTGGTGTTTAGCTGCATAGGAGAAGTTGGAGTGCTTGTCTGTTTGTGTGTATCTCAGTCTGTCTGTTCCCCTTGCCCCTGTAAGCTATTATTTGCAGATGCGAATATACTAAACTCTCTGGCCTTCTCACTAGACAGGGTGAGTTCAGGGCGAATGAATGCCAAGGGACATGACAGCAAAGGTGGGCAAGGACATGTATAGAGACATTAGGGAGAGTAGGCAAACACGAAGGTGAGCGCCAGCCAGGAGATGTTTTCTTTCCCCACTCCCAGGGCCTTATATTCCTTTCCTGCTATCTCCTTTGTATTGCTCCACACGCCAGGCATCTCTACATCCTGGCATGAGACATACATCGAGATTGACAAAGAAATGGTTCCATGACAATGAAGTAGAGGTGCTGGATTGACCTCCACTGTCCCCAAGCCTCAGCTCAATGGCACACTTGTGAGTAGAGTTGAAGAAAAAGCTTTATACATGCTCAAGAGAGTCAATGAGTATGCCCCAACATTGGGAACATGTGGAAGAGACCTGTGACCAGATTTCGGTCAAGACATGCTTGAAGCTGAACGAGAACGTGCCCAGAAGGATTCAGGTGGTGTTGAAAGCCAAAAGTGAATTTACAAAATACTAATAAACTAATTAAAATTTAAATTTAGATTTTTAGTTGCAAAACAGTAACACTGCAGCGACATTACAAGGATTTCAATAACTAATTATATACCGTATATACTCGTGTATAAGCCGACCCGTGTATAAGCCGACCCCCCTACTTTTGCCCCCAAAACCTGGGAAAACCTATTGACTCATGTATAAGCCGAGGGTGGACTCCAGCACAGGTATACAGCCCCCAGCAGTGTGGTATACAGGCCCCCCAATGGTAGTATACAGCAGCCTCCCCAGTGGTAGTATACAGCAGCAGCCCCAGTGGTATATACAGCAGCAGCTCCAGTAGTTAGTATACAGCAACCCCAGAGGTATATACAGCCCCAGTGGTAGTATACAGCATCCCCAGAGGTATATACAGCCCCAGTGGTAGTATACAGCATCCCCAGAGGTAGTATACAGCAGACCCAGAGGTAGTATACAGCAGCCCCAGAGGTAGTATACAGCAGCCCCAAAGGTATATACAGCAGCCCCAGTGGTAGTATACAGCAGCCCCAGAGGTAGTATACAGCCCCAGTGGTAGTATACAGCAGCCCCAGAGGTATATACAGCCCCAGTGGTAGTATACAGCAGCCCCACAGGTATATACAGCCCCAGTGGTAGTATACAGCAGCCCCAGAGGTATATACAGCCCCAGTGGTAGTATACAGCAGCCCCAGAGGTATATACAGCCCCAGTGTAGTATACAGCAGCCCCAGAGGTATATACAGCCCCAGTGTAGTATACAGCAGCCCCACAGGTATATACAGCCCCAGTGGTAGTATACAGCAGCCCCACAGGTATATACAGCCCCAGTGGTAGTATACAGCAGCCCCAGAGGTATATACAGCCCCAGTGGTAGTATACAGCAGCCCCAGAGGTATATACAGCCCCAGTGGTAGTATACAGCAGCCCCACAGGTATATACAGCCCCAGTGGTAGTATACAGCAGCCCCAGAGGTATATACAGCCCCAGTGGTAGTATACAGCAGCCCCAGAGGTATATACAGCCCCAGTGGTAGTATACAGCAGCCCCACAGGTATATACAGCCCCAGTAGTTAGTATACAGCAGCCCCAGAGGTATATACAGCCCCAGTGGTAGTATACAGCAGCCCCAGAGGTATATAAAGCCCCAGTGGTAGTATACAGCAGCCCCAGAGGTATATACAGCCCCAGTGTAGTATACAGCAGCCCCAGAGGTATATACAGCCCCAGTGGTAGTATACAGCAGCCCCAGAGGTATATACAGCCCCAGTGTAGTATACAGCAGCCCCACAGGTATATACAGCCCCAGTGGTAGTATATAGCAGCCCCAGTGGTATATACAGCCCCAGTGGTAGTATACAGCAGCCCCAGAGGTATATACAGCCCTAGTGTAGTATCCAGCAGCCCCAGTGGTAGTACACAGCCCAACTCCTTAATATGCGTCCCCCAGTAGTAATAAACAGCCCCCCCTCCTTATCATGTCCCCCCCGGCTGCGGCAGCTGTGAAAATAACAAACACTTTATACATCACCTTCCGGCACAGCTCTCCGCTCCTCCGGTCCTCAGCATCTCCGCTCGCCGGCTGCTTCTTCTTCCTTGATGTGCCGGCTTGTGACCGCGCGCAGGAAATTACATCATCTCCTGTGCCCGGTCACATGACACCGGCACAACAAGGAAGAAGAAGTCGGCGAGCGGAGATGCTGAGGACCGAGGAGCGGAGAGCTGCGCCGGAAGGTGATGTATAAAGTGTTTGTTATTTTCACAGCTGCCGCAGCCGGGGGGACATGATAAGGAGGGGGGGGGCTGTTTATTACTACTGGGGGACGCATACTAAGGAGAGGGGGCTGTGTAGTGCAATATGCACGGCATCCCCCCGCCGCTGATGGACGGGGGATGCCGTGCATATTCATTGCACTAATGAGGCGGCCCCACGTGACCGCCTGCGGTCACCGCGGCCCCCTCCTGCCTCCCCCAGCCCCCGGTCACAGCTCCCCCCCCCCACAGCATACCGTATTGACCCGTGTATAAGCCGAGGGGGGGACTTTTCAGCCCAATTTTTGGGCTGAAAAACTCGGCTTATACACGAGTATATACGGTACTAAATAGCTGTAAGTCAAATTTATATATTAGATAAGCAAGATGATTGTGTATAAAATGAAGGTAGTCTCATACTCAAAGTTATATTAGATGGTGAGATATGAAGCCTGAAAGTCAAAGGTTCAAAACATTGTTACCTCTTTTGCTTCTCAGTGTAAGCTTTGTTGTCAGTAAAAAGGACTTCTTTTCGGGAGCTTGTGTGGATTACTCATTATGGTGCCCAAAAGATTCGATGCCACACAAAATGTATCATAAGATTCAGCAATAGAAACACTATCGCACAAAAACATACCAAGCTTTCCCATCTTTTCGTAGCGTCCTGGGGGCATTGGTAAACAACACCTCACACACAAACTACTGCACCGTTAAATGTTATTTCTCATGTAAAATGAGAAACAGCTCAATGGCTTTTTAGAGAATCAGGTCTGAGCTGTGATTTCTAGTGGTACGATTAAGGAATTCTAGTCTGTACAGGAACCAGCATTGTTTGGGTGCGGCTACAGGGTGATTGACTTTATTCCCTCCTTTACCCAAGTTGGAGCATACATGTGCATCACAAGGGAAAAGGAAAAGGGAGTATACAGACAGGACAGCATAGAATCATTCTTTCTGTAAGATAAAATGTTTAAAACATGTGTTTTCCCTTACAGAAAGGATTAGCTATAATCCCATGCTGTAATATCTGTATACTATGTTTTGTTTCTTCTTCTGGCCAGTAGCAGTGGTATTATCAGACAATATTCCTGCTTGTAATATGTTCAAAAACATAACACACCACCTAAAAATGCTCACTCTCATGGTCACTGGTAGTTTACCATTTTGGTGTGTCTATTGGACAAGTATTAGTAACACTCCGCTAAATATTTAAACAAGTGGACACCACTATGGTGTTTGAGTTACATAAAATGATCACCTTTATTAAACATATACGTATACTTGTCATCTTTTATTTATGTTTAATAAAGGTGATTATTTTATGTAACTCAAACTCCATAGTGGTGACCACTTGTTTAAATATTCCTGCTTGGTTGGACAGGGCCATTATACAGTACTGTAGCAGGGGCAAGTATATAAGATTATCTAAGCACAGGACCATTTTTTAACACATCCAACTGTGAACCTTATTATTCCAAGATCTATGGATTACAATGTACTTTGTTCTTTGGAAAACCCTGTAACCCCTTCATGACCAAGGACGTAGATATACAGTACATCCTTGGCCGTGTCTCTCCCCTGATGTAAAATCACGCACTGTGCTCACATCTTTCCTCACATATCTCAGCTGATCTTATCAGCTGAGATGGTGTAGCTAAGAGCAAGGATGGGTACAGTGATCCGATCGATGCTATTAAGCCTTAAGATCACGCTGTAAGTCACTGACAGTGTGATCCAAACCCCCACTGCGGGTATCGCGCCGTTCCTCACCGTGATAGAAGGTCCTGTGATGTAATACCGGGACCTCCATCTGTTACCTCAACAGCCCAGGGTCCTCTGATGACCTCGAATGCTGTATGCAATTACTTCATGTGGATGTCTGGTGAGTGCTGGCATCATTTGAGCTATTTAGAGATGTGCTGCAGCTCATCTCTACATAATACAAGCAATAGACCTGTGCAGCACTGAGGTCCCCTAGGGGCCGGTGTAAAATAAAGAAAAAAAAAGTTTTTTAAAGTATGAAAAAAAACACAAGTTCAAATAACTCCACTGTTGCCTCATTGAAAATAAAACTATTAAAAAATGAAAAAATACACATATTTGGTATTGCCGCATTCAGAAATGCTTAATGTATTAAAGTTTTAAATCAATAAATAAGATCAGTAAACTGTGTATCGGAAAAAAAGCCCAAACTACAACATTTTTTTGGGTCACCACAACATTGCAATAAAATGGAATAACGGTCAATCAAAATATGACATCTACCCAAAAATGGTATCAATAGAAAAGTCAGCTGCTGCAAAAAAAAGACTTCACATGGCCCTAGATCCCAAAAAATGAGGATGCTACAACTCGCAGAAAATGGCACATAAGAGCAATTCTTTTTCTCTTAAAACTTCAGAATTTTTTTTCACCACTTAGATAAAAGTAATAGTAACATGTTTGGCATCTGCAAACTTGTACTGACCCGAGACCTTACACTGTCATGTCAGTTTTACCATATAGTGAACATAGTGAATAAAAAACCCGAAAAACAAACATGTAGTTGCACTTTTTATTTTTGCAATTTCACTGCATTTGGAATCTTTTTCCCATTTTCCTGACATTAATTGTAAAATAAATGATGTCATTCAAAATTATAACTTGTCCCACAGAAAACAAGCCCTTTTTTTATATTGACAAAAAATAAAAAAGTTAAGGCTCTTGGAAGAAACGGAAGGGAAAACAAAAAATAGAAAATTGCCCAGGGGTGAAGGGTATAAAGAATAAATCAAAACCTTTAAAAGAAACTCAGATATCACATATAATTAATAGTTCTGGTCACCTTGTATGAGATACAGGGATCAGGGGCGGAACTACCGTGGTACAGCTGGTGCAGCTGCCCCAGGGCCCCGACCGGCTGGGGGGCCCCTTCACGTCTGCAGGGGGCCCCCCAGCTGACCCCTGTAAGACGTTGTCAGTTGTCAGAGGAGAGGAGAGTCAGGCAGGGGAAGCAGGAAGCTTCCTGCTTCCCTTGCCTGATCCCGCCCCTCCTCTCCTCTGCCCCTCCAGCTCCCTGGAGCGCATTCAGCACGGGCTCACAAGGTAGAAGCCGCCGCCGCCGCAAACTCCTCTCCGCCGGCTTCCAGCCCCACATCGCACCCCATCCTCCCCCGGACAGCGCTGACGGCCAGCAGCACCACAACACCCCCCCCCGGACCGCGCAGACGGCCGATGGCCACCAGCTCCCCTCTCCTCAGCATGGCTGCAACGGTCCGCCACTGGCTGCAACGGTCCGCCACTGGCTGCCACTACAGGAGCATGGAGGCAGACTACGAGCAGGGCAGGTAGGAGAGCCGACGCCCCCCCCCCCTCCCGGCTCCCGCCGACGGCGTCCACCAGCCCCTCCCCCCTCCCCCCGGACCTTACCCACGGCTGCACCAGGGCCCCCGGGGCCCTAGGTCCGCCACTGACAGGGATAGTTTTGTCCAACCTTAGGCTCCAGCAGCTAAGTACAACTAAGGCTGGGGTTACAGTTGTCATGCGTTTTTTTAGTGATTTAACAAAACTCATGTGTTTTTTCATGTCAGCATGAGTTTTTTAAGGTGTGTGATGGCTCCCTGTGTTTTTGGCTGCGTTTTTAAATCTGCACCCAAAAATAGTGCATGTACTATTTTTTGGTGCGTTTTTGAAGAAAACGCATGCGTTTTTATAACATGAGCCCCTATGGAAAACGCATGCAAAAACGCATGTACAATTAGTACCTTTTAGTGCCATTCAAAAACGCATGCGTTTTCCATAGGAGCCCATGTTAAAAAAACGCATGCGTTTTCTAAAACGCTTGTGTTTTTTTAACATGGGCTCCTGCGGAAAACGCATGCGTTTTTGAATGGTACTAATTGTACATGCCTTTTTGCATGCGTTTCCCATAAGGCCCCATATTAAAAAACGCATGGTACTGTCACACATGCTTTTTTGCTATTAGGGCATGCGTTTTTTAACATGGGGGCCTATGGGTGCGTTTTTTACATGCGTTTTTGAAAACGCAGGTCTCCAAAAACGCTTGCAAAAAATGCAGCTGTGACCCTAGCCTAAGGGTGCTTTCACATCTGTGTTTTTGAACACAGCGTACCGAATGCAGCCAAACGCATGCGCACTGCGTTCCTATGTTTAACATGGGAACGCATGGTACCTGCGTTTGTTCCGAACGCAACATGTTGCATTTTTTGTGCATTCACGGGCGCTTGTTTTATCAGCAAGCATCCGCTCGCGCACAAAGAATGCATGGAAGTCAATGGATCTGCAGTGTCCTCCGCATGACAGCGCAGGAGAATGCTGCTGATCACATTGAAATCTTTCCCGGTGAGCGCCGCTTATCTCCCAGGAGATCAGCAGTGGCCCCGGGACATTAGCGGCAGCCCCCGGGAGACCAGCTGGAGCAGCCGCTGATCTCCCAGGGACAGGCGCTGATAATCTCCCAGCGGTGTTGGCGCGGGATATTTAAAGAAACAGCTGATCTGACAGCTGTTTAAATCTCCCGCACTGACATCACGTATTCAGTGTTGGCGCGGAAGATTTAAACAGCTGTCAGATCAGTTGTTTGTTTAAATCTCCGCGCCGACACCTCTGGGAGATTAGCGGTGGGTGCCGGGAGGAGGACATATCCACCGCTGATCTCTGCCTCCCGGCTGCCGCCGAGACCACTGATTGGCTGGCCGGGCACCATACTATGTGAACGCATGCGGAGAATCTCCGCTGCGTTCACATCAGTATGCTAGCGTTTTCACTGCGTTTGTGTCTGCATGCCAGACACATGCAGACACAACGCTAGTGTGAAAGTAGCCTTAGAACTTTGTCATCCCTCGCTCACCCACAAGATGTTAGGATGGTTACATTGTTAAATAATTTAGAAAACCCTGGAGGTCTGTTTTCATGGCATAGCTAAAGGAGTTGTTTCTTTTAAAATGCTATTGTTCCATAGAGTTGCAGTTGTTTTAATGGTGCTGTTTTTCACCATACACTAGACCAGTCTTCTTCTCTTCCACTTGTCTAATTTCTGTTGATTGATATGAGCCATTGGGCACAGTGATTGGCTGAAATGGTTAACTCATATGAGCACTGTAGATGTGTTGATGTTGTGGTATCATAACTGTAGTAAATCAACTAAGAACAGAGCAGCAACAGGACGTCAGCGCTGGAGCCTGAGATGGTGAGTTACAGCTTAGTTTGTTATTTTGCACCTCTACATCTCTATGGTATAATTAGGGACAGCTCATTTAATTTTAATAGGTTACTTCGGATACTTCACTAAACCCTTTCCCCATTAGGACGTGAATTATTATCCTAGATAGGGGTCAGTATGTGTGGAGGGGGCTCATTACATATTTCATAACTGGAGCTGACTTCTGACCACAGATGTTTCCCACTTAAACTCTGCTGTCAATCTCTAATGGTACCTTTACACGCCGCGACGGCAGGCTGGATACATCCCGCTACTTCACGTGCACGAGCACGCTCAAACGGCTACAAACGGTCAACACACCCTCTTACACGCCGCCATAAGGTGCCTACGCCACGCTACATCTATAGCTAGATACATCGCCGGGTGTCTCAAGTAGCCAGCTGTAGCTCATGTACACACCGCTACAACCAGCTACTATGGGAGGACCTGGTGCAGCAGGACAGCACATAGGCGTGCCACAATCTTGGATTACGAGCCGTCCGTACGATGATAGGACATCGCAATATAATCATGATTGGCCAGGCATCGCAGGAGGCTGAGTAATACAGCACGCTCGAGTGATTGTGTAGTGTGACTGGTCAGCTCCTTAAATATGCCGCCCTAGGCAGCGACTACCAATCGTCATGCAGGAGCTTCCTCCAATGATCGGTGATGGGGCGGGGTATCCCGGAGCCTGGGTCACGCCTTAGCTACATTGCAGCTACATCGCAGGGTGTCCAGAGTTCCCTTCCGGTGCTTCTTTACACGCCGATACAGCTCGCTACCATCGGCGATGTAGCCATCAGTTTTCGAGCAGAGCCCATAAACAGATGTATCTGTCGCCGGCTGTAGCGTCGCGTCTTCAGACGCCGCTACGACGGGCTACATTGACGCTACAAGCTACATTTGTAGCCTGTAGCGGGATGTATCCAGCCTGCCGTCGCGGCGTGTAAAGGTACCATTACAGTGGATATTTACATGGTAAACCACACAGGTCCTCGCTGACACCAGCTCCAAATGACCATCCCCCTTCACCTATGAAATCTAGAAATCTGATGAAGATCCCTAGTGCTGTTATTTCAGGGGTGGTCTGAAATTCAAAGTAATTTTCATTCTCAGTCTTTATCTATTTAGTGCCATAATCTGAACCATTCTATAATATACTTGAATTAAAAAGTCCTTACTATTCCCTCACTACAGTATTTAAGGGTCCTATCACATCAGCATTTTTCGCTGATCGCGGCACTTGCGGTGAAAAAAACGCAACTGCCGCAATTACCACATAACGGCGGTATATCTTTTCGATAATGATTCGTTTGAGAATCCCAGTACATACGGTGACAGTCAAATAAAGAGTCATAAAGGGACAGAGGTCACAATCACTGCTACATCCTCTACCCCCTCCCTGAAACAAAGTGTCATCAGTGACACTCCCCTTCAGGGGCTGGGATAGTCCCTTCTCTTTCACTGCACAATGTGCACAATGCACTTTACGTTCTGTTGCCTGCTCAGATCAGTAGTAATGAACTGACAGGACAGTGTGTTGTCAGGATACCCTTCATGCAGAAACAAGTGATGTTTCTTGCAGGGGTGCTGCTGGTCTCTGTTTGCCAGGTATTCTGACAATGCATTCTGTTGCCTTCTCATTACTGCTGATCTGAGCTGGTGAGAGAGTGGGGCTGTAATTGTGCACATCATAAGGAGTAGCCCAGCCATGAAATGAGCTACACTGATGGTGCTTAGTTTCAGGACGGGGGCAAAGACTGTGGCAGTGACTGTAGCCTCTGTCCCGTATTGACTCTTGGCTTGACTATCCCAGCAGGCAATGGGATTAAAGAAAGTAAAAAAAAAATAGAAAATCAGTTAGGGAAGGACAGGGAATTTTTTATTTAATTATAGTAGAAAATATTTTGGATTATTGCACTAAATAAATAGGAATTTAGGAGGAAAATAACTTTGGACTTCAAACCACCCTTTAACATTAGCTAAGTTCCATAAGAGACCAAGATTTTCACTATATACTGCAATATTATGGTATTGCAGTACCATATAGTACAAGCAATCAAATGATAGCAGGTTCAAGTTCCCTAAGAGGACTAATAAATAAAGTAAAATATTTTAAAGTATTAAAAAAAAATCCCTAGTTTCCCAAATAAAGGAAACAAATAAAAAATGATTATATTTGGTATTATCACATTTGATAATGTCCAATCTATTAAAATATAAAAAAGTATTAACCCAATCGGTAAGCCTCATAAGGAGTAAATAAATGAAAATGCCAGAATTGCATTTATTTGTCAACTCACCGCCCTAAAGAATTTAAGAAGAAGAAACTAAAATATCGTATTGACTCACCTGGGCAATTGAGTCCAGTTCATTTTTACCACTCAATGAGTGAAGTGAAAAAAAAAACACCATTATAAAGAAACAGTGGCAGAACTGAATTTTTTTTTAACATTTTATCCCACTTGGAATTTGTTTCCTGAGTTTCAGTACATTATACGGTAAAATTAACACTGTATTTCAAATCTGTAGTTCATCCTGCAATAAACCAAGCCCTCACATGTCTATGTCCATAGAAAACTTCCCTTAGGGTACCGTCACACGGGGCGACGGTTGCGGCGATGTTGCCGGCGATGCGCGGGAGTGCGCATCCCTGGCAACATCGCCGGGGAGATGTCACACGGAGCAACTTACCGGCGATGTCGCCGGCTAGTCGCCGCGGCTATCGCTCGCTGGGTTGCTAGGCAACCCAGCGAGCGGTAACTCGCAATGTTGGAGATAGGCGGTGTCGCCCGCAACATTGCAGGTTGCCGCGTTACACAGGGCGATCAGGCATGATCGCCTCAGCAACATCGCCAGGTTTCCCAACATTGTTGGGAAACCTGGCGATGTTGCTCAGGCGATTCATCGCCTGATTATCGTCCTGTCACACGCGGCAATTCGCCGGCGATGTCGCCACAATTAGGCCACGCCCCTGTGTTCCCGGCGACATCGCCGGCGATATCTCCCCGTGTGACGGTACCCTAAGAGTGGTTAAAATTTATTCTGATTTCTCGTTCCAACATCATTTTTTCACTAGTACATACCATTGGCTTCTACATTATATGAGTAGTTCTGCCTTCCTCTGGGTCAGTGCTTTACTGTGTTATTATGTTGCTATAAGGTCACTCTGTTTTACATAAATTTACATTCTGTCAAACATAGGCACAACATTTGCGTTAATGAAATCTCTACGAATCCTCTCTTTTCAAGCTTCAGTATGTTATCCGCAGTGTTGACTCTAAGTCAAACGTTCCTTTTTAAGTAATTTCTTATTATATCTTTAAAGTGGTCAGACCTCCATATATCCATGATCCTAATATCATAACCATATATGAGAAAATTCAGGCTGCACTAAGAGGAAAAGCTCAAAAGGTTGTTAAAATGGTTTACAGCTTTTCTATATATAATTGCCGTAGCACGTTTTGTGTCGGACCCCGGCACGTCGTGGATTGTCACACTCTGACGTCACCACGGCGAAGCATTGGCGCGTAGCGGCCAATGCGAGTCGTTAGCTGCGCGAGCAATGGCCGCGAGGCCATTGCGAGTCGCTAGGTTTGTGCGAGCAATGGCCGCGAAGCGGCCATTGCGAGTCGCTGGCCGAAATAGAACCAGAGGCTCGGCCACAAAGCTAGCGATTTCCCGCTCAGGTAGCGAGTCGCTAGCTCAGCGGGAAATCGCTAGCTTTGTGGCCGAGCCTCTGGTTCTATTTTCGGCCAGCGACTCGCAATGCCCGCTTCCATAAGGATTACCGCAATCGCGCCGCATTGCGAGTCGCTGGCTGAGTGCGAGCACTCCCATAGAAAGTAAAAATATTCTAGACACCCGATGCATTTGCATCGGGCTCACAGCTAGTACTCAATAACAACACAGTGAGCCCTTGAGCGTCCTCCAGTGGCAGCTGGAAGCAGCCTAAATTTTAATGTCTATAAAGATTTTCTCCTTAAGAGAAAAATATAATATCATACTTCCCAAAATTGCAACCCACATAGGGAACTTTGACCCCTCAACAACATCCGCCATAAAAGTACGGCACTGGAGTAAGAACGTTCTCGCAAACCGCTGTATGTGTATGATATCCTGAAGTAACGAAAAGGTGCTAGCACTGGTGATGAGCATTTAACTCCTCTGATGCCGCTGTCAATAGTTTCAGTGACATCAGTATGCTTTGTAGAGCAAGGTGGCTCACTCTCTGCTCCAATCGTCACAATGCAGTTGCAATTGCAACATGCCACTGGTCTCCCAGAACTGGTGGTTACCCCAGGATGGAAAATAGCTGTGGGGTCACCCAGGTAAGATGGCCTGACATGCCTACTGACCGTGTTTGAATTACTGATCTAATGCCAAGCAAAGTAAAAGAATTGCAGTTTATTAGATCAGCTATCACACCAAAGAAAGTTGAGCTCTCATCCTAGGACTAGGTAAAAAGTTGAAAAAAGGTTAAAGTATCCAAAATAATCAAAAAATTAAGAGCAATTTTTTAAAAAAATATTATAGCAATTAATATACAGTGCTGTGCAAATTAATTGGGACAAAGTATTTTTTTAAGTAAAATCGTAAGTTGGGGTTACCAGTCAGCGATTCAAACCACTTTTAACTGCTTTGAACATGTGTGAGTGTACAACCTTGAGTAACAAAATGTGGTTTGACTCATTTTAGTCAGAAAATAATAGCTAGCTGACCCCTCAGCTTCAGCTGAGAGCTTGTTTCTGTGAGGAGTGGTTTAGTGTACTTTTTCTCTGTGTGATTCGTGCCTGTAAAAATGGATGTTACTCCACGGAAGAGGTCTAGAATTATTACTCTTAATGAACATGCAAGTCTGACTGTAAGAGAAATCGCTTCCACCGTTGGTATTGGAAAATCTACCGTTTCAAGAATAATTCGCACATACAATGGAACTGGATCGTTTCCTCCGAAACGAAAAGGTAAATGTGGAAGAAAAGGGAAAACGACACCAAGAACTGATAAAACACTTATCAGCAACAGTAAAACTAAGGCTGGCTTCACATTAGCGTTCCCCTCCGCAGCGTTCTGCGGAGGGGAATCGCCATGTGTGCGCAGCGGCCACCCGCTCCTATCTTTATAATGGGAGCGCACGGTGCTGCGCTTGACAGCGCAGGACCGTGCGCACCCATTCACTCCCATATGTGATCTGTGCGCAGGCCTGCGCACAGATCACACAGTCTCGTCCGCACCAGGGACGCGACATGTTGCGTCCCTGGTGCGGGCGGGAGTGTGTGATTTGTGCGCAGGCATCCGCCTGCGCACAGATCACATATGGGAGTGAATGGGTGAGCACGGTCCTGCGCTGTCAAGCGCAGCACCATGCACTCCCATTATAAAGATAGGAGCGGGCGGCCGCTGCGGTCACATTGCGGACCCCTCCGCAGAATGCTGCGGAGGGGTCCGCAAATGTGAAGGCAGCCTAATGCAAGAAAAACTTGCTTTGTCCCAATTAATTTGCACAGCACTGTATATTTGTGTAACAAAACTACACATATTTAATATTGCTGCATTCATGATGATACCATCTATAAAACTGTCTCACTAGTTAACGCCTTTAGTGAACATGGTAAAAAAATAAAATAGAAAACGTGTCAAAACAATGCTTTTTCTCACCATGCTGCCAAAAAAAGTGGAATAAAACACAATCAGAAAGTTATATGTAAATAAAAATGGTATAGCTGAAACTCAACTCTTCCCAAAAAAATAAACCTACACTCATCTCTGTCCAATGAAAAGTAAATAAAAATCTATACATATCAGGATATAGTAATTGTTTTATAAAATTGATTTTATTGTGTAAAAGCGGCAAAACATAAAAAAACATGAGTGAGGTATCTTACTGATACTGACCAGAAGAATAAACCTGTCTTAATAATTTTACCACCTGGTAAATGGCATAAAAATCCCCTCTCTCCCCCAAAAAATAATTCCTGAATTGTTGTTTTATGGTCATTCTGTCTCCCAAAAATCGCAATAGAAAGTGATAAAAAAAAATTATATGCCTTAAAATAATACCAATAAAAATGTCAACTCATCTCACAACAGACAAGCTCTCAAAATGTGTTAATACAAAAACTATTTTTTAGGAAAAGAGAAAAGCAAACTTTTATTAGTGTGTGAAAGTAGCCAAAACTTTATAAATCTGATATCACTGTAATCTGTAATAGGAGGCAGTGTTCGACTGTGTCGAATGCAGAGGATAGGTCAAGAAGGAGGAGAACAGAGAACTGTCTGTTAGCTTTGGCCGCAAGTAAGTCATTAGTAATTATGGTCAGGGCAGTTTCAATGGAGTGGTGGGGGCGGAAGCCGGATTGAAGGTCGTCAAAGAGAGAGTTGGACAAGAGGTGGGTTGAGAGTTCAGTGAGGACATGCTTTTTGAGAAGTGGAGCCGATAAAAGCTCAGCACCATGGAAAGCATTTACTGCGAAGTTCAAACACCGCTAGTGTTTGAAAGTCAGTGCTTTCCATGGTGCTGAAGTTTTATTTTCAGCACTATGGAAAGCATTTACTGGGAAATTCAAACACCGCTGGTGTTTGAAAGTCTGTACTTTCCATGGTGCTGAAGTTTTAGCTTAAGCACCATGGAAAGCATTTACCGGCTGATTTAACCAATCGGTTTTCATCACTGCTGTCACAGTGGTGAAAGCTGATAGGCTACTGTGTCGGCAACCTGGTCATTTCAAACACCGCTGCTGTCAAAGACATTATAAGATAGCACACGCATGTGACTATCACACAGTGTGCTGTATGGGTGCGAGATTTTCTTGCACCCATATACTTACAATGGGCACTCGCGTGAGGAAATCACGTTCAATTGCAGCATACAATTGAATATGTGGTTGACTTGACATTACAATTTGGTCACTGTACTTGGTGATTTAGTAATGTACTGATGGAAGTTCTGATTCTGTTTTTAAGTACTGATGGTAATTGTGGTGATGAATTTTTGTACTGATGGTGGTTCTACTAATGTATTTCTGTTCTGATGGTGGTTCTGGTGATATATTCATATTCTGGTGGTAATTTTGATAATGTATTTCTGTACTGATGGTGGTTGTGGTGATGTATCCAGGTAGTGATGCTGGTTATAGTGATATATTTCTGTAATTATGGTGATTCTGGTGATATATTTATGTACGTATGGGGCTCTGGTGATGTATTATTATATTGGTGGAGGTTATTGTTATTTATTTCTGTATTTATAGGGATTCTAGTGATGTACTTCTATACTGTTTGTGGTTCTGGTGCTGTATTTCTATGTCATTATTGGTTCTTATTATGTACACAAGTAAGAATCAATAGCTTGTAAGATTATGTGATACTAAAACATGTTATTAAAGTATTGTCCTGTCTGACAAGTTAAAGTTTACTACATTAGTATTTATGTTAGGAGCATTAAATGTGTTGTACGGGTTTGTGGTGAAAGTCTGCTGTCATTGTATGAGACTGCAGACTTTGAATACTCATAGCATGCACTTTACGCTGTTAACCTTCTCTGGTGCTGAAGGTGAGAGTGGGAGGTCACGTGGCTGCAAGTATGGGATTTGCATAAATTCTGTCATGTGCCGACTAGATGTGCGTGGCCACACCCAAGTCACTTGCATTTAGTTTTGCTTGTCAGAATAAAGCAGATGCTATGGTATTTCATTGGACTGTAAGTAAATTAGGAAGAGCATCTAGGAGGTATTAGACTATAAATATGCAAATTTCACTTTAGCAATCACATCACAACTACTCAAATTACTTAAGCTGTGTATAGGAGTGCTAAACTGAAATTTCGATATCGTCAGAAAACCTAAATCCACCTCTGGCTGTAGACATAAATTTGTAGAATATTTAATTATAAAAAGAAGTTAAGCAGGTGTACATGGTCCTTATTCTCGTGTATCTTGTTGAGAAGTGCTGATGTTTTTACGAAAAAAAAAATCAAACTTTATTATATACTATCCATAAGGGTATGTGCACACGGGGGCGGGTTAGTGGCGGCGGCGGCTGGGCGGGACCCGACAGGAAGCTCCGGAGCCGTCCACCGGCTTCCTGTCGGGTATGTGCGGCGGGAGACGGGTGGGTGACGGGCGGGTTAGCGGCGGCGGTGTTGCGGCGGCTGGAAGCAGCACATGATTCTGCTTGCAGCCGCTGCAGAACCGGCCGGAATATAGAGCAAGCTCATTCTTTGCTAACCCGCTGGGAACCCAGCGGGTTAGCAACGGATGAGCATGTGTAAACCGCCGCTGTGTGCACAGCAGGTGTCGGTTTACATAGGTTTCTATGTTAATCCAAACGCCGGTTTGGATTAACATAAATTTGCATGAAATTTATGTAAACCGACCGGCGGTTTACACACCTAATCCGGCCCTAACCCGACCAGTGCGCACATACCCTTAATGTCCTGTAGAAAAGAGCAAAGCGGCACTCTCCATGTACTTGCAGTTGATCCTTTATTGCATCTTTAAACGGCGAGTGTATGTCCGGCGACTCCCCACTCCCTTTCCCCGCTTGTTCGTTCGATGCCGTGAGTGGTAGGACGATAAAGATGCAATAAAGGATCAACTGCAAGTACATGGTGAGTGCCGGCTTGCTTTTTTCTACTGGATATTTATGGATTGTATGTGACTTTACCTGGCAAGCAAGACCAGCAATTTGGAAAGTAACCAGGCAGCTTGACAGGCTTAACTCGCCCATAACCCTTCTGTAACCCGTAAGTGCCCGGTTCCCTCCTATATTTGTACAGATTTATTATATACTAGATGGTGGCCCGATTCTAAAGAATCGGGTAGTCTAGAATCCATATATAGTTTATTTACTAATAGTTAGGGGAGTGCGGTGAAATGAATTGTGTGTATACGGTGGCTCAGTGGTTAGCACTGTATATGGTGGCTCAGTGGTTAGCACTGTATATGGTGGCTCAGTGGTTAGCACTGTATATGGTGGCTCAGTGGTTAGCACTGTATATGATGGCTCAGTGGTTAGCACTGTATATGGTAGCTCAGTGGTTAGCACTGTACATGGTGGCTCAGTGGTTAGCCCTGTATATGGTGGCTCAGTGGTTAGCACTGTATAAGGTGGCTCAGTGATAGCACTGTATATGGTGGGTGAGTGGTTAGCACTGTATATGGTGTCTCAGTGGTTAGCACTGTATGGTGGCTCAGTGGTTAGCACTGTATATTGGTGGCTCCGTGGTTAGCACTGTATATGGTGGCTCAGTGGTTAGCACTGTAAATGATGGCTCAGTGGTTAGCACTGTATATGGTGGCTCAGTGGTTAGCACTGTATATGGTGGCTCAGTGGTTAGCAGTGTATACGGTGGCTGAGTGGTTAGCACTGTATACGGTGCCTCGGTGGTTAGCCTTGTATACGGTGGCTCAGTGGTTAGCCTTGTATACGGTGGCTCAGTGGTTAGCACTGTATATTGGTGGCTCAGTGGTTAGCACTGTATATGGTGGCTCAGTGGTTAGCACTGTATATGGTGGCTCATTGGTTAGCACTGTATATGGTGGCTCAGTGGTTAGCACTGTATATGGTGGCTCAGTGGTTAGCACTGTATATGGTGGCTCAGTGGTTAGCACTGTATATGGTGGCTCAGTGGTTAGCACTGTATATGGTGGCTCAGTGGTTTTCAGTGTATATGGTGGCTCAGTGGTTAGCACTGTATTTGATGGCTCAGTGGTTTTCACGGTGTGAAGGCTTAGTGGTTGACACAGTGCGGTGGCTCATTGGTTTTCACAGTGCGTTGGCTCAGTGGTTAGCACTGCGCAGTGGCTCAGTGGTCAGTGCAGCACGAAGGCAGAGTGGTAATCGCAAGATGGAGGCAGAGTGGTCAGCGCAGGATGGAGGCAGAGTGTTGAGCGTAGGATGGGGGCAGAGTGGTGAGCGCAGGATGGGGGCAGAGTGGACAGCGCAGGATGGAGGCTCAGTGGTCAATGCAGGATGGAGGCTCAGTGGTCAGCACAGGATGGAGGCTCAGTAGTGAGCACAGGATGGAGGCTCAGTGGTCAGCACAGGATGGAGGCTCAGTGGTCAGCACAGGAGTGAGTGGTCAGCACAGGAGTGAGTGGTCAGCACAGTAGTGGTCAGCACAGGATGGAGGCTGAGTGGTCAGCACAGGATGGAGGCTGAGTGGTCAGCACAGGATGGAGGCTGAGTGGTCATCGCAGGATGGAGGCTCAGTGGTCATCGCAGGATGGAGGCAGAGTGGTCATCGCAGGATGGAGGCAGAGTGGTCATCGCAAGATGGAGGCTCAGTGGTCAGCACTGGATGGAGGCTGAGTGGTCATCACAGGAAGGAGGCTCAGTGGTGAGCGCAGGAAGGAGGCAGAGTGGTCAGCGCAGGATGGAGGCAGAGTGGTCAGCGCAGGATGGAGGCTGAGTGGTCATCACAGGAAGGAGGCTCAGTGGTGAGCGCAGGAAGGAGGCAGAGTGGTCAGCGCAGGATGGAGGCAGAGTGGTCAGTGCAGGATGGAGGCTGAGTGGTCAGAACAGGATGGAGTGGTCAGCGCAGTATGGAGGCTCAGTGGTCAGCACAGGATAGAGGCTCAGTAGTGAGCACAGGATGGAGGCTCAGTGGTCAGCACAGGATGGAGGCTCAGTGGTCAGCACAGGAGTGAGTGGTCAGCACAGGAGTGAGTGGTCAGCACAGTAGTGGTCAGCACAGGATGGAGGCTGAGTGGTCAGCACAGGATGGAGGCTGAGTGGTCAGCACAGGATGGAGGCTGAGTGGTCAGCACAGGATGGAGGCTGAGTGGTCATCGCAGGATGGAGGCTCAGTGGTCATCGCAGGATGGAGGCAGAGTGGTCATCGCAGGATGGAGGCAGAGTGGTCATCGCAAGATGGAGGCTCAGTGGTCAGCACTGGATGGAGGCTGAGTGGTCATCACAGGAAGGAGGCTCAGTGGTGAGCGCAGGAAGGAGGCAGAGTGGTCAGCGCAGGATGGAGGCAGAGTGGTCAGCGCAGGATGGAGGCTGAGTGGTCATCACAGGAAGGAGGCTCAGTGGTGAGCGCAGGAAGGAGGCAGAGTGGTCAGCGCAGGATGGAGGCAGAGTGGTCAGTGCAGGATGGAGGCTGAGTGGTCAGAACAGGATGGAGTGGTCAGCGCAGTATGGAGGCTCAGTGGTCAGCACAGGATAGAGGCTCAGTAGTGAGCACAGGATGGAGGCTCAGTGGTCAGCACAGGATTTAGGCTCAGTGGTCAGCACAGGAGTGAGTGGTCAGCACAGGATGGAGGCTGAGTGGTCAGCACAGGATGGAGGCTGAGTGGTTATCGCAGGATGGAGGCAGAGTGGTCATCACAGGAAGGAGGCAGAGTGGTCAGCGCAGGATGGAGGCAGAGTGGTCAGCGCAGGATGGAGGCAGAGTGGTCAGCGCAGGATGGAGGCAGAGTGGTCAGCGCCGGATGGAGGCAGAGTGGTCAGCGCAGGATGGAGGCAGAATGGTCGGCACAGGACAGAGGGTGAGTGGTCAGCCAAGGACGGAGGGTCGGTGGTGAGCGCAGGACGGAGGGTCAGTGGTGAGGCCAGGATGGAGGGTTGGTAGTCAGGGCAGGACGGTGGCTCTGTGGTCAGCAGAGGACGGAGGCTCAGTGGTCAGCGCAGGACGGAGGGTCGGTGGTCAGGCGAGGACGGCGGCTCTGTGGTCAGCAGAGGACCGAGGCTCAGTGGTTAGCGCAGGACGGAGGCTCGGTGGTGAGTCTAGGACGGCGGCTCTGTGGTCAGCAGAGGACGGAGGGTCGGTGGTCAGCGCAGGACGGAGGCTCGGTGGTCAGCGCAGGACGGAGGCTCGTTGGTCAGCGCAGGACGGAGGCTCGGTGGTCAGGCCAGGATGGAGGCTCGGTGGTCAGCGCAGGCGAGGTGGGAGGAGCCAGGTGGGAGCCCCGCGAGGTGGGCGGAGCCAGCAGGAGCCCCGAGAGATAGGCGGAGCTTGACGGGAGCCCCAGGGAGGTGGGCGGAGCTTAGCAGGAGCCCCGGGAGGTGGGCGGAGCCTGTCGCGAGGCCCGCGAGGTGGGCGGAGCCAGGGGAGCCCCGATAGGTAGGCGGAGCTTGACAGGAGCCCTGGGAGGTGGGCGGAGCTTAGCGGGAGCATCGGGGGAGGTGGGCGGAACCTGTCACGAGCCCCGCGAGGTGGGCGGAGCCTGTCGCGAGCCCCGCGAGGTGGGTGGAGCCTGTCGTGAGGTGGGCAGAGGCCGCTGGAGCGGTGAGTGCAGAGGCGTTTGGAGCGGTGAGTGCAGAGGCGGCTGGAGCGGTGAGTGCAGAGGCGGCTGGAGCGGTGAGTGCAGAGGCAGCTGGGACAGACAGGAACGTTCCTGGGCGGAACGTTTCTCCGCGGGTCCCTGTAGCCGGGGGCAGCCCGGCTACAGTGCACTTGGTGACGTCACCACCATGGGTCCGGAGGCCGTCACGGAAGTAGCCTTCGGCTTTTCCGGAAGTGGCCTTCGGCTTTTATATATTAGATTATTTCCTGTTCAAATAGCTGCTCAAAAAATAAAGGTAAGACTTAAACAACACAATGTAACTCCAAGTCAATCACATGTAAGTAAAATCAACCTGTCCAGTTATGAAGCAACACTGATTGCAAATCAATTTCTTCTTCTGTTGTGCAAATGGAACAGACAACAGGTAGAAATGATAGGCAATTAGCAAGACAACCCCTATAAAGGAGTAGTTTTGCAGGTGTGACCACAGACAACTTCTCTGTTCTCATTTTTTGGCTGTTGTTTTGGTCACTTTGGCATTTTCCCATTGTTCTGACCCTAAGAGGTAGCATGAGGTGGTGTCTACAACCCACAGAAGTTGCTCAGGTAGTACAGTTTATCCAGGATGGCATATCAATGTGAGATTTGGAAAGAAGGTTAGCTGTGTTTTAGTGTGGAGCCCACTGGGATGGTGTACTCGGTACCGGACCAGGGTATCACGGCGGTCCTTAGTCCGGACCATGTCCCGAGCCCACAAGTAAAAAGGGTTATTTACAGGGGTTGTTGTGACACCACCCACGGGTTGTGGTCAATGGGGGACCACCACTGCTGCTACCTCTGCCAGGAGGATGTATGGTGCTGCAGCCGGATGGATGAGCCGCCGTGGGTCGGGCAGCTCCTGACAGGGTGTAATATCTATACAGCAGTTCTGCATGCAGAGAATCACACACAGGAGACTTTGGCAGGGTTCATCAGGTTTTATTTGCAGTTTCCTTCAGTACAGTCCACAGTTCACAAAGTGGTACAGCTTTTACAGGTTAAACTCCTCACTTCAGTTAACCTCTCTGCCACCAGGTTTTCCTTCTGAGACCCTTCTCTCTCTGATACCTTTCAGGCTTTCCTCTACACTTCTCTTCCCCAGTGTTCTGTATGGTGGCAACTCGGTCCCTTGTGTGGCTTCCCCCTTGTGTGTGGGTGGCAAGCCTGGGTCCTATGTGTCGCTGTACCTCCTGCATAGTGTTGGGAGCTCTGACATGGAATCAGAGTTCCCGGTCGGTGTGTCTGTGATCCGGCGTATAGCTTCGGTCACCTCAGAGCCGACTCTCTGGTCCCAGCCTAGCCTTCCAGTGTACCTGTGTTGCCAGGGAGCACCAGGCCCTTTCCTACCCATGTGACTACGGCGTACTTCAGGGGATTCCTTCCTGCCAGTCGTCCTCTGTCACCGTTGCCGTTTTCCTCGGACCCTGCTGCACTGGTCCGGTCCCAGTCTTTCCCCTCCCTTTGCTCACGAGCTGTGGAGCAGGCTTTCTCTCCAGGGGCTTAAGACTCACAGGATTCTGCGCCTCCAGGGAGCCCACAACCTTCAGGGAAGTCGCCTCCTGCTCACTCTGCTGTTCTCTGTCTTTTCTGTTTGGCACCTACTGGCCTACTACCTGCTACTTCCTGGTTTTCCCCTTATGTACCTGGTCTGTCACCTTGCCTACGTCCCACCCACTGTGACTGGCTCTACCACCCCTTGCCCGCCTAGAGTCCCGGGCTCCGGGTTGGGCCTTGTGTCTGTGGGTGTGTTTGTAACGGTATTTGTACAAAACTGTCTCCACCTCCCTGGCTGTAGTTCTTACCTGTGGCCACCCTGGTAGCAGGGGTGCCACATTCCCCGGAGTTAAACCGGCGTGTCCCCACGTCGACCTGCATGGTTCTCCCTGAAAAACACTTTTATTATTTTAATAACATTACGCTTTACTTTTCTTCCGGTTAAGGAGGCACAATATTTAAACATTGCATGAATTAAATATTTACATTTCTAACACAGGGTTACGGTGTTCTACTGGCTATAAGTGCTAAGGCCTCCAGGCCCTCGGGTCACCAGCTTGTGGCCAAGGTGTTGCTCTCCGTACCGGCATCTTATACCACACTTTCTTTAACCCTTTCTGGACATGGGTTACACATTTAATAATTCAGTCTCAAGAGTCCTGTGGTATAAATATACCGGGTCTCTAAGCACACCTAGTTAATTACTAAAAATCTTCAGATTTAAAAGCTACATTACTTTCCTAAAAAAGTATAAAACTTCAAAAAACAGGCACGAGTGTTTCAAAAACTTTCAAAAAACACTTTGTAGTCTCAGTTCACAGTTCCTTTGTAAAAAGGGTGCCAAAAGTCTCACAGTGCTGAGTGATTATAAAACCAGTAAAGAGCACACAAAGCACTCTAACTATATACATAAATGTTCATACCACTCATCAGAGGTGTATCTAGGTTTTCTGGTACCTGGGGCAAGAGTTCAGTTTGGCACCCCCCCTCCCGTGGTCTGAGTAGACGTCATGTGACCAATCATCCATATGCGATATTTCACACTTACAGTTACAGTGACTGCTGGAGTATATTACACGTTGTTAGGAATGGGCTAAGGTGTTTAATGTTATAATTAAAGGGCTTGTCCAGGTTTCAGATGAAAGTCTAGGTGACTGCAGGCCTCCGAATTCTCATGTTGCTGCACACTTTCAGGATTCTCCCATATCAATGGTAAGATTAGACAGTCATGTGAACACAAGTATGCGATTTATATACTTCTGGTCACATTCTGACTAGGTATGTCTGGCCTCGCTCAATTTATTGAATTGATCGAAGTCTCACATGTCTAGTCAGCACGTGACTGCATGTATGTAAATTGCATATAGTTTCGTGACCTTCCACTCTCACCGCCGACACCAGACAATACTGACAGCAGGCAGTGTGCGCTCTGTGAGAATTCAGAAGTCTGCAGTCACATAGAGACACATAGAGTGACTGCAGACTCATCACAAGCTTGGGACAACCAATTTAACGCTTCTAACAAATAAATACATAGAACCCTTAACTTGTTAGAATGCACAACACTTTATTAACATAGCCATGTATCAAGAAAGCTTACAAGTTATGAATTGTTAGATGTGTACAGGATAAGAACAATTAACAACACAAAACTACATCACCAGACCCACTAGAGGTACTGAAATGCATCCATATAACCCCCATCAGTACAGAAATACATCACCAGACCAACTAAAGGTACTGAAATACATCCATATAACCCCTATCAGTACAGAAATACAAAGTCAAAACCCTCATCAGTACAGAAATATATCACCAGACCCACCAGAGGTACAGAATTACAGAAATATAAACCCCATCAAAACAGAAATCACGACCCTCATCATTACCAAAATTCAACATCAGAACCACCATCAGTACATGGTAAAACAATTGTGATGTCAGGTCAGACCCATACACAAATGTTCAAATGTACTGCATGAACCTACAACTCCTACTACATCATTAGCAATGGTGAGGACATACTGGGAACTGTTGTTACCAGCCGTCAATGGGTAGGGTCACATTGGAAACCTAAATTGCATTCACCGCATCCGGATCCGGATGCGGTGAACGCAATGGCGGGCACACACATTTTTTTCAAAACTGTGTGCTGAATACCGCACTGCGGTCACAGGATGGCTCAGGATGTGTAATCCTGAGCCATCCGGTAACTGCATAGCTTGCGGTTCCCGATCTGGCAAGTTATTAAAGAGTTAAAATAGCTGACCTAAATGACTTTTTGAGGTCTGTAGGGGGGCTTAGACCCCCCTACAGACCGGCCGGCGACTTCTATAGTGTTCTTCTACAATTTCTCAATGGTCACAGGCTCTTCGGAGCCCGTGCATGTAAACCAAAGGGGCCCCCCCGTATCACTATACTGGGGTGCATAGACCCCTGTATTACAAATAAGCTGTATTGATGTCTAGTAACGGTTAAATGTGTACATTTGCATTGTAAGTATATACTTACAACATTCTTTCGTAGGCAGAGTGAAGGAAATCCATGGGCGGGGCTGTGTGCAGCAGCCTCCGCCCGCTCCTTCTTGATGCCCGCCCCCTCTGGCCGTAATCCAGTGTTTTGTGGGTGGGCACGTCGTTAAAGGGGCGTGGCTAACTATGTGCCGTGGTTAGCCACGCCCCTTTAACGACGTGCCCGCCCACAAAACACTGGATTATGGCCAGGGGGGCGGGCATCAAGAAGGAGCGGGCGGAGGCTGCTGCACACAGCCCCGCCCATGGATTTCCTTCACTCTGCCTACGAAAGAATGTTGTAAGTATATACTTACAATGCAAATGTACACATTTAACCGTTACTAGACATCAATACAGCTTATTTGTAATACAGGGGTCTATGCACCCCAGTATAGTGATACGGGGGGGCCCCTTTGGTTTACATGCACGGGCTCCGAAGAGCCTGTGACCATTGAGAAATTGTAGAAGAACACTATAGAAGTCGCCGGCCGGTCTGTAGGGGGGTCTAAGCCCCCTACAGACCTCAAAAAGTCATTTAGGTCAGCTATTTTAACTCTTTATTAACTTGCCAGATCGGGAACCGCAAGCTATGCAGTTACCGGATGGCTCAGGGATTACACATCCTGAGCCATCCGGTGACCGCAGTGCGGTCCCGGTAAACGCTGCGAAAACTGCTGCCTGCATGATTTTAAACGCAGGCAGCAGTGCCGGATCCGGCCACCGGATGGCTTGTGAAGCCATCCGGTGTTTTGCATTGGATCCTATGGGGAGCGTTTCCTGGTCCGGTTTTGAGCTTTTTGGAAGCTCAAAACCGGATCAGGATTTTGTTCCAAAAACGGAAATGTGACCCTGGCCAATAAAAGCATACAGGAACCACAGCACTGATGAGAAGTAGTCATTACCACAAATAATCATTTACATTTTGGTACCATATATATGGCCTTGTCTGATCAGGGTCATCTTTTTCTTTTCTTCATCTTGTGCAGGCATCATGATGACTTTTGACATCCACAGCTCTTCTCTGCAGATTTCCATCTTCTCTGATCCTCTGCAGCACATCCCGGCACGATATCTTTAAAAATAGCAGAATGATCAACATTTTCCTGAGTAAAAATATCTACACCTACACTGTGCCCCGGAATAAATAATTGCCCCTTCTCACTGTTCCCTACACAAAATATGGTTTACATACTGTTCCTCTTCTGGCGCATGCCCTCCACACTGCCCTCTCATCACACTGCCCTCTTCTTTCCAAACTGGGCTCCCTGGTCACTCTATCCTCTACACTGTATCCTTCTACACTGCCCATGGTTTATACTGTTCTCCCTCATCAAACTCGACATACTGTCCCTACATGCTGCCCCCTCTCTATACAGCTCCACACATGCTCAGTCTCTATTCTGTGCCCCTCTACATTTTTCTCATCCCCTACTGTTTCTTCATCCCTTTCTCACTCTACATACTGTATCTACACCTATTCCCTCTTCCCTCCCCATTCTGTGTCAACAGCCATCCTCCCTCACTCCACACACTGTGTTCACACCCATCCCTCTCTCACTCCTCATACTGTGTCAGCAGCCATCCCTTCTCCCTCCCCATACTGTGTTCACACCAATCTCCCCTCACTCCACGTACTGTGCTGCGGCCATCTCCGTCACGCATACTGTGACCATACTGATCCCCCCTCACTACATATACTGTACCACATCCATCCCCCTTACTCCTCATACTGTGTCCATACTGATCCCCCTCACTACATGTGCTGTGCCACATCCATCCCCATTACTCCTCATACTGTGCCGGTACTGATCCCCTCTCACTACATATACTGTGCCACATCCATCCCCCTTACTCCTCATACTATGTCCATACTGGGCAGCTCCAATGTGGCTGCTGCCTGACAGATATGTCCACCATTCAGCATCATCCACACACCACATGCAATGATCTGCAGTCTGAGCATCAACAAGCCGCCACTATACTGAGCTGGGAAAATGGCGCATCTTCCCCAACAGACCATGCCTCCTTCATCCAAAACGCTGAGCCAATCACATGCACCACAGACGGGGCTGTCCAGAGCCAAAAGCAGGGGCTGTCCAATTGGGTTGAGCAAAGGATGTGGTAGTGGGAAGGGGGATGAGCGCCATCACTCAACCGCCATTCAGGAGAAACATGGCTGGAAGCCTGTATATACCGAGGGGCAGCACTGGACCTGGTGTGTAAGTTATGGCCAATCTGTGCTGCAGCAGAGGGACAATGCATCCTGCACGAGGGGCCTACATAGAAATCATGGGGCCCCTTAGTAGAAGTTCTTATTGCCCCCCAAAAAAAATATTTACCTGGGTCCCATAATAACATATCTCACAACTTTGCAGCCCTTACGAAGTAATTTTCCTCCTATTGAAGCCCCATGATTCCCCTTTCGTTACAGCTATAAAATGTGATGCCAACAAAAGTGCCCCCCAAACACTGTATGATGCCCCATAGTGGATTCCTCCATACGCACAGTATGATGATCCTACTGTAAGCCCCTCAACTACACTGGCACAGTATGATCTCCAACTGTGATCCACACACAGCCCTCCATACAATATAATGGACCTACATACAGTATAATGAATGGCCCGTACACCTAGTACACACGCTCCTCTGGTCCGCACGACCCATACACACTCAACTCTGCTCCATACACCTAGTACACAGTTGGCTCTGGTCCGCATGACCCGTACACATGCGGCTCTGCTCCGTATACCTAGTACACTCTCAGCTCCGCTCTGTACACCTCGTACACACACGGCTCTGCTCTGTACACCTCGCATACACGTGGCTCCGCTCCATACAACTTGCATACACAAGGCTCTGCTCCATACACCATGTACACACTCTCCTCCTCTCTGCACCCCTCGTATACACCTGGCTCTGCTCCGTAAACCTCGCATACACACGGCTCCACTCTGTACACTTCGTACACACTTGGCTCTGCTCCATACTCCTCTTACACACTGGGCTCCGCTCCGTACATCTCGTACACACTGGGCTCCGCTCTGTACACCTCGTACACACCTGGCTTTGTGGCGTACATCTCGTACACACTCTGCTCAGCTCCATACACCTCGTACACACGCAGCTCCACTCACCTCGTACACACTTGGCCCCGCTCTCGACTTCTCGTACACACCTGGCTCTGCTCCATACACCTCGTACACACCTGGCTCTGCTCCGTACATCTCATACACACCTGGCTCTGCTCCGTACATCTCGCACACACACAGCTTGGCTCCGTATACCTCGTACACACTCAGCTCTGCTCCATACACCTCGTACACATGCGGCTCCGCTCCGTACACCTCGTACGCACTCAGCTGTGCTCCATACACCTCGTACACACCTGGCTCCGCTCCGTACACCTCGTTCACACGCGGCTCCGCTCCATACACCTCGTACACACCTGGCTCTGCTCTGTACACCTTGAACACAGCTGGCTCTGCTCCATACATCTAGTACACACGTGGCTCCACTCTATACACCTTGTACACACGTGGCTCCACTCCATACACTCCATACACCTCGTACTCAACGGCTCTGCTATATCCACACTGTAAATCCCTCCCCACCCCACACATAACCTTCACCTTATCCACCTTATCATGACAAACAGCACAACAGCATCCTCAGTCCTGTATACACGGAGAAGCTGATCATGTGACTCCTGACTCCTCCCCTCCATTGACATCAGCACAGAGTGCAAGTGGAGATGAATGCTGGCTCTCACTGCAGGGGAGGGAGGGTGCGTGCAATATGCCCCGCCAGTCCCCCCTAGATATGGCCCTGCCACTCATTGTTGATGATACTGATGTCTTTTTACATAGACAAACAGGGGAAAAGGCTATTCATTCATTCAGGAATGGGATGGGGTCAATAAGGAACACATCACATTCACACTTACAGTGCTGGCAAATCTGGGTTCTCACTTCTTCCAAAGTAACACCTCCGGTACTCTTCTAGGGACCGACATGACTGATTACAGCGAACATTCTAACAGATGGAGGAAAGTAGTTTGCATTCCCATGGTTGTCATGGTTTTCTCAGTATCGTCCGATACGATCGCCTCCGGGCAATCTTCCTGTTGTGCTTCCAAGCTGACTTCAGGTGTGGTAGTTGAATCCAGGTCTGTAGTCTCAGAAGGTTCTACATTCATTTGAGGTCTCAGGGACAATCTCCTCACTTGAATACCATGTGGACCTCTTTCTCCTTGCACGATGATATAAGAAACCCACTCTCTGATTTTCACTTTCCTGTCCAGGTGATCTGAAGGGAGATATTCCTCCACGTCTCTTCGGTTCATGAAAACGTCTCTGTCTGTTCCGGTTCTCGGGCGAAAGCATACCCCCTTTCCAGCTTAACTTTGACTATCTGTCCTTCACATCGCGAGGATTGATTTACAGCAACATCCCGCCGGCCAGCTGCTTTAGCAGTCAGAGTACAGGCTTTCAATTCTCCTTTCCGGGCTTGTTTTGCTGTTTCCTCTCTCTCCCACCGCCGGATGCAATTTCGCAAATATTCATCCCTGGTCACTACTTCTACGGGGCCTATTCCAGCATCAAGGTCCCCAGGGAAGCCCATCATATCTTCCTCTTGCCCACTACGCTCCAACCAGCAACGGAGCTGCTCTCCTCTCACCTCCATAGATGCAGGGGCCGGGATCAATGGCTCTGGTAATGGCAGGCACCCCTCCTCCAGGGCTCCGAGACGGTCGGACACATTGACGGTACTCTGGGGCACAGACTCGGGTATAGATACATCCACCAGCTCTTCCGGCGTTCGATTCTCCCTGCTCCGAGTAGTATAAGAGGCATGAGCCCAGCCGGGCTGCACGGTCAGGGACTGCTGAGACTGGTCACAACCCATCTGGATCCTGGTTCTCAATTCAGCGCAAACCCATGTTGGTTGAAGGGGTAACAGCCTCAATACACCCCGCCGGGTGTCTCGGATCTCCGGAATCTTTCTGCCGCCTTCTGCCATGGTTCCTCGGTCACTGAGTATATCTTCCTCTCTGGGTTCCTCCACTTCCAACTACTGTGGGCCCGTCGGGATCAACTCAGGTCTTCCTATAGCACCACTCAGCCTGGCGTCCTGCTCTTCCATCCGGATGTCTAGCCATCGCTGTCGCCCGCCATTCTGTTTCTCGCCCCGCCTTTGTTGGGCGTCTTCTTCAACTCCCGCCATATCCTCATTGGTTGCCGCAGTTTAGGGCGGAGGTTCTTTTTTGGGAATGATGGCTGGCTCCTCCGGAGTTAAAGGGAGCCAGGGCGGGACTTTCTTTTCCCGCTCTGGACCGGACTGGCCCACGATGGGGGGTGTTGGCACGCCTCCTCTGCACATGGCCTCAGGCTCCTAAGGCTACCATTATGCACAGATTTTAACGAAACAGGCCAAATTTCGCGTTTTAGGTACACGGAGTTCAGTTTTATTGGACCGGGTCCATCCTGTTCGTGACGCCAAGTTGTGGAGTCCACTGGGACAGGGTACTCGGTACCGGATCGGGTTATCACGGGGGTTATCACGGCGGTCCTTGGTCCGGACCGTGTCCCGAGCCCACAAGTAAAAAGGGTTATTTACAGGGGTTGTCATGATGCCACCCACAGGTTGTGGTCAATGGGGGACCACTGCTGCTGCTACCTCTGCCAGGAGGATGTATGGTGCTGCAGCAGGATGGATGAGCCCACCGTGGGTCAGGCAGCTCCTGACAGGGTGTAATATCTATACAACAGTTCTGCATGCAGGGAATCACACACAGGAGACTTTAGCAGGGTTCATCGAGTTTTACTTGCAGTTTCCTTCAGTACAGTCCACAGTTCACAAAGTGGTACAGCCTTTTACAGGGTAAACTCCTCACTTCAGTTAACCTCTCTGCAGCCAGCTTTTCCTTCTGAGACCCTTCTCTCTCTGATACCTTTCAGGCTTTCCTCTACACTTCTCTTCCCCAGTGTTCTGTATGGTGGCAACTCGGTCCTTTGTGTGGCTTCCCCTTGTGTGTAAGTGGCAAGACTGTGTCCTATGTGTTGCTGTACCTCCTGCACGGTGTTGGGAGCTGTGACATGGAATCAAAGTTCCCCGTCGGTGTGTCTGTGATCCGGCGTATAGATTCGGCCGACTCTCTGGTCCCAGCCTAGCCTTCCAGTGTCCCTGTGTTGCCGGTGAGCACCAGGCCCTTTCCTACCCGTGTGATTGCGGCGTACTTCAGAGGATTCCTTCTTGCCAGTCATCCTCTGTCACCGCTGCCGTTTTCCTCGGACACAGCTGCACTGGTCTGATCCCAGTCTTTCCCCTTCCCTTTGCTCATGGGCTGTAGAGCGGGCTTTCTCTCCAGGGGCTTAAGCCTCACAGGATTCTGCACCTCCAGGGAGCCCACAACCTTCAGGGAAGTCGCCTCCTGCTCACTCTGCTGTTCTCTGTCTTTTCTGTTCGGCACCCACTGGCCTACTACCTGCTACTTCCTGATTTTCCCCTTATGTACCTGGTCCGTCACCTTGCCTACGTCCCACCCACTGTGACTGGCCCTGCCACCCCTTGCCCGCCTAGAGTCCCGGGCTCCGGGTTGGGTCTTGTGTTTGTGGGTGTGTTTGTGAAGGTGTTTATGCAAAACTGTCTCCACCTCCCTGGCTGCAGTTCTTACCTGTGGCCACCCTGGTCGCAGGGGCGCCACATTAGTACAGGACCCAGAGCATGGAGCAGATACCCGGAGATACGCCACTACACCAAGGGGATATTGAGGAGGCCATAGGAGGGCAACAAGACTGCAACCTCTTTCTTTGTGCAATGAGAAACAGGAGAAGCACATGGATATTAGTCACCTACTGGAGGTCATTTTCAGGGCTGTGTGACTACCCCTTCTCTTTCTCCTTGCAGAAAGGAGGAGGTAGCAGTCCTGCTGCTGGGTTGTTGCCCTCCTAAAGGCATATGTATTTTATTTATTTATATTTTGTCTTGATATCTCTAAAAATATATATGTATGAATTTAAAAATGATGAAAAATTAGGCCTTATGTATCACAAATAAAATAGGTAAAATTTATTTGCAGACCTCAACTAGAAAAAAGTGTTAAAAAACAATATAGTTGGTCATATACAGAGAAAAATAGCCCATATTTTTACAGATTAATTACATATGTTTTCCAAACAAGCCTTTTATCTATAAATACAAGTGTGCTTTGGGTTGCTTTTGTGTTTCAAGTTGTAACTTAATTTGCAACAAGGAATCAAAATGATCACATTGAAAGTTTTATCAAAGTGCAAAGCCATGTTTCCAAGTGAAAGCGCAAGTGACATCATAATGATGTCAGCTTTTTCCTTTACCCTTTGCGGACTACCTTTCTTTCCATATGAAAATGGGATTTTTAGTTAGTGCGCTATAAAATTGTACGGTTGAATTAGGGCCGCTTTACACACACCAACTTCTGTGAACAACTTCTGAACAGATCTCTGGTTGCAGTGAAATCATGGACACATTGTTCCATTTGTACACAGTCACAAAATGGAACAATGTGTCCATGATTTCACTGCAACCAGAGATCTGTTCAGAAGCTGGACACAGAAGTTGGTGTGTGTAAAGCGGCCCTTAATGTTTATTTAAGATTTCTTTATATTCGCCAAGTATCCTCAACGTCCTGAAGAATCTGAGAATAAGGACTCCAGAAGAGTTAACATATCTCCTATTCACCTCTTAAACCTCATGAAAATCTCATGGAAACACTGCTTCCCAGAAAAATTCTGTATCGATATCCACAAAGAAGAGTAAAAATCAGTCACCAACCGCTAGTCACACTACACTGGGGATCCACTAGTACTGCAGCACTTATACTCTCCAAGGTGCTATATCCATATCACAAGGTGCATACTCAGCAGCACAGTTTATCTGAATCCAAGAACAAAAGGAACCAGTTGCACTAACTGGATTGCAGGTTATGCTTCTTTATTACTCTTAGGTTAAGGCATAAGACATGGAAACGGGACGGAGGATGGGTGATGAACGACAGCCATTTCACGCAATAAAACTAGTGCTTCTACGGGTTCAGCAGTTTTAAACTTCCCGTATCCTCCCTGCCTGCTAGCACCCCATCTGTGTCCTTCTGTAGACACCCTCCATACTTCAACCAAGGACTTTCTGCTGGAAACACCAGCCCATGGTGTACACAACGACCAAGAAGCAAGTATATATCGATGTCTGCAAAGAGGAGAAAAAATCTGGCACCAACCACTATTCTCACAGAACTGGGGATCCACGAGCCCTGCGGCACTTAACCTCTCCAAGGCACTAAATCCATATCACGAGGTGCATGTTCAGCAGCTTGTCTGTATGGCTTAACCCAAGAGTAGTAAAGAAGTGTGACCTGCAATCCAGTGAGTGCTACTGGTTCCTTTTGTTCTTGCAAAAAAAATTCTGTGCCTGACAATTGTGTCAAGGAGGGCAAGGAACAAGTTATGGTGGGGGCACATAAATGGCTGTGGATGGGATATGATTTCTCACGAGGGCATAGTTATTCATAAAAATTTTCAATGGCACTCTGAGAAAGCCACCATCATTTTCATCCCCCAGACATCATCCTGTGAAAATTGGCAAGGAAGGATTTAATCTGTAAACACCAACCCAGAAAAATGTAATAATTTACCTCCAAGTGTTTCAATTTTTATGTTTTATGATTTGTCTCCTGGAGTAAACATTCCCAGCATCCCCGAGCCAGACACAGGTAAAATTTATTGTTTTATATTCATGGTTTATAGTGATTGAAATATGCAAAGAATAGATTTAGGTGCTGTAGGTAAGGTTATGTTCACTTCTAATTTACCATCTGTTCTGTTATTTTTTTGACAATGGACAAGAAGTGTGTAAAAAATGAATGTAGCCTATGACAATAGTTATTGGTTGAACAGTCTTTATTTTCATTGTTTACTATTTATTGTTAAACCATTCCTTGGAGGCAGCCATATTGAGAAAACACATTTCCTTCCTGTGTGATTTGTATAGACAGCTCAGCAAACTGTGTGCATTATGCCAGTTGCAAGAAATGTTAATATAAATTAAAAAATAAAGACGTGTTAATAAGCTATTAAAGTCGCTAGCAAAAAATGGAGATATTTGAATTAGGGTGTGTGCAAACGATCGGGAATTGCAGTGTTTTGGATGCAGCAGATTGCCGCTGCGTCCAAAATGCTGCGTTGTGCAGTACATTTTCTAGAAATCCCATGCTCAGTATTCATCTCCCCATCTCAGCATTATTTCAGCTGGGTTGCCGGACTTCAGCTTGCTCATTTCATGCTGCAGAGTCGGAAGCAGTCTCCAGCGGGTGAATGCAAGGAGAAGCCACCCTGCACCCATTGCAGATCGTGAGTAAAAGGCAGCTGCGGTCTCCCTGCATGCACACGCAGGTTCTCACAGGTCTGGAGGCACTGCGTCCAACACACAGTGTCTCTGGATATTGTGAACACAGCCTTAAAGGAATCTAAAAAAATAGCATCAAGAATAGTGAAATTGCTACAAACAAGCAAACAAAAAAATCCCCACATATCGGCTGATGTAAAAAAAAAAGTAGAAATCAAGAAAAAGTGTATCAATGTGCTTTCATTCTTCATATTCACTGTATGAGAACTGTAATTCTGAAAAGTAAAACACATATGGCTATGCTACATAATAAAAATATTACTGGGTGGTTCAGTCTAAGAAGATAGTCTTCTCTTAATTCTCTTCAATTGAGTGAAGTTGGGTGAGGGTAGTCAGCACTCAAATATAAATAGCATACATGCAGTCCCATGACTTTCACTCATGTGCAGGGAATACAGGGCAATTATGACAGGGTAAATATTGCACACTATCACTAATTGGCAGTCACACAGAGTGACATGACAGCATACATCCGAACACCATTGTAACAATACCCTTAGCACTTTAGATAATCATAACAAAATTGAATGGTTAAAGTCTGTAACAAACATAAGAGATGGAAAATTAAAACTATTATCGCTTACTAGGATAAAGGGGACTGGTCATGTCCCCAAATGCTATGAACCTGCAGATAAGCAGTTAATAACTTTCTAAAGCTGTGGGGCAAACCACTGAAAACCCAGCTACTGGGAAGAAATTATCTTTATTCCTCCCAGCAGCCCATAACCACACCACAACTCTGATGGCCCCTTTACACGCAGCTACAGGTAACAGGTTTTCCACAGGTAACTTACTGGTTGCAGTGAAATCATGGAGACATAGTTCCATTTGTACACAGCAACAAGATAGAACCATGTCTCCATGATTTCACTGCAACCAGTAAGTACCTGTGGAAAACCTGTTACCTGTAGCTGCGTGTAAAGGGGCCATGACTGACAAAGGATCTGCACTGAAGCACTGTTGATCCAACTGTCAATCAGTGCCAGGACATGGTTACAGCAACTGCTAACTATGTACTAAGCAGTGACAGAAGCCATGCCGGACACACCTCTTTTACTGAAAGCCAAAAAATAAAGTTAATTTTAAATGGTGCTCATCCCAGGTGCACACACACATACATACGTTCATAGCCAAGTTCTTGACTGCACAGGCAGGCAGCAGAGATAAGTAGTATGCCATTGGTGGAAAGCTTATTGAGCTGACGTGAGCAGTACTAGGCAATACATACAATATCTTTTTGTAAGCTCCACCCTTAACTGGTTATTTATATAAATCATGTAAATGCTGCATTGCCACTTGCCACTTTCCATACCTGCATTTGTCAATGCAACTGTAAAGAGGTGGACATGATGTCACATTACCCTTGAAGCACCAGTCACGTTATGGTTGTATAAGTGTATAAGTATTAGTGTCATGTCCCATGATTTGGAAATGATTCAACGCCTTATTGCTGTATATTGCATTTCTGTGTTGCCAGGCAGAAGCTTTGACTTGCTAGTATTTTGTTCCCCGTCTCTCCCTGTAGCTTCTGTGATGTGCAGCCATATCAGATATCCACATCTCTTTCTGCTCTGTGAAGAATAACCCTTTTTACCTGAGCATTATGCATTAAAACATGTTATTTAGTGTAAAGCATATCAACTTTTCATGGATTCTTTTTACAATATCTCTGCTAATGAATTTAAAACTATTTGAGGATGCTTACATGTAAGTAAACGGTCATTGCAATATCAGAAGAATTGATAGTTCAAGCTCCTAATACTAGCACTGTAATGTGGAGCCAGAATAGTTAGGCTATGTTCACATGTTCAGTTGTTAGTCAGTTTTTCACATCAGCTTCTGTAAGCCAAAACTAGGAGTGGGTGATAAATACAGAAGTGGTGACGTGTTTCTAGTATACTTGTACTCTGATTATTCCACTCCTGAGTTTGGCTATAAAAACTGAGGTAAAAAAATCATCAAATACTCAAAGTGTGAATGTGGCCTAAAAGAAAGACCTCACCACTTCTGGATTTTTCATCCACTCCTGGATTTGGCTTACAGAAACTGATGTGAAAAACTGACCAAAAACTGAACATGTGAGCATAGCCTAATGTGTATAAAGTCCTGCGTTATTGTTATGAAATGTTATGAGAATTGTGATGTCAATGTGTAATGTGAAAGTTAATGTTTACTTGTATAATGTTTTTCACTGTACTGTGAGGAAGCTGCGTTCTGCCCAACAACAGTCAGTAAGTAGGAAAGGTTAATGTTTGGCACTAGCTCACTGTGAAAGAGGCTAACGTCTAAGGAGAGACACAGTTTTTCTTTTAGAAGTTTAGATAGGGATCACCATGTCAAACAGACAGACCTCAGGTCTGAATAGTGCACAGACCTGCAGGTTATAGGTGTCTCTGGAGCAAGGGGAGATGATACAGAATAGCGAGACCCTAAAGAGAAAATAACCATGTTACAGAGTGATCCATGGGAGTTGGGTTAAAGGATTTACCAGAGGAATGAGTGATGGAGTGAGACTGGTCCCAAGTACAGGATGGAATGAACTGGGACTGCCCCAGGTGGACCTTAGCGTCGGAGAGCTTAAAACTAAATCTGGCCAAGTTGACAACATCACTTTAAACTAAAAAGCCACAGAATGACTGCAAGAGAATATGACCATCATGGTGCTGTGATGCTAGGTTGAGCAGTGTTGTAATGCAAAGGACGAATGGAGTTTGGAGCAGCTGAAGAGACGATAGGGTGTATAGAAGTGCTCTGTGACTGTGCCCGCTATCTACTTTATATCATTGTTATCAAGTTTCTGTTATGTTAAACTAACTTTTTAAAGAGCTTGTGTTCAAGGAGTGGACAACCCTTTTAAAAGGAACCTGTCAGCTCGATTATGCCCACACAGCTATCACTATCTGTACCTGCAGCTTCATAGTCCTATTCTAGTGTAATGTTAAAGTTGAAAAAAAAAATGTATGCACTTACATTTACTTATGTAAATGAGGCAGTGAGTAGTGAGCTTGGGGCACATAAAAGATCTGACAGGTTCCCTTTAACTAAATGCCAAATTCTCTGTATAAAGGAAGGACCTGTGTGATATCATGACCATGTGACCAAAAAGGGCAGAGCTAAGCAAGCATAATCATTAAGGCCTATGTAGACTTGGCTCCGTCTATTATAGTCACATGTTCGTGACAACACACAAGTCCTGTCAGCATTTTAGGAAATTCGACTGAACTGTTAACTATTAACCTGCCAGATGACTATTTGACTTGTCGATCCGCTAGCTAATAAAAATATATAAGTCGTTAAAATGCTTTTGTGGGATAAATACACTTTAAAAAAAAAAAAAAAAGGTTATTAATGAACATTAAATGATGTAAATAATATTGGGGGTGGTTTAATAACAAAAAAGGATATGACAAGTTCCCTTTAATATTTCAGGTGAGGCGTAAAGTGGTATGTGCCTCTATGTGCTGCACAGAGACAAGAGGAAAATTTGTGGCATAAAGTGCTCCACCACTTGTCATGAGTCTGATGAGAGAGGGTCACTACGACTGCACACCAGCTCCATCCACTTTGATGGAACTTTCTATTTGAATTCTGACTTAAATGTTTTAATGAATTACTGCCACAGTACACACAAACTGTCCTCTATACATCACTCTCTATACATGTTTAAGCTGAATATTGCAAGAGAAAACACATTTCTTTGCACTCTTCTGTTTGAAAACAATAATTCACATGAATGTTGCTATCACTTATCAGTCGAACAGAGTTTATTATTTGTATTTATCTCTTTATTGTGTGACCTTCAAAACATACTTTCTATTATCACTTTGCTTTTCCAGGTATATCTATTTTCTGTGCAAAGTTCAACAGCTGAAAAGCCAAAAGGCAAAAGTTGACATCTAGGTAATGTGATCATTTCTGTTTGCTGTTTGATTGATTGGAACATAAATGTTATAAAATATATATTCTGATTACATGGAATGGTGATGACATCTTCAGACAGAGCAGCAGACAAGTGTGAAGGATGATTTACTTATCTAGAACCATTAAAGGAAAATCTCTATATTTCTAGTATCCTGGATGAGCCTCCTGTGATGCCAATTCTCTTGTACAATGATATGATTGGCATTTCTTGTGGTCAATAACACAGTGTAATGAGTGATAGGAGATAAGATGATCTGCACTTGTCTTCCATAAAATAGAATGGCTAATACTGTAGTATTTATCCATCATGTATTCAGGAGTGTCACTGGTTTCAAGGATAAGCCTCCAACATCTCCCTACATACCTTTTGCTAGATATAGCAGTACATATAAAATACAGTGTTACAGTATATCACCTGGACACTAGTAATGGAAATTCGGTAATTTTATAATTCACGTTTGTTAGAGGAAAATCCAGTAAACTAAATAATAATAAATTTAACAACTTTTTCCAAAACCTATGGTTGGTAATATGCTATGTGAACAAAGTGATTTGACACTTCTTTATAACCTCAGATACAACAATGTCTGTAATTTTTGAGGAACCTTTAAAGGTTTACTGTTATACTTCTAAAGAGTTCGTCACTTGGCCCAGTTCAAACAAAGTCTCTAAATTTTCTTCACTGCCAGACATTAATATGAACTAAATGCAAGTTACCAAAATAGCACGGCAAATGTAACGTTAAATCAACAGTTAATACACTGCACACCTTGATGGTTTTTCTAACGCTAATAAACGGAAAGTGGGAGTTCAAAGACTGAATGCAGAGAAGCAAAAGTATGAATGGACAGGTCTACCTTTTCTGGTATCCATCAATCCCTAAAAATAAATAATGAGACAAAATAACAGTTTATATGTGCCAAATATAGTTACTACAAATCCCAAAAGTGGAACACGCTGTAGGGCTCAACCCGTTTTTCAGACACATAGGCATTAAGGCCAGGTCCATATCACGTTTGGGCTTTTCGTCCCAGCGGCTGCACTTAACATCAGCATTACCACGATCTAACGTCAGCGTTAGCTTGCGTTAATGGTACTATAAAGATGCATTGCTGAACGCAAACAATATCATGCAAAAATATCCTTGCGTTTGAAGGTATGCGTTATTTTACAGAGTACATGATAACGCTGCTGACAGCGTTATGATGTGCGCTATCAATAAACACATACTTTCAAATGCAAGCATATTTTCGCATGCGCTTGTATGCGTTCAGCAATACATCTCAAGGGCGGCATTAATGCATGTTAACGCTGATGTTACATTGTGTTAATACTGATGTTAGGCCCTTCACATCACGTTTTTCAAACGCGGCGACGTGAAAAAACCGCATACTGCCGCGATTACCGGAACCGGCTGCACTTGCACGTGTTTTGGCGCGTTGCGGAAACTCCATACAAGGTATTGGCTGACTTGCGCAGATTGCGTGCAAGTTGCGTTTTTCACTTGCGCATGCGACGTGAAAAAAATACTTCACCACGGTTTTTTCGCGCCGCAAACTGCGCAAGTGCCAAAGTCCGCCTATTACTTGTATGGCGTTACGGAACTTCAATATTGCCGTAATGGTACAAAGTAGATACTCAGCAATTTCATCAAGTTCACAAGCATCAAACACACAAGGTGCACCTCATATGGATGGCCCCAACCGTAATGCCCTATTTCTCCATCTGCCAAGTGAGGCCACATTTGAATGGGAAGTGAAAGTAAACCAGGCATAGCTTGAAATTAAAGTGTTTAAATTTCTCACAATAATGTAGAGCAAGTGATTTTAAATAAATTTTCAAATATACTTTATAAATTAAACCTCGAAAAAAACCTTCTGCAAGGTGTCCTCCTATGCTGTTTCTGAACTTGCATTTGTTCATTATCAGGGAAAGTCTGTCTTCAGCTCCACACACTGAACACGGCCTTGTAAGGGTGGGGGCATAGCCTACACAGCATGCGTGCTTCTGGCTTAGTCTGATGCACGGACAGTCTATCATCAGTTTCCCTCAGGCTGTGGCTCAGTGCTGAGCTCTGTTGAGTTGTCAGTACACAGCTCCTCTGCCCTCTCAGCTTTTTTCTGCTTTGCTTGCAGTGACATCAACACTTTGGCTAGGGTCACATTAATGTTAAAGTGGGGTTGCGTTAAAAACATAGGTTTTGTCAGCCTTAACGCAGTGCTACTGCCATGGTAGCGCCGCGTTAACGCTGCTAAAACGCTTTGAACAAGTCTTTTCTCGCATTAGGAAAAAGCGCGAGATTTCACTCAGATGCCGGCGTTTGAGCTGCGCTAGGGGCCACGTCACCATAGGTAAGCATTAGCAGCGTTAACGCGGCACTACTATGGCAGTAGCACTGCGTTGAGGCTGATAAAACCTATGTTTTTAATGCAACCCCACTTTAACGTTAATGTGACCCTAGCCTTTCAGTATTCTTTCAGCTGTTGGCTTGACTGACATACAGCTCCTTTGCCCCTTCCCCTTCCAGTCTGCTCTGTTGACAGGGATTGATGGTCAACGTCTTGCTGATTGACAGAAGGTTCCCTGCAGTTAGACAGCAGGGATCTGATTGTCAGTCAGAATGATGTTGGTAGTCAAGCACATTCAACAGAGTAGAGCAAAGAGAAGCTGCTGATCTGGCAACAGGACATAAGCATATGACATAAGGAGTCTGCAGAAGCTTTGTGGTGCTTTTTTCACTGGTTGTGTATCACACAACCACATAAGATGAGCAAGCCACCCTGATTTTACCTAATTCTATTACATTTCTTCTTACATAACATATGGGGAAGCCACAGAATCGCCAGTAGGAGCAGTCTATGACCATTTTGTGGTGGCACAGATTTGTTTCGGGCAGAACGGGCTCTTAGCTTGCAACTATTTGCTTGTAAGTTCTTAGGCCCAAGATAGAAAAATTAAAATAGCCCTGAACGACGCCTTTAATGGAACCACTCAGATGTAAACAAATGAGCATTGTTATTTTGGTTGGTTTTAAGTAACCAGCTTACATTTTATACTACATGATTTGATTTTTTTCCTATAAATGGTGACCAGATCTACAAATGTGTGACTCACAGCTTAGGTTTTTCAGATTGCTTTAATTAGAGAAAACAGTCACTAGGGTACTATCTGCTTCATTTATCATGTTAAAAGTAGCCACTTTTTTATGTTTTTTTATTCCAATGGCTCACCTGAGTACTAGAGTTTTTTTTTGCCTTTTAAATCCGCTATATCATTTTAGAGTGTAATAATGTAGATGATCTTAAAGCCACCCCCCATAGAAATCTGTGAGCCATGCCGCCTTGGTGAAGACTATAAAATTAGCACTGATTAAAAAGGTCCATATCTCTGGAATACTCAGGGGAGCAACAGGAATGAACCAGGAACAAAATCCAGCCATCTTCAACCTAGAGCTTGCTTTAAATGTAAGAGCCCTGCCCCTAGTCATATAATCACCCTCTAGCATGTTCATCTTTTTCCTCTTGTGCCCATAACTTCTAACAGGCCGGAAGTCAGAAGTTACGTCACAATCTCCCAATACATCACTATGAGACCCATAACAAGACCAGAATGAGGCTCTCATAGAGACATATTGAGTTGTGACCTCCATTGCGCTCCATGAAACACTGGAGCTGGATAGGTCACTTTCCGCCTCAGACCGACTGGAGCACCATTAGAAAAGGATGAAGCAGCGGAAGGCGAGTATAAGACTAAGGGCAGAGGACTTACATTTAAAGCATCTGCAACACAAGAAAATTCTGTAAAGATGCTTCAAGGCGCTGTACTGAGCACAGATTGTGCATTCAGTCCTTCAGCCTTCTATGGTCATTGTACTTTTATTTTATCATGAATGATGTATTAATTGGATAGATATGATGCTATATGTTTATGGGAAGAATATGGTATTACTGCTAAATGAATTTTTGTTTGTCTATGTAAGGTATTAGATCCTATCTTATAATTACATTATGTATGTATACAAACAAAATAGCAGAACATATTAAAGGTCTGTTGTTTAATAAATGTATTATTTTCCCCTTTTTAAGTGTCTAATTACTGTATATGTGACCTATTTTCTTTTATTTTCTAGTATTTAATATTCAAATTGTCGTGGCTACTGAAATTCAATCTAGTAATTTGCCATCTTGCAAATACTTCGATGAAAACTCTTGAGATAGATAAATCAGGCCTAGCAGGCAGGTAGGAGTTTTTCATGTGTTTTTCACATTTATTCCTTCAATAAATATTAAATTGAGTTAATCCATTACTGTTTGCAATATTTAGAAACAATCATAACCTAAATGTAACATTAACGACTTGTTAATCATGCAAAATGTTTTTGCTATTTTAAACGCTATTAGTGAAGAGCGAGCAATATCACTGGTTGGATGCTCGGTACCAATAATGATAACCAGCAGTCAGGTGATCGGACGGGCTCGGAGTCAATGGGAATCTCGAGCAGTTTTCTGGAAGATCTTCTGGAAAATGTTCGAGTTCCCCAATTGACTTCCATTATATTCGGTACATGAGATAAGCCCGTCCGATCACCTGACTGCTGGTTATCATTATTGGTACCGAGCACCCAAACATGGTAGTGCTCACTCATCAGTAGAAGTAATTTGTTTAATTTATATGGTTGTCAATACAAGTATGTTAGCTATGAGATATATGGACATATGTGGGAGAGGGGTGGGAGGGGACAAGTATTTGGGTTGTTTCCTTAAGTGTCAAAATATTGTCTTTACAGGTTTTTGGATTAGACTCAAGCCTATCAAGTAGCTCATCTCTATCTCTCTTTTAAAGCTTTTTGCGGTCTGGGCTTGCTGTTTTTAATCTAAGTAGCCAGGAAGCCCTTATCCCAAAAAGAATTTGCAAGGGAGGATTGTCTGCACAAGAAATGGATTCATCAGGTAGTGATTGTGTTGTTAGTAACTACAAATGAAAATAGTTTATCTTCTTATGTTTGCACATATTTTTAGATTTATTTTGAATTAATGCATTGGTCAATTAAACAAAATAGTAATTGATAAGCACAACTCTCCATATGGATGTAATGATGGCTCTTACTAATCTGCTTTGGTGTGAATATTTGGATAAAAATATAGAGAAGGATAGCGGTGATAAAAAATCATTAGATTTTACACATCATGATTACATGCAATCTACACTAAGTATATACACAAACATATTATACTTGCAATTTGAAACTGGTCTTTTTCATTACCCCATTTTTATTCAAATATACCGGTAAGTCTTTTTTATGTCCATTTATCATGTGTTTGACGATTGATCTCGTATATCTCATTAAGTTTATTTCCTTGTACTTTTTATTCATACAGACCTTGCTAGTATTATCAATGTGACGTCATGTACAAATGATGTCGCACCAACCCGGAATGATCAAAAGCCACACCAGGGAGGCTGAAAAGTAACAGTCTCCAGTCTAGCCACCAGGCCTGGCCACTGGACTGGAGTCCCGCATATCGAGCTGCTCATCTCTAGTTGCAACACCAAGAAAACAGATAAATTGGTAACAAAATTCAGAAAAACCTGCACATGAATGCCTTGGCATGCTATAAATAAAGTTATCTATGGTTGTCTTTGGCCAGGTTCACATTGCGTTTGTGCTGTCCATTTATGGATCCATTTGACAGCATCACAAACGCAATGTAATGGACAGGGTAATGAATCCATAGGCTTCCAGTCAACAAACGCATACTAACGCATGCCAAAATAGGCATGTGTTTGCAAGTAGATGTGTTTTTGAAATGCACATGCAAGTCAGGAATACCATGTTTTTCTGTCTAGTTGAGAAACAAACACAATATAACATCATGCTACAGATTTGTACAAATCTGCAGCATTGCATTATATTGTGTTTACAATAGATGATAGAATAGATAGAAAGATAGTTGATAGGATGGATATAATAGATGACAGAATACACTGTGTGCAGAGTTATTAGGCAAGTTGTATTGTAGAGGATTCTTTTTATTATTGATCAACAACTATGTTCTCAATCAACCTAAAAGACTCATAAATATCAAAGCTTAATATTTTTGGAAGTTGGAGTGGTTTTTTTTTTAGATTTGGCTATCTTAGGAGGATATCTGATTGTGCAGGTAACTATTACTGTGCAGAATTATTAGGAAACGTAATAAAAACCAAATATATTCCCATCTCACTTGTTTGTTTTCACCAGGTAAACCAATATAATTACACAAAATTTAGAGAAAAACATTTCTGACATGCAAAAACAAAACAAAAAAAAAATTAGTGACCAATATAGCTACCTTTCTTTATGATGACACTCAACAGCCTCCATGCATAGATTCTGTCAGTTGCTTGATCTGTTTACAATCAACATTGCGTGCAGCAGCCACCACAGCCTCCCAGACACTGTTCCGAGAGGTGTACTGTTTTCCCTCCCGGTAGATCTCACATTTTAGGAGGGACCACAGGTTCTCTATGGGGTTCAGATCAGGTTAACAAGGGGGTCATGTCATTATGTTTTCTTCTTTTAGACCTTTACTGGCCAGCCACGCTGTGGAGTAGTTGGATACATGTGATGGAGCATTGTCCTGCATGAAAATCATGTTTTTCTTGAATGATAGCAACTTCTTCCTGTATCATTGCTTGAAGAAGTTGTCTTCCAGAAACTGGCAGTAGGTCCGGGAGTTGAGCTTCACTCCATCCTCAACCTGAAAAGGTCCCATAAGTTCATCTTTGATGATACCAGCCCATACAAGTACCCCACCTCCACTTTGCTGGCATCTGAGTTGGAGTGGAACTCTCTGCCCTTTACTGATCCAGCCTCTGGCCCATCCATCTGGCCACCAAGAGTCACTCTCATTTCATCAGTCCATAAAACCTTTGAAAAATCAGTCCTAAGATATTTTTTTTGGCCCAGTCTTGACTTTTTATCTTATGTTTCTTGTTCAAAGGTGGTCGTTTTTCAGCCTTCCTTACCTTGGCCATGTCCCTGAGTACAGCACACCTTGTGCTTTTTGATACTCCAGCAACGTTGCAGCTCTGAAATATTGCAAAACTGGTAGCAAATGGCATCTTGGCAGCTTCACCCTTGATTTTCCTCAATTCATGGGCAGTTATATTGCGCCTTTTTTGCACAACATGCTTCTTGCGACCCTGTTGGCTGTTTGCCATGAAACACTTGATTGTTCGGTGATCACACTTCAAAAGTTTGGCAATTTCAAGACTGCTGCATCCCTCTGCAAGACATCTCACAATTTTGGACTTTTCAGAGCCCGTCAAATCTCTCTTCTAACCCATTTTGCCTAAGTAAACACATTTGCCTAATAATTAAGCACACCTTATATAAGGTCTTGATGTCATTACACCACACCCCTCCTCATTACAGAGATGCACATCCCTGATTTACTTAATTGGTAGTTGGATCTCAAGCCTATACAGCTTGGTGTAGGACTACATGTATAAAAAGTATCATGTGATCAAAATCCTCATTTGCCTAATAATTCTGCACACAATGTAGATATACAGACAGATAGATAGATAGATAGATAGATAGATAGATAGATAGATAGATAGATAGATAGATAGATAGAAAAAAAGAAAAAAAAAATATATATATAGCTTGTTAGCATATGTACATCATTGGTAGTAGCTGAGTGCTGCAGAGTATTTTTTTCTAGTTATTAGATAGATAGATAGATAGATAGATAGATAGATAGATAGATAGATAGATAGATGCTAAAATAGCTAGCTTTACCAGTCTCCCCACTTTCTCTCTACATCTTCTGATGCTGCTCGTTAAGCTCATGAACATTCACCCAGCAACCCGGAAGCAGCAGAGAGAGCAGGGAGACTGGTAAAGTAGCTAGATATTCTAATTTACTATCTTTCTATTTATTCTATTCTTTCTATCCTATAATCTATCTTTCCCATAATCTATCTATCCATCTATAGCTCATATGTTTTTGAGATAACAAAAATGTATATACTCAAAAATGACTTAAAATATGACTTTTGCTGTCAGTTACAATGGATCCAGTTAATGTTTCCAATTGTAACAGCACTAGAGCAATGTGAATCTGGCCTTAGGGAAATTCTGCCACACTGAATGCACTTGGAAAAAGAAGTCATCAAAATCTGCTGTTGACAGCTGCCTTTTGAATTGCCGAACACTGACACCCCAGATATGCTCGATAAAAGACAAGTCAAGAAATGCTGCACACACCATAATAGCATGTGTAAGTCATGCAGACTGCTCAAAGTAGCACAAGCACATGCAGCCTGGCTTTAATGTGTTGAAAAACATCTCCAAGGACACTTTGTATAAATGGCTGTAGCACTGGCACCAAGGCCAAAACAAAGTATTCCAAAGCTGTTAGTATACCTACAATGAAGACTAGACACATCCAAATACCAAACATTATGTCAACCATCACTATAATATAATAAAAAAGGAGAAGCAGTGTGATATTACCTTCTGAAAGCCTCTTGTCCACTTTATATCCAGAACTCTCTCTGGTTACACTGTTCTACATATTGTATACATACAAAGTTGTCAGGTTCCGTTATGAAATGAGCCATTTTGTTATGAAATAGTTCACACACTCGCACGGGTAACAGAAGAAAGAAACGACTAGGAAAGACCCTAATTACACACTTTACAACACCACCTCACACTTGACTGTCTGAAAGGTTGTCAAGGGGTTTCTCATACCTTCTGAGGAACCAGGGGGGAGGCTGTGACACAATCCTAGCCAATGGCGGATCTACATTGGGGCGACAGGGGCGGTCGGCTCAAGGCTTCTTGGGGGGCCCAGGGGACCGGCTGCCTGTTCGCCTTCAGTGGCGTAGCGTGGGGGGGCGGTTCGCCCCAGGCGGCACATGTGTGGGGGCGGCAATGTGGCAGCTACTGCCATAGGATCCGCGGCCGCCGTCCCGCGCTATATACTGAAGCAGTGCAGCATGCTGGCTGCTATCTGCTTTTAAATCTCCCGCCCCCTGCAGCTCTGCTCTGCACGGAGAGGGAGGTTTTATGAACTGCCCTGGGCCCATGATCCACTTAATCCACCACTGATCCTAACAAAGGGAGAGATAAGCGAGGTGGGAGAAACAAATACCCAGGGTGATAAATTAACTCACATACAAGAAAGATAGATGGAGGGAAATTAAACAGAGCTCAGATGTACCCTGTTTCCCCAAAAATAAGATACTCTCTTATATTACTTTTTGCTCCAAATAATGCACTATGTCTTATTTTCAGGGGATGTCTTATTTTTTCATCATCCCCTTGCAGCCACCAATATTTCTATGCAATATTCCCCCGCCATCTTATTTTAGGGGAAACGGGCGCCAATGAGCGCAGACTATGCAAATAGGCGCAAGAATTCAAAGTTAGAATTTTGGGCCTATTTGCAGCCTGGTGACAGCGCGCCGGGATACACAGTCCGGCCGACAGTGGCCGGCGTACGGGAAAATGTGAGCTGGGACGGGCTGGTGGAGGTTGCAGGAGGGAGCGGGAGATCTCCTGCTCCCGCTCATATAATATGCACTGCCGATTTCCATCACCGTGGTGCTGAAACCGCACCATGGTGATGGGCTGGGGGAGGGGCACATATTATATGTTCCTGCACCCCCCCCTGTGATGGCACATGCCCCCCCTATGTTAGATATGGCCCCCATGCTGCTGCCATATTAAAATAATAAACTCTATACTTACCTCCTGGCTCCTCCTCCAGCGCTGATCTCTGGTGTCTCTCAAGGTCTCCAGGCTGCTGCTGTGATCGCACACAGAGATAATGTCTCTCTGCTGTGCTGATCACATGACTGGCACCGAGAAGCAGGAAGTGGAGGAGCTCTGCATATCATCTCTGCCCGATCACAGCAGCAGTCAGAATGGGAGAACAGTGCTGGAAGAGGTGAGAATAGAGTTTATTATTTTCCTATGGCAGCAGCATGGGGGCCATATCTAACACAGGGGGGCATGTGCCACATTTAGAGAACGTGTGCCACGCATAGGGGATGTGTGCCATGCATAGGCGACGTGTGCCATGCATAGGGGATGTATGCCAAGCATAGAGAACGTGTGCCAAGCATAGGAGATGTGTGCCACGCATAGGGGACGTGTGCCCTGCATAGGGGACGTGTGCCATGCATAGGACGTGGTGCCATGCATAATGGAATGGGCCATGCATAGGGAAGTGTGCCAGCACAGGAGAATGTGCCAATGCATAGGAGACATGTGCCATGCATAGGGGTCGTGTGCCAAGCATAGGGGACGTGTGCCAAGCATAGGGGATGTGCCACGCATAGGGGACATGTGCCATGCATAGGGAGCGTTTTCCAAGCATAGGGGATGTGTGCCACGCATAGGGGACGTGTGCCACACATAGGGGACATGTGCCGTGCATAGGGGACGTGTGCCATGCATAGGGGACTTGTGCCATGCATAATAGACGTGTGCCATGCATAGGGGACGTGTGCCATGCATAGGGGATGTGTGCCATGCATAATGGACGTGTGCCATGCATAATGGACATGTGCCATGCATAATGGACGTGTGCCGTGCATAGGGGACGTGTGCCATGCATAGGGGACTTGTGCCATGCATAATAGACGTGTGCCATGCATAGGGGACGTGTGCCATGCATAGGGGATGTGTGCCATGCATAATGGACGTGTGCCATGCATAATGGACGTGTGCCGTGCATAGGGGACGTGTGCCATGCATAGGGGACTTGTGCCATGCATAATGACGTGTGCCATGCATAGGGGACGTGTGCCATGCATAGGGGATGTGTGCCATGCATAATGGACGTGTGCCATGCATAATGGACATGTGCCATGCATAATGGACATCTGCCATGCATAGGCAGGGCCGCACTGTCCAATGGTCAATATGAGCCTTTAGGCTCAAGAGGCAGGGGGAGCAGCAGAGCACAATGGGGCGGTGCCTGCACCATGCAACCGGCTCCCTGTGTGATGTGCGCCAGCTGCATAAGGTAAAATCACCAGCTGAGGCTACCGACAGCACCCCCCCTCCCCGCTCCTCACCCGCGGCCGCCGACAGCAACACCACCCCCCCCATCTTCACCTAGGCTCAGGCGGCATAGAGCCTTGCTGCACCCCTGTGCATAGGGGAAATTAATCTTAAATGCGTACCGGCAAATATGTTTTTTACAAAAAAAGCACTGGCGACGCATCAGCGACGCGGGATTGCTGTGACAGAGACGCTCACATAGCAGGCGGGAAAGCGACATTACTGTCAGCTTTCCTGCCCCGCTATTTGAAATGAACAGCGATGTGAAAACAACGCACCAGCAATCCCGGCCAGGTCGTATCGGTATTGCTGGTGCGTCGTTATGTGTGACGGGGGCTCTATACTTACAGGACCTCTGATGATGTCACAATCATGGCCGGAGCAAGATCACATGGCTGTGACATCACCAGAGGTCCTTAAGCTAAACGAACACAGTACCAGGAGCCAGGTATTGCAGACCACTTACACCTGCACACCCTACACTCACCCTGCACTCACACTTACCCACCACTCACACTCACCTGCACTGCACACTCATGCCTGCACTCACATCACACTCGCCCTGCACTCACATCACACTCTGCCCTGCACTCACAGTCACACTCTGCCCTGCACTCACGTCACACTCTGCCCTGCACTCACGTCAACTGCCCTGCACTCACATCACACTCTGCCCTGCACTAACATCACACTCTGCCCTGCACACCCTACACTCACCCTTCACTCACACTTACCCACCACTCACACTCACCCTGCACTCATGTCACACTCTGCCCTGCACTCACGTCACACTCTGCCCGGCACTCACGTCACACTCTGCCCTGCACTCATGTCACACTCTGCCCTGCACTCACGTCACACTCTGCCCTGCACTCACTTCACACTAAGCCCTGAACTCATGTCACACTCACCTTGCACTCACCTCACACTTAACCCTACACTCACCTTGCACTCACCTCACACTTAGCCCTGCACTCAGCTTGCACTCACGTCACACTGTCTCTAACGCAAAACCCGCATCGCTGATTGTTCGCGGCTGGCTGGGCGCAACCAATCAGCAACGCGGGATTTCCATTACAGCAAAACAGGCACAGTCCGCCTGGTGTCCCGGCCCCCCTCTGCTCGGTCTCCTGCCCGCTCACCCGCTCCACGCTCCCTCCCGGCCGCCGCTCCATGCTCCATCTGCCCGCCGCTCACCCCGCCATTCTTCTTTTCATGGCATAGACTCCAGAAATTCAAAGGCCGCGGGGGTGGGGGTGGAGCTACCAAAGGGGGCGTCGTAATGGCCATCAACAAGGGCATGCCCACCACATCAGGGCTATGCGCTTAGACACGCCTACTATGACACCCCCTGTTAACTTCACCCCATGAGGCCTTGGAATTGTTGACGTCTTTGCTGGAGGAAGAAGAAGACATGCTAGGGCGAGAGGCGGCTGGACAGAAGCCTGGATTGGGTGAGAACTGAGGGGGCCACCGCTGCACACTCGAACAACCGCACTGCCGTACACCCGCACCGCCGCACACCCACATATTCTAGAATACCCGATGCGTTAGAATCGGGCCACCATCTAGTGTATGATAACATTCTAATTTATTGAGATGCACTAGTATCTGTATATACATATACATGTGTTTTTTATATATATACTATATATATATATATGTATATATATATATATATATATATATATATATATATATATATGCACTTGTACATATACATACTGTGCGTAAAATACTCAGTCCTAGAGTACCTGGTGTTCTCATTGTTTTGAATAGTCTATACGAGTTTACATTTTTTATAGAATTTTTTCCTTGCCAGGCAAAGGGCAAACTGAAGCTTTTTTGTCTCCAATATTTCTTCTACTATTTTCAGATTGAATCAATGACCCAAAACCAGTGACATCCACATATCCTTTCCGCAAGGTTGAGTAATGTCAACCTGAATTACGAATAACATTCATGTCTTAACTTTTAACTTTTTAAATAAAAAAATCCTAGGAAAGTGTAACCTATACTACAAGCTGACTTTTCCAATAGCTGACTACTTGATAGGTTTGGTCCTGGGGCTTACAAAACACAGCCTGAGCAGAGCTGAATTCATTTTACTGTCATTTCATGCCTAGGGCTGCACATAAGGTATTGGACAGACATATGTATCCACTGAGGCACTGGTCGGGCATCAGAGGTGAATTGTCAGTTACATTTATATATTTCTCATACTGGGTACTATCACCTTAAATTTAAGAAATATTAAACATTGATGAATGCCTAAAGACAATGGAATAAATATGGAATACATTATAATCTTCTGATTTGAGTAATATATTGGTGGACTTTTGTTTTTGCAATTATAGATGTCATCACTGGAAATCTTTGCAGCAGGAGATTTCCAGGTAACTGAAAAGATTGCTGTAATAGGTTAATTTGTATGATGGCCTAATAAGTAAAACAAGCACAAAAGAATATAATAAAATGAAGATGTTAAATACAAGATATAAATGAATACTTTGCTACATTTACAAATTTTTTTTTTTTTTTCAAAATTAAATGGTGAGCAGCATTATGATTTCTGCTATGACATACAATTATTTCTGTCGAGGATGACGAAAAGGTTGCTAGGTACATAACCACACTTCATGGTCCCAGCTAGGGTGATCTAACCCCTTAAATACAGAGCCACTTTGTACGTTAATGACGGAGCCTTATTTTACAATTCTGACCAGGGTCACTTTATGCAATAATAACTGTGGAACACTTCAACATGTCCCAGTGAGTCTGAGATTTCAATGATGTGTCTTACTTCATGTTAGCAGTAAGTTTAGGCTGATATGATATGCATTTATTTATGCAAATAGTAAACAATTGACAAAAAATTAAAAAGTTAGCATACCAGTTAATCCTGGAAGTGAGTTAATTCCCAACCAAGGACGAACTGTTTCGTCTTCGCGAAAATGCTGCACCGTGGCTGCAGCAATGCCGATAAAGCTCCAGTCCCTGAAGTTTCCAGAAGTAGGGGACCAGAGCTTGATCTCAGGGGGTGGCATTGCCAGCCCACAACCACGATTGTTGCTTTTGACTGTTCAATTCTTAACAACCACTCACAGCGATTGTAATGATTCAGGCAATGAAATTGCCTGAATCTTTATAATCCAGCTATGGTAAAGAATGATATAGCCCCTACCATAGGTTGGAGCTGTGGAGGGGTGATGTCACCACCTCCAGCCCTGATTGGGAGTGATCATGCTGTAATGATCACTCCCATCAGTGTGCAGGAGAGTGGCGGTATGATCCGCCTTCAGTCGTTCCTCTTCAGCTTCATCCCATGCATGGAGGGATTGGAGGCTGAGCAGGAGAAGTGTCACACAGCCAGACACGATCATTTGAATCATGAAAGTTTAAAATGTTTTATGTTCTTTTCCCCAAAAATGTTTTTTAGCACCAAATTTTTCAGTTTCACAAGGGTAACACAAGAAAACGGACCACATAGTTTATTATGCAATTTCTCCCGAGTACAGGGATAACCCATATGTGATCAGAAACTCTTGCTTGGGTGCATGGCATAGTTTGGAAGGGAAGGAGTGCAATTTTTTGGAGTGCAAAATTGTGTAGAATAGATTGCAGACACTATTACATTTGGAGAGCTTCCGATGTTCCAAAACAGCAGAAACCCACCAAGAGTGACCCTATTTTGGAAACTGCACCCCCTCAGTAATTTATCTAGGGATTTGGTGAGCATCTGAAGCCCTTTAGTGCTTCACAGAATTTTAAATTATTGGACAGTAAATATAAAAAAAAAAAATTTGCTGGACAAAATGTTTAAATTTCTTCAGGGTAATGGGAAAATAAACCACAAAATGTTTACACAATTTCTCCTGAGTATGGCAATACCTCATGTGGCTCAAAAATACTTTTCAAGAAGTGAAGAAAAAAATAATTACCGTATTTTTCGCTTTATAAGACGCACCGGATTATAAGACGCACCCAGATTTTAGAGGTGGAAAATAGGGAAAAAAATATTTGTAGCAAAAAATGACTTTGATATGATACTCAGGCCCTGTGACCAGTCAGTGTTGGCGTCTGTTTCCTTCGGATGCAGGTGCAGCATGTGAGCAACACCAATGACTTCTGCTCCAGTGTCTGTTGGCGGGGAGACAGATGCCAGCACTGACTGGTCAGAGGGCTGAGTCTCATATCAATATCACATGGGACATGACTATGCAACTTCTGATAACGTTGGAACTGCTGCAGAATCAGGGGTATGGGTGCGTGCACACGATGAGTATACACAGCCTTTTGGACGCAGCGTCTTGCTGCTGTGTCCAAAATGCTGCGTAGTACAGTACAAGCATAGTGGATGGGATTTGTAGAAATCCCATACTCACTATGCTTCATCCGACCGCAGCATTCTGACAGCTGCGGTGCGGGTTGCCACCATTCTGCTCCTTCTCAGCATGTTCATTTCATGCTGTGGAGTTGGAAGCAGCTCCCATCGGGGGACTGCAGGGAGAAGCCGCCCTGCACCCGCCGCACATGGTGAGTACAGGGCAGCTGGGGTCTACCTGCCTCCACATGTGGCTTCACTTAAGTCCGGAGGAGCCGCGTCCAACACACAGCTACTCCCGACTGTGAGCGCACACCCTTAGTATGGTCTTTATTACTTTTACAAGGGCCAACAAGATGAATGAGATGGGATTTGTTCATGTAGTAACAATCCCTTTAAGAACTATCACTCCCAGCATGTACTGTAGATCCTATAGCATGCTTGGAGTTCTAGTTAAGCACAGTATTGGTAGTGTTAACTTTACTTTATTAGTGGTTATGTTACATATACATGTGGACTCACTTTAATGTGTCCTGCTTTGCCATCACCCTGCTGAAATGAAGGAAGTGGCCAGTCTGTATATAAAGATCTGATGTGATGTACTGTATGAGGGAGGGCCAGGGAGGGGGGCTGTACACTGTGCTGAAATATGATACTCTAGCCCTGTCTCCTAATTACAAGTCACTACAGAGCTTGACCTGTATGCAGGGCCAGGGGAGCTGTACACTGCCGTTATATGCAGGCTCCAGCCCTGCTCTCCATACACTGAAGCTCCTGAACTGCAGACCGAGCTTCCTGCATTTCTGCTTGGTGTCAGGGCTCAGCAGGACACATTACACTGAGCAGAGGGAGTGAGGCAGGACACTGACAAACAAGGTACCTGCTGTGATAAAGTGCCAATCTGCCCTGCTCTGCCCCTGTCTTCATGGCAGTGAATCAGCACAAAGATCAGTGCTCATTCACTTGCCACAGCTGCACCCAGCTCCTCCGTTCTCACTATCTGCAGCACACAATGTCCCCAGCAGCTGCAGGAGCGACCATGTGTGCTGGCTAAGCAGCTTCTCCTGCTCCCCGTGCTCTCACCTCTCATGCTGTCTTCAGTGCAGAGAGGTGGGTGGGGACTGGGAGCAGTGAAGTGAATATTTAAGTAGATAATGAGCCGGGGACACGTGGTGCTCCTGCCGCCCCGGATTCTTCAGCAGGGACCATTCCCTGTCACTTCTGTCCCCAATTCACTGCTGTCTCCCCTCCCAAGCAACTGGGGATGCTAGAATGTTATATTCCTTTTATAAGACGCAGCCCCACTTTCCTCCAAAACTTGGAGGAAAAAAAGTGCGTCTTATAAAAGGAAAAATACGGTACATTTTTATTTTTTACCACAAAAATTTAGTTTTAGCCCCAGAATTTACATTTTTACAAGGGGAAATAGGTAAAAATATCTGTATAATTCTCACACAATTTTTTGTGACTGTGACAACACTCCATATGTGACTGTACAGAACTGTTTAGACACACAACAAGACTCAAAAGGGAAGGAGCACTGTTTGACTTTTGGAGTGCTGCGCTTCCTAGAATAGTTTGCAGATTCAATATACAGAGCAACTAAATGCCAGAAGAGCAGAAACTTCCCTTAAGTGACGACAATTTGGAAATTATATCTCTTTGGGAATTCATCTATGGATTTATCGATGATATTTAGTCCATGAGAGTTTCCCGGAAACAAGCAGCAATGGATGTTGAAGAGAAAAAATTGAAATTTGCCATTGTAGTGTCCATCAAATTAATGTGCCAAACATGTGCTAACTGTGGTTTAAGGATCATGTGGGGTTCAGAAGGGCATTTGGATTCTGGAACAGATTTCGCTGGATTTCTTTCGAGGGGTGAGGAGCCATAGCACTTTGTCAGGTCTTTTGTGCTACCAGTAATGTGGCAACCCTCTATATTTTTAACAGATTACAAATTTAGTAGTAGACTTGTTTTTTGGGGGTAAAAGCATTTATTGGCGGTGCAGAACATTTCAGATCAGTTCACATTCACCCTATGCTCTATGCTAAGCATTTTTATTGGGATTTCCATCTAAAACTACAATATACGGTACATGATTCAGATGAAACTTTCAGTGGACCGGTTCACTAATGAGGTAGCAGAGATTGTGGATTCTGTGTGGCTTTTCTTTGCCAGTGATTGGCTTTTGGAACCCCTTCATTAATTTGTACTGATTTTGTTTTCTCAGGACTCTGTTTCTCCGAGGTGCTGGGTTTATATACAAGCAAGAAGAATGATCATGCTGTTTGTGCAAATGACACAGACGTTCAAAATCCCACAAAACCCATTAAGGTACCGTCACACGGGGCAATATTGGTAGACAATTTCACTGGCAATTTGCTGGTTGCAGTGAAATCATGGACATGTTGTTACATTTGTACACAGCAACAAAATAGAACAATGTGTCCATGATTTCACTGCAACCAGCAAGTTGCCAGTGAAATTGCCTAGCAATATTGCCGCGTGTGACGGTACCATTACACTATAATATATGCACCAAACCAGTATGTGTATAAAGTTTGCACAGTTTTTCTCTATGAGAAGTAAAGACTGATATACATGCACAGCTTTTATGTGAAATGCTTCTAATAATAGGATGATACATAAGAAACTACCTCAAATGAAAAAATGTAATTGAAAGAACATTTTCATAGAGGTCAAGTTATAACTTGTTTGTACACCAATATATTCCATTGTTGGGGTAAATGCATCAAACATTTTTTGGACGCCAAATTACCCATTGAGTTTCCTCCACAAAAACTCTTCAGGAAAACACTAGTCGTAAAAAATTTTTTATGTCTTTTCTGTCATCGTTTAATTTCAGGTATTCATAGTGAAGAATGGATGAGTCACTTCTTTGGACGCCTAAAAGGGTAAAGAAGTTAAAAAAGTTTCAAAAGACTAAAAATATCCAGAGCAAGTTGTTTTTGCATCCTAGTACATATATATGTTCATTCTTTGTAGCTATTTGTAATGCTTTTTCAGGTGTATGCCAGTTGGAATCACCATGAAAATGATGTTGTGTGTACATACCCTAACAGCCAGAGTCCCAATGTGCTTATCATACCGACAATAAATCAAATAGTAATTCAGAATTACAAGTCTACAATTTCTGGAGAAAATGTGTACCAATATGTGGCTTACCACTGGAAACTGTCGCTATATATTGTATAACATCCTAAATAACACTATCCCGTAAGACAGTTTAAGATGAGGTTGTTGAGTTTATATAGTTCCACCAGTGAGATATAAACGAAGAAATAGAGACTTCGAAATTGTAACTTTTATGTGCCGCATTTGTAAACAGCAGACATTGAACTGTGGTTCTGTTTCTAATAATCTAGTACAAGGTTATCAATCAGCCAAAAAAATGCTATGAAATAGATATATTTTTTCTGCCAAAACACGTAGAAACAGAGAACTACACAAACAGATATCGAAGAAATAATTTACCATCTAAAGGCGGATCTACGTTTTGTCAACATAAGGCGACTTTTTGAAATCCTGATTATAATATTATTAGTACTATTTTATATATATATGAGGTGTTTTTATTGTCATTTTAGTTTGAATAAATAAACATCCCGAAAACTTTAAAGTTAATCTTTTAAGGTAGTGATCTTTGTTCATATACATTAAAAAGGGAATAGTGTAGTGCTGGGTCTTAACTGAATAAACTTTTCGGTAGTCAGCACATACTCCCACAGATCAAGCGCCACCATAATCCGGAAGGCAAAATTAAGCATGCCCAATAATGACTAAACCACCAACCAGCGTGCCTTCTTATCCCACTTCAAAGCAGGTACTGACAATCATAAATCAACCAATTTATCCTCCGGAATCCTAAATTCCGTTGCTACGGAATCACTTTAAATACCCAAAAAATGCATTCCATAGCCAAACTATTCATCTTTTTAGCAGCCAATGGAGCCCAAACGCTACTTTTTGACAAGTAAACAATAGCATTGAACAAACCGCTGAACCAAAAGGACCAATGCAAATGAAGTCATCAAAGTAATGAATTATAGAAGAAATTCTAGACACATCTGATAGGAAATTTTATTTATCAACCCTAACACATCAAAAAAGGCACTCACAGAGGAATGTTCTAAAGCTAGCAGAAACAAAGAAAATGCCCAAGTCTGAGGACCCTCCCTGTAAAAGGAACATGGTTATGCCCAACCACTGGGACTCATTCCCTGAAGACTGGGGATGCAAGGTAAAAATAGCTTATAGCTCTTCCTGAAAATTCTAAATTGGTCTTTCTCCCACAGTAATGTATCATGAACTGCCACTACTGGTTTGAGGGAGCTCAACAGCACGTCAAACGGTCCAGAAGTCATGTCTACAATGGGTAGTGAGGAACTCTCGGAAGCACCCAAAGTACTAGAAAATTGTCCATGTAACTGGGTCTGTGAAAATTCTAATTTGTAGTTTTCCAAGACTAGCTCATGGACCAACTGAGACTTATTCACCAGCTGATTACAGAGAATACATACTGGATTCATAGGTGGGGAAAAAAAGGCCAGTTGTAATATCACGCTAGTCACTACTTACAGGTAGGAGGTCACACAGTCACTACTTACAGCAGGGAAATCAGGTGATCCAGGGTCGGTTTCCAGGAAAGCTCAAGTATATTCAGAGAGTAGGCAACGGTCCAAAGTCAGGTTTCCAGGAGAGCAGGAAAATAATTCAGGGAGTCATCTGAGTCATAGTAAGGTCACAGTCCAGGGATCAAAATAGCAGGTCCATTAAGTACTGACAGGGAACAGATGGAAGAGTAAATAGGCAACACTCTGGGGTCAGAGAACAATGATCAGAACTAGATAGACACAGGAATGCAGACCAACAGGGCCACTCAAAAAGAATGTACGACTGGCAGGATTCTAGAAAAGGTTACACAGTTAAGTAGCGGAGGAATCACGGGGAAGATGGATCACGTCAACCTCCAGCACCTTCCAGAACCAGAAGGGAAGCCTGCACTGTCAATCAATTTCTGATATCCCAGCACACCGAATGCGTAAAGAAAGCAATATCTCTTATTGCATCCTAGACACTCTGTGTGGAGGAATTGTGACAAATGTAAAATTTATACCATAGGCACCCCTTTTGCCCCTTTCTTTAGCAAATCCAAGGCCATATTAAAATACATAAATTATGAACAGAGACATCAGCAAGGTATAATAAATGGTGGATAAGCTGAAACTTATAAGGTTCACGCTTATGCACCACCTATAAAAGGGAAATCCTCAAATTAGTCAACAGACGAACCTTCATCAGACCTGCCATGTGACCAAGTTCCCATTCCAAGCCACTTTTTTCCTATAGTAAACCTGGATGCTCCCTTGCTGACTTTAAATTACCTAAGAATAGGTGCTCTGAGATCATGAAATCCTCCAAAAAACCCAACCGGATCAAAGATGCTTCCACCACATCCAGATACCTTTTTTAAAAAGGGAGTATAACCATGACCTTCTCTGGGGTCCTACCTTTTTCCAGGTCCCTTACCTGATTTTTCTTTAGACTGTTTAAAACACTTGGCCAAACTATGACTGCCTCCACTACTGGAACACTCATGCTTGAACTTACACAATGCACTGATCTTACACTGTCCTTCATTAAACTGCCAACAAAACCCCTTTTTCTGTGAGGCTGAGGATTTGGTCACATAGCTGGCACCCCCGGCACCTCCCCAAAAGGGCTGAATGGCAGGGGCCATTAATTAGGCACTTCCATAAAAGTATTCTTGTAGTCTCACCTCATATCAGGATTCATGGCTTTATTCTGCCTAAACTGCTCATCATATTTAAGCCATGCCATTATTAGGGCCCTATTTATCCTTTGAAGCTACACCCACATTACTAACCCCAAACCCCAACACTATTACCAAAACCTCCAAAAACAGGTTTGTTGCTGTGTTAAACACTCGGCCGCGACATCACCAGGAGCCACCTCTATAATGGTTTGGAGCTTAGCAGGACTTGACCTGAAATACATCCACAACCTCATCGGCTGACCACTGGAGGGCTGATCCTCTTCTCTCCGCCAGATGCAACCCCCAGCTGGCACATCATCGGAAGCCAAACACCAAATAGGTCCATCTGCTGCGCCGAGAATTCCTCCTGAGGACCAGAAAAGACACAGGCTCATGCCGCTCCACAAGTTCTAGAGGGTCCCAGTGGGAGCTCTTGGAATGCCTACATCTGCCTCCTCTAAACCTTTCAGTAAGTAACGCTTCAGCAGCTGAGACCACCAACACGCACTGCGGAAGTGCATGGGGAAGTAAAGTCTGCACCAAGTTGAACCTGCTATAAATTTTGTACCTTAAATATACACTGTATGAATCTGAAGATGTATACTCTGATTTCACAGCACATGGGAAATTGTCATAGCTATATCACAGAACATGGATAATGTGAATAATCATATCCCACCTCAAAGAAAATAAACACTGTGAAATATATAGTACTGCGATAAAGCGCAAAGTGATGTCAGAATGCCCTTGCAAATTTTATTACGTTTGAAAGACAATGAGACCTTTGTTTGTGAGATTTCAAGAGCACATTAGACTATTGAAACCAGAATAGGAGCCACAAAATAGTAAAACATGTTAAAGAAACAAACAATTGCAATGCTAATGTTTTGAAATTTATAGGTCTGAAAAATGATGAACTTACCTGAAAAAGTTGCTGACCATTATAGACTAGTCTACCAGTGTGAAGCTCTAAGGGCCACGTCACACCTGGTGACGTCGGCGCGATATATGAGTGAGGCGGGGAGTAGCCTATTGCCGCCGACGTCGCCAATGCGTCGCCCTATGTAACTGGGCGAGGGCGACGCATTCGACTGGTCACCTGGTTTCACAGCAGCGCTACTATGAGTACATGGGGAAGCTTTAGTTATTGCACATCGTGATGTCACGGTAAAGTAATAGTGTGTACAGTGATATCACAGAACAAAGTATCAGCTTTGTTCTCAACTACAAGATAAGGGCATAGTAAATATATTACATCAACCCTAGTCACATGAAACATGATACATGAATAATGCACAAAGCAATATCATAAGGCAAAAGCACCAAACATAGTTATGCCACTATAAGGCAAAGTTGCTAGCTGCGTTCAGAAATGTAATGTGCCTATTTTGTAACAGACAAATGGTATTTATTTCTAATATAGATCAATTACATAACTGATACAAACATAAGCAGAAGGGCCCTTTTGATAGTTATAGGGTCCTTCCAGGTTCTATCATGTGTCAGGCTTTATTTGATATGTTTATTTGTCTCATTTTAAAAACTGACACATACTGGAACCCGGAGGGATCCGTAATACTCAACTGGGCCGTTCAGCTTCTGTTTGCCTCAGTTATGCAAATAATCTGTTTTGGACATGAATTATATTTATCCGATCTGAAAATGGAGCAGACAAATGGAATTCCTGAACGCAGCTGTGAACCCAGCCTTTAGTCAAAGGTAAGCATTATCACAAACAGTGATATCACAGCAGTGAATAAGGCACACGGTAATGTTGTTGAGCAGGGTTAATAAACAGTCATATTACAACTATACTCCAACATCACAGAGAAGCCTTGAAGAAGTGTTTATACCACTGTGATTTTTTCCGTATTTTTATTAATTTTTTCATATTATACCCACAAATCTAATTGCATTTTCTTGGGATTTTATTCGATATACCAGCACAAATTAGCAAGTATAGTGGTACCTTGATTTATGAGTAACTTTATTTGCGAGTCTTTTCAAAGACGAGCTACCATTTCAGAAAAATTGTAACTTGCTTAACGAGCAATGATTTGGATTACGAGCAACTGGCCGGCCAGCACTGGGAATACTGTGCATGTGTATTTATGTGCAGTATATATTTATTATTTATATTTTTATGTGCAGTATTTACTGTTTGCCTGCCTGCATGCCGTTGTCCGCTTACAGTATTCTCGCGTGCTTTCAGCTCTCTCAGCTGCTGTATAAGTATGGGAGCCGCTGGCAGAAGAGAAAGCTCAGAGCACCGCTGTCCACCCGCAGCTGTCCCCCTGTTGCTGTCCATTCGCCACTCTGAGCTTTCTCAGATGCCGTACAAGTACATAAGCTGCCGGCAGCAGAGAGTGCTCAGAGCGCCACTGTCCGCCAACCGCTGTCCACCGCCCTCTGAGCTCACACACAAACATAGATTCTCACACTCTAACTGATCCACCGCAGTGCTGTTGTTGAGCCCAGGCTTTGGGGTACTCGGGTATCAGGCTCCCAGGGATTAACGCTTTGCTTGGGGCACAAGAACTTTGAGACGGTACTACTCTATCTGGATGATGTGATCGTGAACTCCAAGACCTACGAGGAACATGTCGCCCATCTAGGAGAAGTGTTTGAACCTCTGGCAAAATACGGGATGAAGCTGAAACCATCAAAATGCCAAGTGTTAAAGCCAAGAGTGCAGTACCTGGGACACATAGTCAGTGCTGAAGGCGTGGTCCCTGATCCAGACAAGGTAACAGCAAACAAAGAATGGCCTGAACCCAAAACCATCAAAGAAGTACGTAAATTCATGGGTTTGGTGGGCTACTACCAAAGGTTCATCAAGGAGTATACCAAGAAGGCTGCTCCTCTGCAAGACCTGCTAGTAGGCCAACCCATGAAGGGCAAGCCAAAGGATTCTCCGTGGAGATGGGGTAAAGAGCAAGAAGAATTGTTCCAGACGATGAAGGAAGCACTGACAAGAGAAGAAATCCTAGCTTACCCGTACTACAGTCTTCCATTCCTGCTGTATACAGATGCCAGCAATGTGGGACTCAGAGCCGTCCTCGCCCAAAAGCAAGACGGTAAGGAGAGGGTAATCGCCTATGCAAGCTGAAAGCTGCGACCCACAGAGAGGAACCCAGAAAACTACAGTTCCTTCAAGCTGGAATTCCTGGCCTTAGTCTGGGCCATCACCGAGAGGTTTAAACACTACCTAGCCTCTAGCAAGTTCACCGCCTATACAGATAATAATCTGCTCACCCACCTGGAAACTGCAAAGTTGGGAGCCATGGAGCAGAGATGGATGGCCAGACTCTCCAACTATACATTTACCATCAAGTACCGAGCTGGGCACCAGAATGGAAATGCGCACGCTTTATCCAGGATGCCTCATTTATCTGAAGGAGGTGAAGATGAAGATGAGCTGTAAGAAGTGGAGTTACCTGCCTTCCATCATGTAAAGAAAACTCAAAACCAGCAGACTTGTCGAAACCTCTATACTGAAGCTGTAAACCTGTTATCCCACTTCGACTGGGGAAAGGCGCAGGATCAAGATCCAGCTGTAGGTCTAATCAAACAAGTGATAGCCCAAGAATCAGCAAAGTAAACCCTCCGTCTGATGCTAAACATCTGTGGAATGAACTAGGTAAACTTTTCCAGTATCAAGATAAGTTGTGCCGGCGGTATATAAATCCTAGAACTCATGAAATGGCGTGGCAGATCATCGTGCCAAGATTGGACGTTCCTGTGGTCCTACATGCCTACCACAATAAAACTGGTCACTTCGGATGGAAGAAACTTGAAGTGCTGCTCAAGAACAGATTCTTTTGGCCAGGTATGCGATCATCCATAGAGAAGTGGTGTAAAGCGTGTCAAGCCTGTACTTTGAGAAGCAAAGATGTGCAGAGCCAACAAGCTAAGCTTGAGCCAATCATAACCATGCAACCTTTGGAGTTAGTCACCTTGGATCATGTAAAGCTGACACCAAGTAGATCTGGTTATATGTACGCCTTGACAATGGTAGACCATTACTCAAGATTCCTGATGATAGCCCCTGTAAAAGACTTGACAGCTGCAACTGCTGCAAAGACCTTCCAGAAAGTTTTCTGCAGACCGTTAGGATACCCAGAGTGTATTCTCACTGATCAAGGACCAGCATTTGAAGCAGAGATTTTTCAAGAGTTTTGCAAGATGTATGGGTGTAAAAAAATCAGAACCACCCCAAATCATCCTCAAACTAATGGACTCTGTGAAAAGATGAACAACATCATCATTGACATGCTGAAGATTCTCCCGCTGGAAGAAAGAAGTCAGTAGCCTGAAAAGTTGCCTGACTTAATCGATATGTACAACCATATTCCAGTCAGTTCCACCAACTGTACACCAGCGTATCTGATGAGAGCTCGGACAGGAAAATTACCCGTGGACTTAGAACTCGGTGTAGTAGATCCTGAAGCAGATCAGTTCATCTCAAACTGGAAAATCCATCGACAGGAACAGTACGCAAAAGTCCAGCAAAGTGTTGAAGAGAACCTGGAGAAGTGTTGTGCGAAACAAACAAAAGATTACAAAAAGCATGCTCCAGCAGAAATTATACCACCTGGAAGTTTAGTTCTAAAAAGAAAAAGAACTCTTCACAAATTAGATGATAAGTGGGAAAATGAACCCTATACCCTATTGTACTATGTTCATGACAATCCCAAAATCTGTGTCATCAGTAAAGATGGAGGAAAAACGAGACGAACAGTATCCAGAAAGCATCTGAAGAGGTGTCCTCCAAATTGGGAAAGTCCAGAGACCTACAACCAAGAATTTGAACTAATCCCAGATCCAGTACCCATTCCAGATCCAATTCCAGAATCCAAAGAAAAAATGATTCAAACTGAGTCAGGAGAATTCCCTGAAGATTGGCCTCAAATCAATGGAGCCATCATTATCCCAGTAATCAACTTTTACCAACCACCAGAAGATGTTCCAAGAATTCAGGAAGAAATACCCGTTGCAAGAGAATCTGAGGATATTGCAATCGGTACACCTGCTAGCCCAGTAGTGAGACTAAGGCAACGTAGAGACTCACCTGAACTACCAACACCATTAAACACTTCACCTGAGACAGTGACACCTGTAGTGCGAAGATCACATAGCAGCACACGAGGTCAACCCCGTCTAGGTTTGGAGAATGGGTGTAAGATAATATATACGTGAAAGTGTAAATAAGAAACTGTACAATAGAGATTTAAATAGTAGTGTACAGAAGGGTGGAGGAACTGGGCCCAGTCCCAAGCATATTAAGTTAGGAACAGAAAGTGCCTGGGGCAGGGAGGGACCAGGTCTCCTAAGCCGAGACACCCATAGGGACCCCTGTTATTTGTTAAAATGTGAACTTTTGAAAAGACTTGTCCCTTTCCTTACGCGGAGCGTACAGAGACATTACTGTAAGGACTCTATTGAACTTTTCCCCTTTGAACTTTGAACTCTTTAAAACCTTAATGGACTACGGTTACTGGACTAACGTAGCCACAAACTTTAAATAAAAGCCTACGGTGAATGGACTAGCACCATATGGACTTACCCGTTTTCTATTTTTAAATTTTTCAATATTTTCAGTGTCTTTTTGTAATTTTTCCTTTTCAAACTATGTAGATATGTTATTATTGTTATATCTTTGTTTCACAAAATGTCTCAGTCCCGGAGTACTGATGTTACCTAGGGGGGGTGTGGCGCCCTGCCAACGCAGGTAACCATATATCTCTGCTGCACAGTAGGGTTTCCACAGTAGGTAGTACTACAAACAACACCTTCCACCCCGACACAGTAGGGGGAGCTCAATCTGCTGCACTTAGGCAGAATCCCCTATAAATACTGCTGCTGGGGGCAGAGTTAGTCAGAGTGTGGCAGACGCTACAAGAGCTGCAGAGGACTGTTGGTGCTGGTGCCACGACTAGGCCCAGACCAGCGACGCAGAGTAGCAGATCCCACTAACCTAAGTGGGACTGAAGGCAGGGAGCCTGAAAGAGAAGAGAAGAAACAGAGAAACAGAGAAAGGGAGCAGGCAGCTCACACAGTGAGTTCACCCTACAAGAAGGCAGCCGGATATTGGAGATCCGTAACAGTGGAGAACTCCAAGTTCCACTGGAAACCCCTTGGTACTAAGGAAGCTTTAGCTACCCAGTCTCCTGAGAGAGTCGCAGAGAGGGAGCCAGGACTAGCAGGGCACTGCAGATCCAGAGAGAGGTTGTCCCGGAGACCGCACAGGAGAGAAGGAGAATTACAAAAGCAGAAGAGAGTGGAGGCAAGTCCAGATTTAATAGACTGCGCTTCATCATACACAGAGGAGGAGGCCTTATACCCACTTGCTGTGGGAGCCCACTGTGCAGCCCAGCTACCCGTCAGTGCTTGGGACATTTGCCTGCAAAACACCAGTAAAAGGTAAAGAGACTTTGGCTGTGTTTGTGCTTTCTTCCTATCACCCACCGTCTATCACCCACCGTGTTCTATCCTATAGACTTTCCTATAACACTCCCGGCTCTGCTGCATCCTGCCCATTCACACCATTCTGCCCTAGAGGTCCCAGTCCTGCCTACGGCAGTATCCCATCATAGCCGCCATCCCACCGACTTCCAGAGGACTGTAGCAGCGCTGGTGATCCCTCACCAGACACAGCAGGTGGCGTCACGAAGACAACCTTGTAAATAGTCCCTGTAAATAATCCCCTTTTTCACTGACCCCCAGGGCTACAGCCTTGGGCGGCCACCCGTGACATCCCAGACCGTAACCGAGCCTGAGCCCTGAGTATCCTGCCCTGAGCCGCGTCAATTAGTTTTTGGTTCTGCAGGCAGAACAGGATTCCCCGCTCCCCACCGAATGTTGTCAGAGCGTAGGTTTGGCTTCTCTTCGCACTCTTTGCAGGGTGCCACCCCAATGATATGCCCTCTCTGCTTCCCGCGTGCCTTGTGTTGCAATAATAGCGACAGTCAAACACAAAGTTCATTAAAGTTACAACACAGGGCCCGGTGGCACCGGCTATGAGATGCTGTTCGTGATGCCTGAAGCTGACTCGCACCCAGGACCGTGGGGTACTCGTAACCGCGCTAGTGTGGTCTCTCGGGGGACGCATGGGGGTTGAGACTCAGCTCCATGGCCCTGCAGAGACGCTAAAAATGTGGGGAAATGTTTTATGGATAATGGAGCGTGACACCACCCATGCTTTTCAGCTATTTGGGCTGACGCTGCTAGACGGGACCACTAGGGATGATGGATATGCAGCTATGGTGGTACTGCTCCCCACGGGTGGAGCGTATCCCCAGGGCAATCGGGAAAGTCTATGGTGTTGGAAGGTCGTTGGGGTGCAGGACGGAGGGCGCAAAGTAACAGACAGACTCATGGTTGTTTCCTCAGGTCCTTTACTGATGGTACTGGTGCAAGCCGGGACACTGACAGGTGATGTTATTTGGAGTCCATGCAACCGAGGAGCAACTTGGTTTCTCCTCACCCGACAAGTTCTCAGGCCTCCCTGCTGCGCTCTTTCAGCGGTCCCTACTGCTTCTTAACACTAGAACTACTGAGGTAGTCATTTTGACTACTTTGCACTATGTATTTCTATGTAGGTGTCACAAGTCCAGTAGTTCTAGTGTTAAGCTGTACTGTGGCCCTTTCTCTCCTGCATTGTGCCAGTATGGCAGGCAGCTTGAGTACTTTTCCAGCCCAACTTCCTTGGCGGCTGCTCCTGAACTCTCTATGCTGTTTTGTCTGCAGACACTGTCGTGTGGCTGGGGGACTTGGAATCCCCCACCCTCCAGTGTTGGCTGCCGGAACGTTTGGCCCTGCACAGCCTCGGACTCGAGTGTCCAGTTCTGGTGCTCTCCACTCCCCAGGCTCTCCTTGACTTCCTCAGATCATCGCTTACGGGTCCCCTGAACTAGGCTTCAGCTACCCTGGGACGAGCTTAGCACTGGTCAAGTCCACATAATGTTTTCCTCAGTACTGCTCCGTACTAAATTGACTAACTCCGCACCAGACCAGAATTTATAGGGGAGCTGCTCTTAACCCAGGGTTTAGAGCTCTGCCTTCTGGCCTGGAGGCAGAAAGGTGTTGTGTGCTTGGCTCACCTGGTGTGGATACCCTCTGTTGCTCTCAGGTATGACACTACCCCAAGGGCAGCAATGACATTGTGGCATCCGGTGGGGTGCCACATCAAGACTCACGATAGTTTGTAGACTCAATTTGCAGAGTTCCAGAGTGACAGAACAGCAGAAATCAGTTGTTATTTTATTGTGAGTGCCAGCATGGGGCCCATATACCAGCAAAGGAGGCAAGTATACATAGTGTAATGTAATGTGCGCCACTCCTCCCGCGGCTGATGGACAATGGGATGCAGTGCATATTACCTTACACTAATAAGCGGGACCAAGTGACCTCTGGCTCCTATGCAGCGCCCTTCTGCCTCCTCCAGCTCCCAATCACTGCCCCCATCCCCTCCCCACTGACACTAAAAACTAACTCCAGTATAAGCCGAGGGGGGCACTTTTCAGCACAAAAATTGGGCTGAAAAACTTGGCTTATACTCGAATATATACGGTACATGTCTGAAATATGTGATTCAGATGAAATCCACAACAAATCCATTCACTAATGAGGCAGCAGAGTTATTCAGTACTTCATTTGGCCTCTGTTTTGCAATATCCATCTTTTTAAAGTTGCACGAAAGTGTGGCTGACTGCACTTTGTGCATGCCTAAAAAAAATGGACATCGCTGGATAACAGGCCAGACAGGAAATCTAAGTGTTTCCATCTGCCTCGTTACAGTGAATTTTCCATTGTGGATTTTGTCCTAATCACGTTTTTTAAAGATTTACTCGTAAACTTCGATGCAAGTGCTCAGCGTAAAGCACAGGATGAACGTGAGCTGAACCTTACTGTGATCATTGAGAGGCAGAATAAACCACCAGAAGTATTTTCCATCAATATATTTTGAAGGCTAGTGTTTTTTTCTTGTTGACAGATTCAAGCGATGACTTGTTCTTTGCGGGATCAGTTGGATTTTTAATTGGTAGCATTTTTTAATACCCAATATTTTTTAATAGCTTTCCATTCCGCTTATGAAACAACAATTCAGGAGTGTTTTTTTTTAACACCCTTCACCGTGTCGTAAAAGTGAAAAGACTGCTTTATTCTTCAGGTCTGTACGATTACAGCAATACCATTAATAACCACAGTAATACAGCAATATAAATAACTAGCTGTGAGCCCGATGCAAATGCATCGGGATTCTAGAACGTGCGTTAATTAGATTATAGGAGCTATATTTTTTTTTTTTTTTACATTTTTTATGAATAACTTAATGTTATGAATATTTTATTTATTTGTTTTTTTTATTAAAATTAGTTAATGTTATGAATTTTTATATGGAATATTTTTTTTTATTATTTCTTATTTTATTATTGTAATTATTTATTATTTAATATTTTTATAATATTATTATTTTTTTTATTTTAATTGAATTTTTTTTTATTTGAGTAACTTGATTTTCTTAGAATTAATGTTATTAATATTTTAATTATATATATTTTTATTTTATTTATTTATTTTTTAAATTTTGATTTATTTTATTATTTATTATTTTTATTATTTGTATATTAATTTTTTTAATTTAATTAAATTTATTTGTATTAGATTAATTTTTTTAATTTTAATTAGCGGCCGCACTTGCCGCAAGTGCAAAACCGCACTTGCCGCACCTGCCGCAAGTCCCCTATACTTTCTATGGGGATTACCGCAACCGCGCCGCAAGTGCGGCGGCTGAGGTAGCGACTCGCAATGGCCTCGCGGCCATTGCTCGCGCTACACAGCGACTCGCAATGGATCCCCATACAAAGTATAGGGAGACTTGCGGCAGGTGCGGCGGCTGAGGTAGCGACTCGCAATGGCCTCGCGGCCATTGCTCGCGCTACACAGCGACTCGCAATGGATCCCCATACAAAGTATAGGGAGACTTGTGGCAGGTGCGGCGGCTGAGGTAGCGACTCGCAATGGCCTCGCGGCCATTGCTCGCGCTACCTCAGCGGTAAATCGCTAAGTTTGTGGCCGAGCCTCTGGTTCTATTTTCGGACAGCGACTCGCAATGGCCGCTTCGCGGCCATTGCTCGCGCGCGGTGACGTCACATAGTGACATAGCCACGGCGTTTTCGGGGGCCGACACGATTTTGCCTACGGCAATTATAGGGTAGATGAGTATTTGAGACATTGTTCAGAAGAACAGCATACTTTGATTTAAAAGTTGGGTGAAACTTATAAAGAAGTGCAGACAGTGATAGGCAGTTCAGCTAAAAAAAATCTACAATGCTTTAAAATGGAATGCAAAACCAAAGAAACGTGGAAGAAAATGGTAGTCTACCATTCAGATGGATTGAAGAATAGCCAGAATGGCAAAGTCTCAGCCAATGATCAGCTCCAGGATGATCAAAGACAGTCTCAAGTTACCTGTGAGTACTATGAGTGTTATAAGGTGCCTGTGTGAAGCCAATCTATTAGCAAGAAGTCCCTGCAAAGTTCCACTGTTTAACAAAAGACATGAACTGAAGCAGATACAATTTGCAAAAGAACACATCAACTCGGATGAAGAGACATGGAGAGTCATTTTGTTGGCTGACGAAAGTTAAATTGTCCTTTTTGGGTCCCTGGGCCACAGACAGTTTGTCAGACGACCCCCAAACCTTGAATTCAAGACGTACACTCTGAAAACAGTGAAGCATGGTAGTGCAAGCATCATGATATAGGCATGTTTATCTTACCAGTTTGCATATATCAAAATACTTGAAGAGGGTATGTTGCCTTACGCTGAAGAGGAAATGCACTTGAAATGGGTGTTTAACAAGACAATGACTCTAACCACAAGTAAATGAGCAAAATTGGGATTCTAGTCCAACAAAATTAAGGTTATGGGGTAGCCAGCCCAATCATTAGGCCTTAATCCGATAGAACACAAATGCAAATACATTGTGGAATGTAGTTAAGGCATCATGGGCTGAAATAACAGTTGACAGGTGGCAGAAGTTATGTGAATCTATGCAACACAGATGTCAAGCAGTTCTAATGTGAGCTGTTTAATAGTGTGACAGTTTTATAGATCAGATCATTCCAGATGTGTTGATGCCAAATATGTGCACAGTCTTGATTTTTTGTGAACATAAGTATAGATATTTATTGGTGTCCTTTTTTTTTAGATTTTTTTGTTCTTTATTTTGTTTTGTTCTTTTTAGATTTTTACAGTTTGTTGTTTTACCTTTTTACTTAGTTTTCCTATTGGAATTAAACTTTTATTACTCTGATCATTGTCTAATGATCATTAGACCTGTCAGTATTAGACTGAAAAAATGCCTTTTAGACCATGCTCTTAGCATGCTCTAACAGGTCACTGTTACTGGCATAACCAGAAGTCATTATTTGACATCGGATAGCCATGACAACCTTCAGCAGCCCATGATTACATTGAGGGGATGCCAATTGGGTGGGAGAGGGAGCCCCTTCTTCTCCCAGCCTTCTAAGTGCTGCTATTGCTATTGATTGTAGTATTTAAGGGGTTAAACAACCAGGGGTGGTGCCTGCACCTGCCTGGCAATGACAGCCAGAGAGCAGCTATCACTTAGTATGAGTTCCCAGCAGCGAGAGCTCCTGTACAGGCACAATCGCCATGACGTACCAGTGTATATCCATATGTCTGAAAAATCAGCAAGATGTAATGTGCCAGTACGTCATATGTTGGCAAGGGATTAAGGCACATTCAATTTGCATTAAATAAAATAAATGCCAATTGAATTTCCTGGACAAATTCAAGGGAATGGGCAAATTGAAATTGAAATTTCAGCATTCACTCACACAGTACTTACAAACTTTGTAAAATCATCATTTAATAAACTTAAGATAATTCCTAAATGTTATAAACAGCTATGCTAAATATTTAAACACGTCTGAAAAAGGACAAATCGAGAACTTAAATGTCAGGGGAGGGTCAAGCTCTCTTAGTGACCAAGTCAAAATTGTCGTAATGTCCTTTTCCTGCAGTGTATGAAAGTCAGCATGACTGCTAACAGATCAATCATTCATTAGACTACCCCAAAGGAAACACACTCTCTGGACCCTGCAAACTACAGAGCTGTGCATGGATTGGTCAATGTATCTGATTGATTACACAATCAATTGTGTAGAAGTTACATAATTTATCTAATCCATAAAATGCTTCTCACACACCAATGGTCTAATAGGCAGCTGCCTGGCCTGCACCCAGTGAAGAAAATGGATCTACTGTATATATGTATGTGTATATATATATATATATATATATATAGATATATACACACATATACATTTATATGTATATACACACACAAAACACACACATATAAATATAATATATATATATATATATACATATACATACATAAGAATCAAAACGCTAAGCAGCACCTCCCACAAGAACCAATCTGAACTGGTGCAAAGCTGCAACACTGAACAGTATGTACCAAAAAGTTGACAGCAGCACACAGTCACCACTGCCAAGTATGTGCGTATCTATATAGATAAATATAGATGAATGCAGCAGCCGGGATGATATTCCTCTCCAACCGCTTCCTGTGCCAGTCATTGCACTGGTTGCCTATCTGCTACAGAATACAATATAAAATTATCACTCTCAGCCACAATGCCCTCCACAGTTCTGCACCGCCCTACATCTCCTCCCTAATCTTTGTCTATCGCCCTATACGTGTCCTCCGTTCCACAAGTGACCTAAGACTGACATCATTTACAATCCGAACCTCCCACTCCCATCTCCAGGACTTCTCACGAGCTGCACCAATTCTCTGGAACGGATTACCAAAAACAATTCAATTAACTCCAAATATCCATGGTTTTAAGTGAGCATTAAAAACACATCTCTTTAGACTAGCCTAGCACCTCATCTCAACTATCTAACTATTTCCATTCTGCCTTCTCCCATTCTAGCCTCTTGTGTCACCTGTCTACAGGCTCCATGCACTATATAGCACTTTGTCTGTACTTGTGCAGATCCTGGCTGGTGACCGGTTCACGCAGCATTATGTGAATCCACTATTTATTATATTGATGGCTGGATCATACATGATGGCATTTGTTACTATTACCTTTTGTGTCTCCCCTATTTCCTCATAGATTGTAAGCTTGCGAGCAGGGACCTCACTCCTAATGGGCTCAGTAATGTATTTATTTTTTTGTCTCATATTGTCTCTTATTGTATTTAATCATATTATTGTAGTATATTACTACCCTCTGTACTGGAAATGCTGTGGAATATGTTGGTGCTATATAAATAAAGTTATTATTATATATAGAAGTAAACCTATATATTTGAGAAAAAAAATAAACATTTATTTTTGCAAAAAAACTCAATTTGTAAAGAATTTGTTATACTTATCTTTGTAAAGTAAAGTGCTTGGTACACATATTGGCCAATACATAATAAGAAAATATTATTTGCCTCACCGTGTCCTTATCATAGATTAAGCCGTCCAGCCATGTATGGGACTCCAGCCATCCGCCTTGACTTTAAGGCTTTGAGCATTAAAAAAATTCACTGGCGAATCCCAAATATATATAAAATCTTCAATCTTTATTTTTCCATTAGAATCAGATAGGTCGGGGGTACATCTCATACGCGTTTTGGCATAACCACCCTTACTCATCGAGATCTCGTTTATGCCAGAAACGCGTATGAGATGCACCCCCGACCTATCTGATTTTTAATGGAAAAATAAAGATTGAAGATATTATATATACGTTCTGGATTCGACAGTGAATTTTTTTATTGGCCAGTACATGTTTGCCCATCACTCGTGGCAAGATGGGTCCCTAACCTACTATAACTCACTTGTTTTGTTCAAAGAAATATATATATTGTAAATCAATGGAAAATGTCATCCAGAAAACTTGTAAATTCCCTGCATGAATTCAATCAACACCAATGCGGCAATACATGTAAATGAATGAAGGTTATTCAGTGACATTTTAATGTTTTATTTTTGCATTTTACCAGCCACTGGCAACTAATAGTTACTTATAGAGATTTTTTTGATGGGTTATCCAAGCTATCCATCTACATCAGTGGATAGCCTACATCATCTGCAAGGTATAACAAGGATAAGCAACAAAGAGTTTAGGAAAAGTACGGTAATCTATTTAGGTAATGTAAAACTAATACCTGTATTGTATTGATTATTAGTTTTCAATACCTGTATTGTATTGATTATTAGTTTTCTACACAGTGGGTCAGCCAACAAAGGTGTTTCTCCAAATAAATCACTAGGTAATGCAATTTCATGCCATATCCTTATCCATCCATTCTAAAATGTCAACATAATGCCGTACGCAATCCACTTAGTATTTTTAAGCTATGCATTTAACTTATTTAATATAATAGATATGCAGTCTAACAGCCCACTCCTACAGGAAGCTAGCATGGCTTTTAATGTCATGTACGCTATAAATATGACCACAAGGTGTCAGTATTTCAGCCAAAATGAATGTCAATGTGCATATCTACAGTGGACCACTAGAGGGCACATGCCCCACAAATGTTTTGTTCTCACCATTTTCATTGTAAACCATTAGCCAAAGTAGGAAAACATCATACTCATCATTAAATAATATCTCCTAGGGAAAATGTATACACTTTTATACAAAGAGAAATGTTCTATGCCAATAATTGTTGTCATATACAATAGGCAGCTAAATGCAAATCTGTGAATACAAAATTGTATACAGGGAATAAGAAATGTTAGATTTGTATTGCGGTTTAGTGTGTTTGACTGGCGTTTATTACAGAAAGACTTGAGCTTTGGTAACAAGAAAATAACATTTCCATAAAACACTGCGGATAACGTTATCTTTTTTATTGCACCTTCTTAGTCTGTAGATTATGATTTCAAAGGCTACAAGTGGTTTTACATGAATATTTCCCTTTATGAAAAGCCTTTTCATTCTAAAATATCCAACTATAAAAAAAATATCTATAGTGCATTACTTTGTAATGGGAGTCTGTATGAGATTAGGAAAAAAGGGTCCGTTTGTCTTGAATGGACTCACGTCAAGAGTATGAGGCTGTGATGCAATACCACACATGGACAGGTGTGGCGCTCTTTCTGCAAAAGGGAAAAGCAATCCGATTGTTATGACCCAGGACAGTCTATTTAATGCAATTTAATAGAAGGTTCTGTACAGTGATCCAGTTTTAATAATATAACTATTATCATATCTGTATGTCTTTCAAGCACTTCTTTAATCATCCCTACTGTTGAACCTTAAGTGATATTTACTCATTTGACCCCTTTTTTGTGCTATCTGTGCTTCAGAAGATTACTCACTGATGTTATTTTACATATGTATATATTTATCAGTTGCTTTAACACTTTCAGTTTTCATTACTATAAAGTAATATAGTTCTTAGATGTTTTATAACTCACCCACGTACTACTCAATTGTATCTCTAGTCATTCTTTATGGGCAAGTCTGAATGCAATGTAGCCAGAAGTCTGGGGTCAGACTGCAAGAGAGCTTGTCGTGGATTCAAGGAGCAAACTGAGATGTACTCAGGTAACTGTCCGTGGTCAGTATACCAAGTAAGCTTGCTGTGGATTCAGGGAGTTAACTGAGGCATAGCCAGGTTGCAATCTGTGGCAGAAAACCAAGAAGGTACATAGTGAATTTTGGGAGCAAACATGTAGTCAGGCAACAGTCAGGGTCAAACAACAATAATGAGAACTAGAAGAGCAAAGATATGTACAGTAAGTAATCAGCACAACACAAGCTGAATTCTATGACTTGCAGAATTCTGGAAAAGACTGCTCAGCTAAGTAGGTGAGCATTCCTGGGAAGATCGAACACCTAAAAAACTCAGCACCCCCAGAACTAGAATGGATGACTTCACTGGCACTGGTTGGCAAGATCACATTCTGAATTGTATCAAAGGAGGCACCAAACCCATCGCTGCCAGGGATCACAAGAATAGAATAGCAAAGTCTGACTGAGTAACTGGTGCAGAAGTAGAAACAGATATATTTGTTATAAGTGAAAACCATATATACCAGGAAAGGGATACAAGAAGGACTATATATTCCAAGAAGGGGACACAAAGAGGACCTGCGGCAGCAGAGATGAACAAAGTAGATGGTAACCGCATTGCTCAGGATTGCACATCCTGAGCAATCTGGTTTCCGGCAGAGAACCGCTCCGAAGACTGCAGCCTGCATGATTTTTAGCGCAGGCTGCAGATCCGGAGCCGGTAACAATCTGATTACCATAAGGGGCTCCTATGGGGAGCGGTTCCTGATCCAGTTTTGAGGTTTTTTACAGCTCAAAACCGGATCAGGTTTACAAAATCCTGCCGCATGTGTGACCTAGCCTTAGTCAGACTCTGCTATTCTATTCCTGTGATCCCTGGCAGTGATGGGCTGGGTGTCTCCTTTGATACAGTTCAGACAGTGATCTTGCCAACCAGTGTGTTTTACAAGGCTGTAAGCAGGGTCCCTTCCCATCCCTTTCCCATCAGGAATTTTAGGGCCCCTACAGCAAAGGACCGTGTTCCTGTCAAAACGTAATGACCAGGTGGATCATAGATCATGGTCAGGTATTGGGATTGTAGGGAGCACCTTAGCAACTTACAAATCTGTTAGGGTACCTTTACACGCCGCAACTGTGGCGAGGAATCTTGCCAGCGATATGTCGCCCTGGCACCATCGCCGTCAAATTGCCACCCAGTTGTGGCGTGTAATTTGGGAATTTGACGGCGATAAAAAAGCTGCCGCCTGGTTCCAATTTCACAGCACTGCTCCAAAATCAGAGGCAATCATGAAGGCAAGATTCCCTGTTTTTGGTGTGTGAGCGGGCAATAGTGATGGAATCTGCGTCGCCTATTGATTTCCCATAGGCGTGCCACAGCGTGCTGGAGTTCGCGCCCTGTCAGCGATGATTGGTGGTGGCTACTGTGTTTCCATTGGCTGTCACTTCACAGAGCGACATATTTGAAGAGTTGTCACTTCAGCACAACACACATATTCACCTACACAACCATCCACTACATCAGTCCAATTATGCACGCATTCAATAGTGCACGCTATGTTGGCCACGTGTATTGGAAGTTGCACTGTGTCCCTATACTGCCACAAATGACAGGTCAGATGTTGGGCTACACATAGCACATGGCTGCCATGGACAACGCACTGCAATTGTCTGGGAATTTGGTGACACTGATGGGTACATTACGCTGCTCCCACTCCGCGGACAGCTACCTTGTTAGCGTCCTCAACTTTGTTTGGCGACGCCAGTGTGCGTGGTGACGTCATCACGATTATTTTTGAAACTCCCTGCCTGCCAGGTGCCTGCCCCTCCCCTGCACATAGGATAACAGTCATGGCCGCCGCACAGAGCGCTGCCACATGGGGTCTTGCAGAGCTAATGGTGCTCATACACCTCTGTGACCTCCATGAATATTGGTGTCACCAGCGTCACCGGCACCATGGCTGCCGAAGCGCAGCATGCTCAGGCGCATCCAGCGGGCCCTGCTCCAGAAACTGGGGGTGGAGAGGACCCGCAAGCAGATCCAGAAGAAGATCGCAGTCCTGAAGCACAAGTCTCCAAGGCGCATTGTGAACATTCGTGCCCAGATTGCCAGGCTGCATGGTGAGTATGTGGCAATGCCAAACACACACATGGCAAGCTTCCTACTACAAACACTACAAAAACATCATGTGTTATTGAGCCATGGCACATAGTGTGACATATAGCAGCAGGTGGACCTGTCGCCAATGTGCATATGCATGGTGTACACACTGCTACATTAAGGTGCTGAATACAATCATATCTGTTAGGACTGGCCAAGCCTAGAGTGTGTATTGACCTGTGTGTTGCCCAACATAGCTGTGTAATGGTACCAAAGTAGTGTTGAACATATTCTTTCACTTCACAAGGGCAACATCACACCTGGCCGCACATATGTGCGCAGTCAGACATATAACATTGCACAACACATTCATCACAATTGGGCAAAGGGACTACAAGGTGAGTGCTATGTTTCTGACCCCATGGGGGCACCAACAGATGCTTACTGTCTGCTGTTGTTTTTGGAGCCATAATCCATCCTCTGTTAAGGCAAGGGTGTTTTTGTTAAAAAAAATGTGGTTACTGGTGTTGTTTTTGTTATCAGAAACAGAGTGACCCCTAACCATAGTGTTGGTGTAGACAAAATTATTCCCGCCTAGCCTTGACGCAACGTGTTTGCTGTATGTTGTGTAGTTCTAATCCGTGTCTTGGCAATATTTCTATTACAGATTCTGAGGACTCCCCCGCAGAGGAGGCGCAACGGACCTCAACACCACCTGGGACCCCACCATCACCAACAATTGCAGGGCCAGGAAGCCCGGCTCCCCCTGCCAGCCCACCATCACCAGCCAGCGCGGACCCATCACCTCCCACACACCTCCCGCACCCGCACAGTCCTATTAAGGATTAATTTAAATCTCTATAGGCAAGAGGGGTATATAGCTCCATTTTCTAGACCTCACAAGACGCTGTCTACCTGTACACAGCATTTGTAGCACATCACGTGTGTAGCCGGTAATATCTAATTTGTCATCTCTCCATCATAAAACAGTCCTGTTAAGGATTCATTTAAATCTCTGTAGGCAGGAGAGGTATATAGCTCCATGTCTAGACCTCACAAGACGCTGTCTACCTGTACACAGCATTTGTAGCACATCACGTGTGTAGCCGGTAATATCTAATTTCTCATCTCTCCAGCCCAAAACAATCCTGTTAAGGATTAATTTAAATCTCTATAGGCAAGAGGGGTATATAGCTTCATTTTCTAGACTTCACAAGACACTGTCTACCTGTACGCAGCATTTGTAGCAGGTGTCTAGCCTGTAATACTAATTTCATCAATCCATCTAAAAAACATTCATTGGAATTCTTCAGTTAGTTGTATCCAGGAAGTGTATGTAGCACACCATTAAAAATGTGCAAGGCTGGTGGCAAGGGACCAGGAAGTGGACGTGATGGTGGTGCATGCAGTGGCCGAGGTCCTGGGCAAGCTCAAATTGGGCCACGAGAAACGCCAACATCATCTTGGTCGACCTTCCTATCCCAATTTCTAGGGGGCCGCAGCAATACACCACGTTTAAATTAAGAGCAGTGTCAACAGGTTGTTAGTTGGATAGCAGATAATGCTTCCAGTCAGTTAGGCACCACCACAAACACCCTGTCTTCCTCACGGTCAAGTGTCAGTAGCAATGAGACTGGACCGCATATTCGTCACCCTGATTCTCCTTCCCACCCTTGGAAACTCTGAAGGGCTGTTCAGTATGCCCTTCATGGATTCGGGCCTCTCGCCCGTTCCACTTGAACTGGGGCCTGAGGAGATCGTATGTAGCGATGCCCAAATATTTGAGCAGCCACAGTCACAAGAAGGTGACGGTGGGAATGTGTCACAACAAGAGGAGGACAATGATGTAACACAATTGCCAGACAGTCAGGAGGAGGACCAGGGTGCGGAAGTGGAAGATGACATGGTGGATGATCCAGTAACTGACCCAACCTGGCAGGAGGACATGCAGAGCGAGAACAGCTACGAATAGGAGGGGGAAGGCGTAGCATCACAACAGGCCAGAAGAAACAGAGTGGTGTCTGCAGACAGAAGGCGGTCAAACATTACTCAAAACAGCAACATGACGTAAGTTGCCAGTACAACAGTTAGATCTTCCCAAGTCTGGCAGTTTTTTAGGGAGTCTGCAGAAAATTCAAAAAAGGTCATTTGCAGCAGCTGCCATGCCAGCATCAGCAGGGGTAGCAAAAGTAGCAGCCTGACCACCACCATCATGATCTGGCACATGGCAGCAAAGCACCCGACTTTGTGGGAAGTACCACAGGGTCCAAGAGCAGTGTCTGCGGGTGACACCGCTGCTTCTTCCACAGTTGTGCGTGCAAGCCAATCCCCTGTCCATAGTGCATGTGAAGATGCGTCCTCTCCTGCACCTGTCGTTGCACAATCAGAAATGCCACCATCATCAAACACTTCCTTTTCCCAGCCCAGCGTTCAGATATCAATACCCCAGTCATTGCAATGCAAGCGCAAATATGCTGCCAACATCCCACACACCACACTCCTAGATGCGCACATTTCGTGACTGCTTGCGCTGGAAATGTTGCCTTTTAGGCTAGTGGAGACGGAAGCATTCCACAACCTGATGGCTGCGGCCATCCTTCGTTACTCGGTCCCCAGCCGCCACTATTTTACCCGGTGTGCCGTCCCCACATTACACAAGCACGTGTCCCAAAACATTAGCCATGCCCTTAACAACGCTGTTTCCGGCAAAGTCCATCTAACCACGGACAAATGGACAAGCGGTTGTGGGCAGGGATGCTACATCTTGCTGACGGCACACTGGGTTAATATAGTGAAAGCCGGGACCCAGTTCGACTTTGGGACGGAACACATCCTCCCGACACCAAGGAGTGTCGGGCCCCACGGGACGGGGATACTCGGTACCGGACCGGATGGTGCCGGGGAAGTCACGGGTAGCTTGGTCCGGACCGTGTCCCTGGCTCGGCAAATAAAGGGGAATATTTACAGGGGAAATGTCACTCGTGACGCCACCCACTTGATGCGGCCAGTGATGGGGCCGCCGCTGCTGCAGAATCTCCGGGGGTGATGGAGTGGCAGGGGAGATGTTATAGTTCCAGTGGGAAGAACTGTATCCCCCGGGGCAGTAATGGTGGGTTTACACACACCAATCATTGTGTCCAATATCTGAACCAATCTCTGGTTGCAGTGAAATCATGGATACATAGCTCCATGTTGTACACAGCCACATAATGGAACAATGTGTCCATGATTTCACTGCAACCAGAGATCTGTTCAGATATTGGACACAATGATTGGTGTGTGTAAACCCACCATAAGAGTTAAGAGTTGTGGAATTGTCCAGGACACTTACTTTGCAGACACTGCAGGATCTCTCTTCCTTGCTGGTGCTGACAGGCTTGTAGCTCTGTAGGTGGGAATCTGCTGCAACCTGTATGGGAGGAATAGTCTGCAGATAGAGACTGACAAGAGAGGCCAATTCAGGGTTTTCCGTGTCTTTTACTCTCACTTCTTCAAACAGTTTACAAGTCAGTTGCAGTTCTTACAGTTCAAGCACAGTTCTCAATACACGGGCACTCTCTCCCTCTCCGGGTTCCCTTTGCTCTGCAGCCAGGCCTCTCCCTCTGTGACCCCTCACACAGTCTTTAGTGTCCTTTCTGGGCTGTCTACGGTCTCCGTCTGTACGGGTAGTGTGTGGTACGCTGGACAGTATGGTGGTGACTCGTACCCCTCGTGGGCCCTCCTGGTTGTCACTGAGCTGCCTGTCCTTTGGGTTGGGGACCCTAACGTGGAGCTGTGGTCCCCCGTCGTGTTGTTTGGGGATCCCGGGTAAACTGCGGTCCCCTCTAGAGCTGACACTCTACTCGGCCCAGCCTCCAGCAGTCCTCAGCACGAGGCTCTACCAGGCTCCTTCTCTCTGTTCCTCTCGGTATCATAGGAGGGACTTCTCTGCCTGCAGTCAGTGGCTTTAGCTGCTGTCTAGGGCACGGGTTCCACCGTCCCTCTCTGTTCTGTCACACTCCTGGTGGCATCAGCGTCGGATGGGCTTTCTCTCCCCTCTGGCTCACACTGGCTCAGTACGGATTCTGCGCTCCTAGCCTTGCACTCACAGAACGTGTGATTGTCTCTCTGTCTTTACAGCTCAGCTTCTGGTCTTTGCATCTCGGCTCACTCCGGCCTACTCCTGGGTCTTTTCAGCTCAGCACCCTGGGCCTACTAACTTCCTTCACTCCTCCCCTTTCCTATATACTGTCAAGTCACCTGACTACGGGTGTGCCCAACCCACTCCTCTGATCCACCATCCCTCAATCTCATAGCGTATCTAATCTCAGGGCTGGATGTTAACCTCTTCTTCACGTGGGTTGTGTGGGCTGTGAGGGTGTTGTTGTGCAACAAGTGTCCTACCTGCCTGGCTGCAGTTCCCTTTGTGGCCTACTGGACGCAGGGGTGCCACAGGAGTGCGGGCCCTAACTCAGTCAGGGTTGCCCCCACAGTCTACAGCTCCAGAACGTCATCCTCCTCCTCTTCAGCCTCCACAACAGTCCCAAGCTGGAAGGTCTGCAGCACTACCTTGGCCAAGCGGCAACAGGCTGTGCTGAAGCTAAAATGCTTAGGTGACAAACCCCACAATGCTAATGAGTTGTGGAAAGCTCTGAAAGAGCAGGCAGATCATTGGCCCCACCGCTGAACCTAGAGCCAAGCATGGTCGCGTGTGACAATGGCCCAAACCTGGTGGTGGCTCTGAGGCGAGGCGAGCTCACACATGTGCCATGCTTGGCCCATGTGCTCAACCTCGTGGTTCGGCAGTTTCTTAAATCCTACCTGCCAGATCTGCTCGTCAAAGTACGCTGTGTGTGTGCCCATTTTAGAAAGTCACCTACTGCTTTGTCCGCCCTTGCCGGGTTTCAGCAGCGTTTGCAGCTTCCGGCTCACAGACTGGTGTGTGATGTCCCCACGCATTGGAATTCCACCCTGCAGATGTTGGTCAGGATTTGTGGGCAGAAGAGGGCAGTTGTTGACTACCAGCATCAACTAGGCCGTTGGTGTTCGGTTCAAACTCTACACATAAGACCTCTGGAGTGGACATGGATGTCTGACATATGTACAGTCCTCCAAAGCATTGAAGACTCCACCAAGATGGTGAGCGGCGATGACGCCATCATTAGCATCACCATCCCACTTCTCGGTATTTTAAAATGCTCTCTGCTCAAAATGAAAGACGATGCATTGTAGGCAGAGCACGATGAGATGGAGCAAGGAACCATAGTCATCCAGCCTCATATCATCCCAACGTGCATTGGGGAACAATGACGAGGAGGAGGAGGAAGAGGAGTTAGAAGAACAGGAGTTAGTTTCATGCGGAATTGACAGTACTACCTGCACAACCGTCATACCGTCAGTCCAGCGTGGATGCCCAGAGGACAGAGACAAGGAGGACGAGGATAATGAGGCCAGCATGGTCAGTCATTCTGTTGTTGATGACCCTGAAGTCTTGCCTGTTACCAGTCTGACGCGCATGGCTGACTTTATGTTATGCTGCCTGTCCCGTGACCCTCTCGTTATCATCATCTTGGTGGTAACTTATTACTGGTTGGTGACACTTTTAGACCCACACTACAAGGAAAACTTTATTTCTCTTATTCCACCAGCGAAGAGGTCTACAAAAATGCTGCAGTTCCAGATGCCCCTTGTTGGGGAATTAGTAAAAAAATTCCCTTCGGAAAACGTTGGTGGCAGGGGTCACAGTTCGGTGGCCAATCAAGGCGTCTGGGAGAGAGAGACACAACTCCAATCCAGCAGAGGTAGAGGAACACTCTCAGAGATATGGGAGAGTTTTCTCAGCCCCTCCGATAGCACAGGCCCTGAGGCGTCGGGTACTGCCACAAGGACTGCAAAGTTTGTAAAGATGGTGAAGGACTACTTTGGCGACCGTACAAAAGTGCTTCGGGATTCCTCTTTGCCTTATAATTTTTTGGTATTGAAGTTGGACATGTGGCATGAATTGGCTCTCTACGCTTTGGAAGTCCTGCCCTGCCCTGCCGCTAGCGTTTTGTCAGAGCTAGTTTTTAGTGCCGCCGGTGGAATCATTACTGATAAATGCACCCGCCTGTCAACTGAAAATGCTGAACAGGCTGACTTTGATCAAGATGAGCAAGGGTTGGATTGGGCCTGACTTCAGCACACCACCAAATGATAGCAGCATAATGTAAAGTTGAAGCCATTGCATTTATTGGGGATGTATATTCCCACGCCCCTCCTCAGACCCACACATGGCACTTCCTGATTTGGACTATTTGCTGTACTCCTCTTCCTTCTCCTCATCCGCCACCACCATATCATCAGGGTGACCGTGGTCCATGATGCCACAAAAATATTATTTTATTTAAATGTTGTTTATGATTCCCCTAACCGTTAAAAAGTTAGACAGTAGGTTCATATATACCCCCCAGGGGTAAATGTTTTAGTCCATACTTAGTGCATGGGCATTACAAGTATAAGAGACCCACTCCTTTGTAATGGGAACAATATTTAAAGAGGCTCTTCTCCACGTCTCTTCCCAGGGGCATCGGAGTGCCTCCCAATTTTTGGCAGCCCTGCCTAGGGCAATACCAGAAAAAACCCACTTTGTATTCATGGGCACATTATTCAAAGAGGTCCTCATCCACGGTTCTTCCCAGGGCATTACAGTGCCACAATTTCTTTTTTTTTTTTTTTAAATCTTTCATGTAATCCAAAAAACTATCATACTGCAACACTGGCTCACAAATGAGTATGAGCCCTTAACATTTTCCCCAGGAAAATGCATTTTGGTTTCATTTTTGGCCGTTTTATTGTGAGTCTATAAAAGTGGCGTAATACTCAGACAGCATTGTTCCCAGCAGTGATCTGGGAGTCAGAAATGCTGAAAGGGGTCTTCCCCATGGCTGTTTCAATGTCATTTGAGCACTGTTATACTTTTGTGACATTTTCAGGGTTTATCCAGGCTGCCAGGGGTCTTGCTGGAAAAATGCTCGCGTCTCCCATAGGATAACATTGGGCTTGGTGCTCAGGTCGAGCTACCTGAGCATCTCGAGATGCTCGACCTGAGCATCGAGCACCCGAGCATTTTAGTGCTCACTCATCACTAGTTATATGATTCAAATAAATCTTCTACGAAACTCAGTCTTGTCAAAAGTTTGGTAATTGTTCTTGTGTTCTGTAAAATAAGGATTAAAATCTTACTTTCAAAGGAGGTGAGTACATTTATGATGAATACTGTATATAAATTTGACAACATATATCTCAGATTAAGAATAAAGAATTAAATACGGTAGATAAAATTTGAATCCAGTAGCATAAAACATAACATTAGAACATTTTAGTATTCCAGTTTCTTGGCTCTTGGTGCATCGAATTCTGGAAAAATACAGTGTTGGCTACTCATTTAGAGCAATTATTGATATATGCCATGAGCAGAAATGACAAATGCATTTTCAGGATATTGATTCACAGGGTACCTCCCTTTCTGTCTCTCAGTCTTTATAGCCATGAGCTATATAGGTAGGAAATGTTAGTCATGTGTTTCACTCTCTTTCTAATTATTGACTACATATAGACATGTCCAGTCATGACAGTGAGATACTCCCAAGCTCTCTTAATGCACACAGTTATAGAAAAGACTTTCTACGGTGCTGATGTGGATTTTTAGTTAATGGTTAACATAGTCAAATGTCTTTACTGACAAAAGTTTGATTAAATTGAGAAATACAATTAGGAGAAAATGTCACTCAACAGTTATGTTAATAGTATCTGAAATATTACTATTTCCAGAAATGTTGGCTTCCATAATATACCGTACCTTCTAGGCTCTCCTCAATTTGCCCTGCAGTAATGTAATGTAGTAATGTGTAATGTAGCTGAAAACAAATGAAATTTATGACATTTCAATCATCCAAAGCAGTAGGAATTTTTTTTTGCTCCACATTACTCAATATATTGAGATATTTAAAATAAAATCCAAGGCCTGATTGATTAATGTTTTGCATGACAGTCTAGAATGAGGACTGTGCAGGAATAAGATGTCAAAATTCCAAATTGACGCATGCCACTTATTGGATTTGGGTGCATCTTTTTGGTATATGCATCTCTGTGCGCCTTGCTCGAAATGTTAATCCATTTGGGGACTGGAGTAACATATCGGTCATTCCAAATGCTGGCAATTTTGCTGAATCCTACAGATGGATATAGCCATAGCCCATTCCATGATTTCATCCATTTTGTGCTTGAGCACATCTGGGATGTTATTGGTTAAGTCCGTGCATTTCTGTGTGGCACTCATCCTTGAAGCTGAAAAAAAACAAGGTATTTTGATTTTATTTTTTCAACATTTGCTATTTATTAAAACTTCCATTTATCTTATGATTTCCACAGTTTTCTATATGACAACACATAATCCTTATGTTGGTAGCATCAGAATGTTGTATGTGCCTCCACACTGAGCCAAGGGTTTACTGTCAGAATAGAGTAGGTCGCAGATCAGAAATGAGACCAGACAATATCGGCGGACTAACTTTGATTGTGATAATTAACGCAAAGCAACTCACAGAGATTATCACAAAGAAAATGTAGCATACACCCAGCCAAAAGAGGCCAGGACAAATGTGCTGCCCAAGCGACACTTTCCAATGTGTCTGGAGATATCAGGACAAATTTACCTTACAGGTGCTCCCAACAAGTATAAGGGCACAATTTCTACCCTATGTGAGCAGTGACAATAATTGTGTGTACAGAAGGACCTGTCGCTGGATTAGTACAATGATTTACAAATTTAACTAAACTACTAAGGCTGCCTTCACATTTGCGTTCCCCTCCGCAGCGTTGCTGCGGAGGGGAGCCCGCAATGTGACCGCAGCACCGCAAGCCCCTATCTTTATACTGCTTGACTGCGCAAGACCTGTGCACCCATTCACTGCCATATGTGATCTGTACGCAGGCGGATGCCTGCGCACAAATCCCACACTCTCGTACGCACCAGCAACGCGACATGTTGCATCCGCCTGCGTACAGATTACATATGGCAGTGAATGGGTGCGCACGGTCATGCGCAGTCAAGCGCAGCACCGTGCGCTCCCATTATAAAGATAGGGGCTTGCAGTGCTGCAGTCACATTGCGGCTCCCCTCCGCAGTAGCAACGCTGCGGAGGGGAACGCAAATGTGAAGGCAGCCTACTTCCCCTTTCTCTGCACCCTACACACAGCAACAGGGTACCCGGATGCCAAGCTTTATATTTGAACAATTTCCATCCTGTCTAAATGGCTGCAGCCTACCTAAACAGGTTTGGTGTCAAAAATAAACAAATGTGTACACGCTTCCTGAGCAAAAAATATGTACGCGGGTCCTGACCTCAGGATTTACAGTTCTTCTTGTACAGCAGTGTCTGAACAAAGGGGGGTATCAGTAAGTCCAAACAAAGTATCTGTATCTTTGGAAGGTTCAAATAGGGTATCTGTATCTTCAGTAGATCTAAACGGTGTATTGCATCTTTGGCGGCTGACAGCCATCCGGAAAAGGTCACCACAGGAATGGTTCAGTAGGTGGTTTCATTCCAGCAGCTTGTAGGATGTGCTCTGGGATTCAGTTCACAGTACGGCAGCAAATGCCTGCTTTCCCGATGTGGTGTTAACACCTCCATCAAGTTCAGCAGACAGTTTCTACTGGTTTCAGCACACTCAATAAACGGGTTGAGAGCAGCCCACGTGTATGCTGCAAGACTGGTCCACACACTGTCTTGTACCTGACCACACAATGTCACACAGAGACCCCCCCTGGTGAATGGGAGAAGAAACTGAAGGCATCACCTGCACACTCTTACAACACACTTAATTTAAATCACAGATATATGATTTCTGGCCAAAAGAGACCTATGATCACAAATGGTAGATCCATAGAAAGTAAAAGGTGCAATCCTAACTGTGTAAGCAGAGGTATCCTCCCACAGTGTCATTGAGGGATGGGCTAATATTGGAAGTCACTTTGAATAAGACCCAACTTTTGAGGAATTGTTGGACTGTCACATGGTCCCTTATCTCACTCATAACTTGCCACTGTTGTTAAAGGGAAGGTGCCATTATTTTTAATTTTGTAATAATAATTATTGACGATAGCCTTTAGGCTATGTGCCCACAGTGCATTTTTGATGCCTTTTTTTAGTGCAGTTTAGTTACAAAACTGCATGCAAATCCTTATGCCAGCAAAGTCAAGGAGAATTCTTAAGTGTTGTGCAAATATTGCTTTTTCCCCTTGCAGATTTGGTTCAGAAATAAATCTGTATGTCCTTTCTTGCTGGGTTTTTGCAGCGTAATTCCACCACAAATGCATGCATGACAAACGCATGGAAAAAATGCATGCCAAAAACACTTGAAGAACACCCTGATAACACAGCAAAAATGCATGAAAAGCACATGTTAAAAACGCATCAAAAATGCATGTTTTTTCTGCCAATGCAGGTATTGTGCAGATGTTTCTGCAACCAAATACTCAACGTGCACACAATGCCTAATCCAGTAATCTGGTATTTTTTTTAAACATTAAATTTTTATTGAGGTTTTTGCAAAACGTGAAAAACAAACATAACATGACAATGTCTGATCCTTGTCGGAAACAGAACCGGGGGATCTAATAGACACTAGACATCTAAAGCACCTAAAACATCAGTAATAAGAAAAGTAAGTGTTATAAGGGGGGAAATAAAGATAGAAGAAAGAGAGAGAGAGGAGAGAGGGAAAAAGGGGGGGGGGGGGGACGTCAGGTTGTATTGGGAGTCCGGAAATGGGGAGGGGAGAAACCACGCGGACTGCAGCATAGACCGAGTAACATTATGTCCTCTATTTAAATCGAGTGTGATTTGGGCCGTTGAAACGAAGCCACCATTTGTTTTATTTCAATGAGTTCCAAACAGACAGACAAACTCACAGGGAAGACCGCTCCATAGCCGGCGGATCTGCAGGTTTTGCAGGGCAAGAGGGCCGGACGAGTCCCTGGGGGATCGGTGCAGCCTCTGCGTGTGAGGCCCAAACACTCCATCTATCATGGATCGACGTCTGGAAAAACTTATTTAGTGCTAGATAGTATTCCTGATGGAAGATCCAGTTGATCTTATGTGTCAGCTCAGTCAGGGTAGGCAAGGATGAGGCCTTCCACTTCGCGGCTAGGCATAGGCGGGCAGCGATAAGGATATACGTTACCGTCCCCCGCAACGCCAGGGGAAGTCTCGAATGCCAATATTCAGAACCGCCAACTGAGGCGTCAGGTCTTGCCTAATTCCAGTGACCGAGTGGATCAGGGTTTGGACTAATGTCCAGAAGGGGCGTATTTTCGGGCAGGTCCACCACATGTGCGCTATGTTGCCTCTCCCTCCACATAGTCTCCAACACTGCGGGGACTGCCCCCAGTGGTGTGAGCAAGGCGAACAGGAGAGAGGTACCATCTGAGATGAATTTTCTTTATGTTCTCTAGATGGTTCACACATCTGGTGGTGCTCCCCACTTCTTTAGCTGCTGCGTGCCAGTCTTCAATGTCTGACGTAAAGCCAAGATCTCCCTCCCATCTCTTCATGTAAGGCAGTTTCACCTCTTGGTCCACAGACACCAATTCCCCATAGATCTTGGACAGTGTCCGCGGTTTGGGGGGATCCGCTTGAACAGCCCTAAGGAGAGACGATGCACGGAGGGGGGGCACAGGTAGTGGGACGTATGTGGCCTCACGTAGAAGATGGTCTAGTTGAAAAAACTGCAAGAATGCCGTGCGGCACTCAGGAAACCACCCACAAAAGGTCTCAAATGTAGGCCACGTCCCCTCCCGACAAAAATCTCCCAGGGAGAGCAAACCCGCATCCTCCCATGTCCTCGTCTGAATCGACGGGACATGGAGGCGCAGCGCTCGTATAGGCACTTCCTCTGGCGGAACATGGGTCCAGGCCCGCGGCAGTGTCCTCCAGTAGTGTAAGAGGGTTTGGGAAGTCTCAAGCTGGCGAGTCTGGGTGACTGGTTGAATCGACTCAGCCGCCAGGAGGTCCCCTAAAGTGCCGCCCCTCAAGTAGGAAGTCTCAATGGATATCCATCTGAGGTGTTCAGGGCTGCGCCACCAGGACCCAGCCTCCTCCAAGATGACAGCCCTATGGTATTCCAGAATGTTTGGCATACCCATTCCACCTGCCCCTATCGGAGCGTACATCGTCTCTCTGGCCACACGTGGGATCTTGTTAGCCCAAATGAAAGTGTTTACTGCGCTCTGTAATTTAGCCAAAAGGGTTTTGGGGATCCTAAGGGGAACACATCGGAACATATATATTACCTTTGGTAAAGTCATCATCTTGAAGGGTGCAGGCGAGCAATCCAAGAAAGAGACTTAGCACCAAAGGTGGCTACGTCCGAAAGGACTTTTGATAGTAGTGACTCATAGTTAAGTCTCATGAGTTGGCTGGAGGGTGCCAGTGTAATCCCTAGGTAGGGATACCGCCCCTGGACCAGCGAAACGGTAAGAATCTAGAGAGAGCAGCTACTTCTGAGTTCGGTACTCCTAGTGGGAGAAGAGTTGACTTATCCGCGTTCAGCTTGTAGTACGAAACCCTCGATACTCCTCTAGTATGCGCATGACTGCTGGGAGGGACCAAGACACCTCTGTGCAAGTGATGATAATATCATCAGCATACAGACCAATGGTGTGGACATCACCACCCACTTTGACCCCCGACACATCAGGGGCGAGCGGATTTTTTCAGCCAGGGGCTCCACTGCCAGGGTGAAAATCACCGGTGACAGCGGACAACCCTGACGAGTTCCGTTCGTGATCCGGAAGACAGGCGAGAGAAAGCCAGATGTAAGAACCTTGGCGTTAGGGTTGGAGTAGAGGGACAGCACCGCCTTTAGGAATGGACCCACAATGCCAAATCTTCTAAGTACAGCTTCCAGGTAGCCCCAGTGCACCTGTCAAACGCCTTCTCCGCGTCCAAAGACAGGAATGCACGGGGGTCCCCTTCAGCTCCATGGATCTGATGAGATCCACCATTCTTCTCGTCCCATCTTTCGCCTGTCTCCCGGCCACGAATCCGACTTGGTCCGGATTTATCAGCTTGGGCACCACCCCTCTTAGTCTGTAAGCGAGAACAGCGGCATAGATTTTGAGGTCGCAGTTCAGAAGGGAGATGGGTCGGTAGCTCCCAGGCAGGTCAGGGTTTTTGCCAGATTTGCGAATCGTAATTATTGTAGCCTGAAGCTGGAGCGGGTCAATTGTGCCCACGTCTCTCCACTGCCGGAAAGTTCGCAGAAGGTAAGGAGCCAGTGCCTCTCTGAATGTCCGTAGATATTCATTAGGTAGGCCATCCGGGCCAGGGGCCGAATGGAGCTTTGTGTCCCCAATTGCACGATAGACCTCACCCAAGGAAAAGGGAAGATTCAAGTAGTCTAGATCTGAGGCCGAGACAGAGGGCAAGCTCAGTCCCTCTAGGAAATTTCCAATCAGCTGTGGAGTAGGCTGGGGGGTCTCGGAATCGTGGTGTAGGTTATACAGATCTGAATAATATTGTTGGAACACTGTCGCGATATCCACGGGGCTTCTCACCACTCTACCTGTTTTGTCTTTGATGTTATCTATCGTGGAGCGAGCATTTCTCTTTTTTAAACGTCTTGCCAATATGGCTCCCGCCTTGTCCCCAGATTCATAGAACGCCGATTTCGAGCGGCGTAAGGCTCCTTCATGGTGGGACAGGAGTAGGGATCTTAACTGCATTCTGGTTAGCGTCAACTGAGAGTCCAGAGTGGGGGTAGGGTTGATTTTATTTTCAGCTTCCAGGTCAGAGAGTCGGCTAATCAGTTCCGTTCTCTCTTTTTCACGGCTCCTCTTAAGTTTAGAGGCCTTCTGGAGGAAGAGGCCCCTGACATAAGCCTTATGGGCGGCCCAAAGGGTCTCGTCTGTCACACAGGCGTTATCATTGAGTTTAAAATATTCGACTATATGGGCTCTGATGTTCTCCACAAGGCCGTCATCAGACAGAAGAGCGCAGTTCAGTCTCCACGTGCCCGGTGGAGTGGGGTGGGAGTGCACCGACAGTTCAAGGGACACCGGGGCATGGTCAGACCACGTTATGAGCCCAATCTCAGCGCAGGCACAGGCCGTAAGAGTGTTATCGTCTACCAAAAAGTAATCTAGTCTAGAATACGACCTATGCCTGCGCGAGTAAAAGGAGTAGTCTCTCTCTGTTGTGTGCAGGTATCTCCACGGGTCATGGAGACGGTATTCCTTGCATGTAGGTCCCGCCTCTTTTCCAGACCCAGGTGCCCCCCGAGATCTATCCAGAAGTCTGTCTTGTACTAGATTAAAGTCGCCACATATGACTTTAAATCCTCCCGTATTCGCAGAGACCCTATCTAAAAGTCCCCTGAGGAACTTCACCTGTCCCTCATTTGGTGCATACGTATTTACCAGTGTTAGGGATACCCCAGATATCACACAGGAAAGAGCGATATATCTACCATCTGGGTCGGCGTCTACAGTGACTAGTGTGAATTGTAAGGAGTGTTTAATAAAAATGCACACTCCAGCCCTCTTGCCTGTCGTATTCGCAAAAAATGCTGTGGGAAACATATGATGGTGTAACCTGTGGTTGTCTGTCTGCAGTAGGTGGGACTCCTGAATACACAGGATATCCGCTTTTGATTTCAAGGCCTCCCTCCACAGAAGGGAACGCTTGAAAGGGGAATTCAATCCCTTGACGTTAAAGGACACAATTTTCATAGTGCGAATGTTATAGTTGGAGGGTATTACCTGGTGGTGGCTTCAAACTTCGACCGGTGCCTGTGACACGCTTGTATGTAGGATAAAAAGGGGACACAATTATCTGTAGTGAAACCACTCGAGAAGGGATTGGGAGTAGAGGGGATGGGTGAAGGGGGCGACAGACGTTTAGCAGGGGAATGAGAGAGATGGGGGAGTAGAGAAAGGAGGGAGATAAGTAAGAGAGATAAGTAAAAGAGATAAGTAAGAGAGAGAGGTCACCAGAGATAAGTCGTAAGAAACATAACTCTTAGAACATGTATAATACGATAAATACGGAGGTAGATGTAATAGCTAACACAGGCACTGTGTATGGACCTCTCCGTCGCAGCAATGGGGATAAGGGGGTAGGACAGTCAATCTCCCCCGACTCGGCTGAGGGGAACGGAGGAACTCTCCACGTCAAAACTGGCAACCGGAGGACGGAAACAAAATGACTCCTCGACAGTTAAAAGAAAAAAGAAAAGAGGAGAATTCCAAACAATTAAAAGAAAAATAACAAATAACAAAATTCCTCAGCTGGGGTCAGAGCGTGTCCTGAGGTAAAAAGTGTAGAGAATCATCCGAAAAGTTCAGTTCAAGTAATGGTGAAGGAAGAACCTTCGTTTCTGGCAGGTGAAGAGCGAGACAGTGGAGGAGGACACGTGTATGAGGGTCTTCCAGTGAGGTTCCACTGTTTGAGGGCCTTTCCCATTTGGCTGGGAGACAGGAAAAGATGTGCTTTTCCTTTGTATCGGAACTTGACCCTGACCGGGGTGCCCCAGCTGTAGGAAATCCCTTTGTCTCTCAAAACTTTACAATGCGGGGCAAATTCCCTCCTGTGGGCCAAAGTTCCAGGGGAGAGATCTGGGAAAGCTTGGATGCCAGAGTATGGTGCTGGGGGGGTACCCAGATGTCTCATCTTTTGCATGATTGTCTCTTTAGCTCTAAGGGTGGAGAAGGAGACCAGGATATCTCTCGGTAAGGTCTTGTTGATGTGTGAGGGTTTTGGGATGCGGTAAGCTCTGTCGTATTGCAGATCATCTCCTGGTGTCTCTGGGAGTAGTTTTTGCAAAAATTGGCTCACTGTCTCATGTAGGTCCTCCTCGGCGCCTTCTTCAGGAAACCCTCTGAGGCGCAGGTTCTTAGCTCTAGCTTTATCCTCCAGATCCCACATTTTCAATTTCACTAGTTTCATGTCACCAGCCATGACAGAGTAATCATCTGCCAACTCGTTATGGGCCGAGGCGTATTCCGCCATTTTTTCCTCTATGTGCTGTGTTCGTTCTCCCAGGGCTGTCACCTCTCCTCTCAGCTCTCGTAGAATGTTTCTAGTGTCTTCTTGTATGGATTGTCTGAGAGCGCCCATTGCTTCTATTAAAAAGCTGCGTGTCACCTGGGTCTCTCCCTCTTTCTCCGATGAGTGGCCCCCGGAGCTTCGGGGTCCACGCAGGTCAGTAGCCGGCTGGGAGGGTCGGGAAGGAGAGGGCTCCATGTTGGGAGTCAGCATTTGTTGTCGCTCTGGTGGGTAAAAATCCGTGAGCCTTGCGGACTCTCCGCGTTTCCGCTGTGACTGCCTCGGCATCTCTGGTGTCTCCTTTGCGTTGTGGGCGGGAGGTGGAGGACTTTGTCGGGTGGAAGGGTCTGTTAATGCCGCAAAACCTCAGGAACAAGCAGGAGCTCAGCACATTGCGCCCGGTGACATCAGCTCCCGCATCACGTCCCCGCTAAACAATCTTTAGACTCTCATAAAGGAAAGAGAGCAGGGTCCAAGGTATATGACAAGATATTTAGTAGGAATGTATTAGTGCAAGCAGTGCTGGGTCGGAGACAGTATTAACTCTCATGTAATTTATCAGTGTGGTCACCAGGAGGCACTGTAGTCTCACATTTGTTGAAAACAGCTTGCTGAGCAGTACATGGCAGGCACTGTAAATGTAGTTAATGGCAATGCAGTCCACAGTAAAATGTTATCCTCAGTGGGCTATTGAGATATTGCACTGTCTCCATTAACCCCTACTTTGTTGTTTATTTCTGTGTCTCTGCAGGTGGGGGATGTCTGGTAATTGTAGCGTCTTTTATAGGGTGTGGGGCTGTGTATCTCCCACAGCAGGTTCCCAGGCACACCCTGTAAGTCCTGCTTTCTGCTCCCAGCTCCCTGTTGTTCGGTGTAGTGTCAGCCCCAGGGTGCTTTACTAATAATGGTGGCGGGCCGGAAGTGAGCCCCCCGGGTTGTTAACAGTGTGCTCACACAGCTCCTCTGTCTCTCCTGAGCACGCAACCGCCTTGCTCCCCCGTCGGCCGCGGGGAGGTCCGGGGCCGATGGCAGTGACCCACCTGGGATGAGCTGATGTAAGCTCAGAAAGTCTTTGTTCCAGGTCTCCTGGGTCTCTGATGGTTTTCGGAGCTGTCGGTGAGGGCAGACAGGCAGACTGAGGGGTCTCCTGTAGTGGATGGCTGTGGATGCTGCAAGTCTCAGTGGAGCTGTGTGCACAGACCTTTTTGATGAATGAGTCCATGTACTAGTGAAACATTAGAAGCAGCTATGTGTTTCACAGGTTGGTGTGTAGTATAAACTATGAAGAGGTGTTTACTCCTCTTTTCCTTTACACCAGAGGGATCCCAGAGTTAGAAAATAAAGTAGAAGAAGGGAGGCTCTTTATGGAGTAGATTATTGAAGCAGTACTCAAGTGTATAAAGTCAGAGTCTAGGTTGTAAACTGCACCTTCCTCCCCTTGTGAAGAGAGTGTGTCTTCTGTTCCCACTCCTTCAATCTTCCTGTGAGAGCGGGTCACTAAGGGTTAAGAGTCAGAGCTTCAGATCTCAGAGGCTCCTCATAATAGCATCTGCTGTACACTGATGTCTGATCACCAGCGCTGGGGGAATCTTATCAGCAGCTTCCTCTGCAGACTCCGTAACACAACTCAGTAATCTGGTATTGAGTTGAATGAATTCATCTGAGGTGAGTTCAACTGAGGTTACAGCTGGGGTATTGTGGATCCAAAAGCTATGACCTCAGGTGAACTCACCTTAACTGAACTCATTGAACTTAGGCTGGCTTCACACTGCAGTTTTTCACTGATCAGTGTCCATCAGTGTTTGGGTGCCAAAACCAGGAGTGTCTCCAAAACTCAGAACAGGTGTCAATATTTCAATTATAGTTTTTCTCTGCAAGTTCCTTTCCTGGTTCCTCTCCTGGTTTTGGCACCCAAACACTGATGGACACTGATCAGTGAAAAAACTGCAGTGTGAAGCCAGCCTTAGTGAATTAACCTCAGTTGAACTCATTGAACTCAATCCCAGATACTCAATCCCAGATTACCAGAATACATGTGCATTCGGATAATCCAGCATTGAGATCAATGATGACAGATTAATTGATTATTAACTTCAATGGTGCCATATTATTAGATAATCCGGGACCAACGAAGTCAATAATCTGGTAATCTGGCACCATTGAACTCAATGCTGGATTATGGGAATGCGCATGCATCATTGTAATCCAGGATAGAGTTCAATAAATTCACATCAAGTGAGTTCACCTGAAGTACCATAGGAACCGCCAGCTGTGACCTCAGGTGAATTCACTGAAGTCACCGCTCTCACAGCTGCAGCGACGCAACCTCAGGTTGTAGCAGAGGCGGACTTATCATGGGATGTCATGGAGTGGACCTGCAGGGGTGTTTTGGAGGTTAACAAATTGGAGAAAAAGAGGGGGGTTGTTATTTTTTAGATAAAGAATTTTCTCTGTGTTTTGTGTTTATTTCATTTTACTTGCAGGATTAGTAATGGAAGGGGTCTCGAAGACACTTGCCTATTACCAATTCAGAGCCTGTATCAGCTGTGATTTTCTTTGACAAATCACAGCTTTCATTAACCCCTTATTTTACCCCAATTGCCACCATAGCGGGACAATCAGGATGGGCCAGGTATGACACCAGGATTGGAGCATCTAATTGATGTGCCAATTGTGGAGCAGCTACAGGCTGCTATTTTTAGGCTGGGGAGGATCCATAGGCCGTTCCAGACTGAGAATACAAATCCCCAGATTATTGCTTTATCTTTGCTGGGTATCATAATTGGAGAGGACACTACATAATTTTTAAACTATTTATTTAAGATGTAATCATTGTTTAAATTTTTATTTAATAGTAATGTAGAGCAAGTGATTATAATGAACTTTCACACATAGTTTATTAATGAAATCAGGAAGGAAACCATTAAAAAAAACTTCCACAAGATGTCCTCACCAGGCTGTGTGTGAAGCTCATTCTTAGTCACCTCCATCTTCAGGGGGCACGGCCTAAACTGTGTTCACAATGAAGATGATAAGACTGTGAAATTACCTAATGCCTGCCTGCACCTCCATTCACATGGCTCTGCTATTTACTTTTCTCTTTATCATTATAGTCTGTCTTTGTTGATCACATTCACTAATTATTGCCTCACATCCAACTGAAGTTCTCATGACTGACAGCAATGTCAATTAAATTCATTTTCTCAAGTCTTTTAAATGCTTTGTACTGATGATAGCAGATCGGGTCAGTACTTGCCTGCTTAGTCCTATTGTGAATGCAACAAAGTGTGCAAAAGATCTGGGTGTCAATGCTCAATGACAGTCTCTTATTCTTGTTGGTCAAATACATGTATGGTAGCACTGACAAAGTAATAGCTCTATTGTCTGTGCTCTGAAGCAGTAAAAGTACTCTTTCTAGAGGTCACCTGAAGCACAGATCCAAAGTTCTCCACCATGAAGAGTTATATATTGTTGCTCCATAGTGTCCTCTGTATTGAATCCTGATAAGTGACTTCATCTAGAACACATGTTGTACTACTTAGCAAGTATTCATTTTAAAGGAAATCTGTCACCCCTTTTGGGCATTTTAAACTGTGCCCCGCAGTTTAAACATTATATAAATGGGGTTCTTGAAACTCCTCTATGTGCCCAGACATCTCCCTCATACCTGAGAAATCAACTTTTTATTCCTTGCCTCGCTCTATCCTAAAAGGTCCGGGAGGTCTGCTCTCTGGTCCCAGTGTATAAGATCCTAGTCGACCTTTGCCAGCAAAACCCAACTTGCATTTTAAAAATTACCGCCCCCTATACCGCTCCATTGAAGATAGTGCCGAAGTCTTGGGAGACTTCACAAATTTCGCAAGACTTTAGCACTATCTTCAATGGAGCACAGTGACCTGCTCCACTCTGCAGGCGTGAGTGCTCCTATCACTCAGCAGCTGTCCATAGAAGGGGGCGGCAATTTTGAAAATGCAAGGCGGGTTTTCCTGACAAGGGGCTGCAAGAACCTTTTACACCGGGACCAGAGAGCAGACCTCTCGGACCTTTAAGGATGCAGCGAGGCAGAGAATAAAAGTTGATTTCTCAGGTAAGAGAGGCATGTCTGGGTCACATAGAGGGGTTTCAAGAACCCCATTTACATCATGTTTATGCTGGTGGTCGCAGTTTAAAATGCCCAAAAGGGTTGAGAGGTTCCTTTTAAATACAACATGAAGATATTAGAAGTGTGAACTTCAAAAATCACAACCATGTGAAAAGCCAATAACTAGCGACTGCAGGTTTATGGTATAAATGTAACAGATGTCAAGTTTTTTCTATTATATTTTGGACCATTTGTTTTCTAAACTTTGTTATAAAGCTGTAGTGGTTGTTTGATTGGTAGGGTTAGTTCGGAACACTGTTATGGGTCAATCCACAGAGAAATGAATTTGAGTTGAATTTCTTGAAATTTATGGTTTGATGTGAATTTGAACACTCCGCAATTCAATTCGGGATCGGGAGGCTTAGCAAAAAATATACCTGGGGCCATTTCACTAGGAGTTAGTGTGTGTGCTAATGGCATGAGCTTCAGCTATATGGGCTTTCTGATCCCTGTATTAATAATAATAATAATAATTATTATATTTATTCACTTATATAGCGCCATTAATTCAGCAGAGCTTTACATATATCAGCAGCACTGTCTCCATTGTAGCAATGAGATCACATTCTCTAGCCCAAAAAGTCAGGCAGAAGGTATCATACACATAAGAAATTAGGGTCAGCCAAGGAGCACAATTTTATGCTTATACTGTGTATACTCTATAAGGGAAAGAACAAGGCTTACATAGAGATGCATTGAAAAGTGACCTTCACTCTTCATAAAACACTGAGCTGTCAGCAGGTGACTTTTTGCACAGACTGACCGGACCGCCATTGGAAAAGGATGCAGTCAGTGGAAGGTGAATATAGCACTAGGGGCAGGGGATTTATATTTAAAGTACACCTATAGTGGTGGAATTAAAAAAAAGCTGTAGTGTTGCTTTCAGCAAGAATATTTTGAAAAATGAATGAAAACATTTACCGTATGTAATTTAGTAACCTAAATAAATTATTATTTTTCTTTCAAAAGTGAATTGTTGTTTTGTCATAGTCTTGAGCAACAAGTGTCCCATGTGATTCCCAATATTAAGGGCACACCCTTTTGGGCACGCACAATATCACCCTGAGGAATGCACAGAATGTGAATTTGCTGTGTGTAGATGATTCAGCCCAATGAAGAAAGTACAGGAAGGATTTATATCTCATAAATTACACTTGCAATTATTAATCATTTGGGAAAAGTTCCTTCACATAAAATTAGATGACCTACAAGCTGAAGTAACCTTGAAAGTGAAAATGTACATGTCGTGTAAAGAAATACATTAGCATTGGAGCTAATGCCAGTAGGCAAAATGCTTAGATCTACAAGCTATAAAGAGTTAGATATGGTGTAGCTAAACTAACTGAAAGCAGTGTTTAACAAGCCCAAGAAAAAAAACTATTTTGTACATGTGGATTTGTTACACATTTTTAATATGTCACAATTTTAATCATAAACACAGATACAGATTCTTTACTGTAAGAGCAGTGAGACTACGGACCTCTCTGCCACATGATGTTGATTCACTACAAAAATGTAAGAAAGGCTTTAATGCCTTTCTTGAAAAGTATAATATTAATCGTTGTATGTACTAGATTCTATGATGGGGTGTTGATCCAAGGAACTACCATATTTTCCAGACTATAAGTCGCACTTTTTTGCCTCCAAATTTTAGACGAAAGTTGGGGGTGCGTCTTATAGTCCAGATGTATGGTCTGGCTGTGCTGTGGGGGTTTGGCGGGGCTGCGGCAGTGGAGCGGGTCACCAAAGGCTGGGCCTGCTGTCCAAGCTGATGTAATATTCACTGCATTTCCCCTACTCATCACCTCTCAGCACTAAAGCCAATGCTAAAAGGTGGGGGGATGATGAGCGAGGAAGAGGTGAATATTAAATTAACTTAAACAGCCATCCCACGTGATCGATTACAACTGCAGTTATCTTTGGTGTGGGAAGTAGTGAATATCCCAGACAAAAGATTATACTCATCTTCCATTGCTTTCCCTGAAGCATTGTGATGTCTTCCAGTCTTCTTGTGCTGACAGCTGATGCAGTGTGTGGAGCGCAGCACATGCCATTGACGTCCTTGAGCGCGTGCCGCTCATACACTGATCAGTGTCCAGCATTAAAACACAGGAGGACATCGCAATGCTGCAGGAGGAGAGATGGGAGAGAAGTATGATCGAAGTATGATCATATTTTTTTGAAGTGTGTGCTATGGTGAGGGATCATATGCTAGGTTGAGGAACAAATACCAGGATATGAGGCACATCTGCCAGGATGGGGAACCATGTACCAGGATATGGGCACATACCAGGATAAGGGATCATATACTAGGATGGGGGATTATGTACCAGTATATTGGCACATACCAGGATGGGGGATCATGTACCAGGATTTGGGGCACATACCATGATATGGTCACATACCAGGTTGGGGTATCATATACCAGGATATGGGGCACATACCAGCATATGGGCACATATGCCAGGATGGGAGATCATATAGCAGGATATGGGGCACATATCAGGATACGGGCATAAATACCAGGATCGAGGATTATATACCAGGATATGGGCCCATACACCAGGGTGAGGGCCATATATACCTAGATGAAGCTCTAGATGAGGACATTAGTACAGAATTTGGTGAAATTGCCCCCATAACAGTGTCAGCAGCAGATTCCCTCCATAACAGTGCGTCATGACCATATTTTTCGTTTAAAATTTTCTTAACTCTTTTTTTCCCTCTAAAACCTAGGTGTGTATTATGGTCCGGTGTGTATTATAGTCCGACATATACGGTAGTCTGTCATATGTGGAGTTGGAAATTAATTTCTTCGATACTACTGAGCTTAGAGTTTGCCACTAGGGATGGGCGAATCTACTCGCTAGGACTCGTTACTCGGCGAGTAGTAAGGGACTCGCAGGACTCGGTACTCTGCGAGTTTCCCAGTGATTACTCGCGAGTCTAATGCAAATCAATATCAATCCTAGTTTTGTCAGAAACGCTGACATAGGATTGCCATTGTTTGCATTAGACTCGCGAGTAATCACTGGCTACTGTGCCAGTGATAGCAGGGAAACTCGCAGATAACTGCTGTTTCTTTGCGAGCCGAGTCCAGCTGTCTTCTCTGTGCAGCTCCAGGGTCCTAGAGCCCGTCTGCTCACAGACATGATGTAGCAGTGCTGAGATTGTTCTCAGTCTGCTCATTCCCTGTGTACAGACATGAATGTCTGTGCACAGAGATGATGTAGCAGTGCTGAGATTGTTCTCAGTCTGCTCATTCCCTGTGTACAGACATGAATGTCCGTGCACAGAGATGATGTAGCAGTGCTGAGATTGTTCTCAGTCTGCTCATTCCCTGTGTACAGACATGAATGTCCGTGCACAGAGATGATGTAGCAGAGCTGAGATTGTTCTCAGTCTGCTCATTCCCTGTGTACAGACATGAATGTCTGTGCACAGAGATGATGTAGCAGAGCTGAGATTGTTCTCAGTCTGCTCATTCCCTGTGTACAGACATGAATGTCTGTGCACAGAGATGATGTAGCAGAGCTGAGATTGTTCTCAGTCTGCTTATTCCCTGTGCATAGACATCTATATTTATGCACAGGGGATGTAGCAGAGAGGACATCGCGTTTTGGACTGCGTCGGACGGAAGAGGATTTTTTTAATTAAAGATGGAGTCCCTAATGGCTTTTTTTTTTATTTCTAATAAAAATTTTCCTTGGTTGGTTTTTTTAAACAATTTATAGAAATTCTGGTGTCATGTCTATTTATTGGCGTGACCGCCATAAATTTCGGGCTTAGGGCCAGCTGATAATACAAAGCTGGCCCTAACCTCTTTATTACCCAGCGTGCCACCGCCACCAGGGCCGCTGGAAGAGCGGGGTTCAGCGCCAGAGGATGGCGCTTCAATGAACGCGCCATCTTCTGGGGCGGCTGCGGGCTGCAATTTGCAGCGGGGGGTGCCCAGAAAGCTTGGGCCTCCCTGCGCTGCGGATTCCAGCCCCCAGCTGCTTAGCTGTACCTGGCTAGACATAGAAATTGTGCGGAGCCCCACGCATTTTTTTTTAATTATTTCATGAATTTCAGAGTCAGAGTCTCAGAGTCAGAGTCTCAGAGTCAGAATCTCAGAATTTCATGAAATAATTAAAAAAAAATGCGTGGGGCTCCGCGCAATTTCTATGTCTAGCCAGGTACAGCTAAGCAGCTGGGGGCTGGAATCCGCAGCGCAGGGATGCCCAAGCTTTCTGGGCACCCCCCGCTGCAAATTGCAGCCCGCAGCCGCCCCAGAAGATGGCGCGTTCATTGAAGCGCCATCCTCTGGCGCTGAACCCCGCTCTTCCAGCGGCCCTGGTGGCGGTGGCACGCTGGGTAATAAAGAGGTTAGGGCCAGCTTTGTATTATCAGCTGGCCCTAAGCCCGAAATTTATGGCGGTCACGCCAATATTAGACATGACCGCAATGAATTTCTATTAAATTGTTTTAAAAAAAACACAACACAAGGAAAATTTTTTATTAGAAATAAAAAAAAAAGCCATTAGGGACTCCATCTTTAATTAAAAAAATCCTCTTCTGTCCGACGCAGTCCAAAACGCGATGTCCTCTCTGCTACATCCCCTGTGCATAAATATAGATGTCTATGCACAGGGAATAAGCAGACTGAGAACAATCTCAGTAGGGATGAGCGAGTCTACTCGCTAGGACTCGTTACTCGGCGATTCTTAAGGGACTCGCCGGACTCGGGAATCGGCGAGTCTTTTAGCGAATACTCGCCGATTCCCGAGTCCAGCGAGTTTGCGACAGGAGGAGGTCAGCTTTGACACCCCCCCCCCCCCCCGGTTCTCAAGGCCGCCCGGACCTGACAGCACCCCCCCCCCCCCCGGTTCTCAAGGCCGCCCGGACCTGGCAGCACCCGCCCCCCCCCCCCCCCCCCCGGTTCTCAAGGCCGCCCGGACCTGACAGCACCCCCCCCCCCTGGTTCTCAAGGCTGCCCGCACCTGACAGCAAACCCCGGCTCTCAAGGCTGCCACCCAGGGGAAGAGGCTCCAGCCAGCCCCTGAGTCCAATGCAAGTGAATGGCAATCTGAGAGTCCGAATCCTAGCGAGTCTGCGATTCCGAGTCCTGTATTCTCTATTAGGGACTCGCGAATCCCTATTCCCCATTCATTAACATTGGACTCGCTAGACTCGCCACGAGTACCGAGTCCTGGGCTCGGACTCGTGCGAGTCTAGCGATTCCGAGTAATTTAGGACTCGCTCATCCCTAAATCTCAGCTCTTCTACATCATCTCTGTGCACAGACATTCATGTCTGTACACAGGGAATGAGCAGACTGAGAACAATCTCAGCTCTGCTACATCATCTCTGTGCACGGACATTCATGTCTGTACACAGGGAATGAGCAGACTGAGAACAATCTCAGCACTGCTACATCATCTCTGTGCACGGACATTCATGTCTGTACACAGGGAATGAGCAGACTGAGAACAATCTCAGCACTGCTACATCAGGCAGCAGGCAGGCTCTAGGACCCTGGAGCTGGCAGCCTGTACAGAGGAGACAGGATCTTATCTGTGCGAGTCAGCGATTACTTACAAAGTAAACTAGCAATGCAAATTAATGACAAAACTAGGATTGCTTCAGGCTGAAGCTTCCGAGACACATCTGCGATTTGTAAATCTCACACTACTCGCTATTACTCGCTTCCCCATTCATTAACATTGGACTCGCTAGACTCGCAACGAGTAGCGAGTCCTGGGCTCGGACTCGCTAGAGTCAAGCGATTCCGAGTAATTTAGGATTCGCCATCACTATTTGCCACATGGGGTTTTCTGCCTTCCTCTAGATTAATATATGAGGCTATAGGTTGCACTCGAAGGACATGAAGTCTACCTTCAATCTTAACAACTATGAAACAATTCCAGAAATATGTAATATATATGGATGTATTAAACTTAAATTAAGTTCCATTATTCATTATTTTAACTGCACTAGTCCACTAACTTGGTATACAATTCTTTAATCAGCTAGGTGAAAAAGTCCACAAATTTCCACATTGGAATTAATAAAATGTTACCCAAGTTGAAATGTAAACTAGTGTCCCAATCTTTCAAATTGTATATTGAGAGTTACGGTATATGTATAGCCTAAACAGTATGTCTGATAAAATACTGCTCCTTCCAGCCAAAAAATAAGGTTTAGGGCAAAATATTGGTGAAAGATAGTAGGAACCTTAGGTTACAGTCATATGGAAAAGTTTGGGCACCCCTCTTAATCTTACTCTTTTTTTTGTTTAAAATTGTTTTTTTTGCAACAGCTATTTCAGTGTCATATATGTAATAACTGATGGACACAGTAATATTTCAGGTTTGAAATGAGGTTTATTGTACTAACAAAAAATGTGAAATATGAATTATTTCAAAATTTGACAGGTGCCAAAGTATGGGCACCCTTCTGATTTTCATGCTTTGAATACTCCTAACTACTTTTTACTGACTTACTGAAGCACTAAATTGGTTTGGCAAACTCATTGAGCTTTGTACTTCATAGCCCGGTGTATCCAATCATGAGAAAAGCTATTTCAGGTGTCCACTTGCAAGTTGTTCTCCTATTTGCATCTTCTCTGAGGAGTGGCATCATGGGCTCCTCAAAACAGTTCTCAAATGATCTTAAAAAAAAGATTGTTCAACATAGTTGTTCAGAGGAAGGATACAAAAAGTTGTCTCAGAGATTTAACCTGTTAGTTTCCACTGTGAGGAACATAGTAAGGAAATGGAAGACCACAGGGACAGTTCTTGTAAAGGCCAGAAGTGGCAGGGCAACAAAAATATCAGAAAGGCAGAGAAGAAGAATGGTGTGAACAGTCAAGAACAATCCACAGACCACCTCCAAAGACCAGCAGCATCATCTTGCTGCAGATGGTGTCACTGTGCATCGGTCAACAATACAGCTCACACTGCACAAGGAGAAGCTGTATGGGAGAGTGATGCGAAAGAAGCCGTTTCTGCATGCACGCCACAAAAAGAGTCGCTTGAGGTATGTAAAAGCACATTTGGACAAGCCAGTTTCATTTTGGAAGAAGGTCCAGTGGACTGATGAAACAAAGATTGAGTTGTTTGGTCATACAACAAGGCGTTATGCATGGCGCCACAAAAACACAGCATTCCAAGAAAAACACTTGCTACACAGTGTCAAATTTGGGGGAGGGTCCATCATGCTTTAGGGCTGTGTGGCCAATGACGGCACCGGGAATCTTGTTAAACTTGAGGGTTGCATGGATTCCACTCAGTATCAGTAGATTCCTGAGAATAATGTTCAAGAAAGAGTGTCAAAGTTGAAGTTATGTCGGGGATGGATCTTTCAGCAAAACAATGATCCAAAACACCGCTCCAAATCTACTCAGGCATTCATGCAGAGGAACAATTACAATGTTCTGGAATGGCCATCCCAGTCCCCAGACCTGAATATCATTGAACATCTGTGGGATTTTTTTGAAGCGGGCTGTCCATGCTCAGCGACCACCAAACTTAACTGAACTGGAATTGTTTTGTAAAGAGGAATGGTCAAAAATACCTTTATCTAGGATCCAGGAACTCATTAACAGCTACAGGAAGCGACTAGAGGCTGTTATTTTTGCAAAAGGTGGATCTACTAAATATTAATGTCACTTTTCTGTTGAGGTGCCCATACTTTTGCACCTGTCAATTTTTGAAATAATGCATATTTCACATTTTCAGTTAGTACAATAAACCTCATTTCAATCCTGAAATATTACTGTGTCCATCAGTTATTACATATATCACACTGAAATAGCTGTTGCAAAAAAAACTATTTTAAACAAAAAAAAAAGAGTAAGCTTAAGAGGGGTGCCCAAACATTTTCATATGACTGTATTTGCACATGATAATTTTCAGGCATGTGTGAATCCAGTAAGTTAAAAAAAAAAATCATGGGATCATGGGTGAGCTGTACATGCGCTCCAGTCTAATGGGGAGAAAACAAACCTGTGTCTTTAAGGAAGATGTTGTTAATGTGTGTGTTTTAATGTTTTTATCTAATAAAATACATTTTTAAGGACAGATATCTCAGGACTGTGCTGGATGCTTTGCTTTTTTTGGACATCTTATGAGGATAGAAGTTGCGCATTCAGCAGTCAGATAACTTATCACTTATCCTTATGCCTTGTGCACCCAGTGAGCATTTGGTGAGATTTTTACATCAGTATTTTTAAGACAAAACCAAGACTGAACAATCAGAGGTATTTTTTTTTTGTATTTATCACCCACTCCTGGTTTTTTTCCTACAAATACAGAGGTGAAAATGTCACCAAATGCTCAAAGTATGAATATGGCCTTAGAAGAGGTGATTACTTGCTTTCTCTGGAGAACCTCTGTAAGTGTATCTCTGCTACTGTGTAATAGTCCCAGGACAGGAAGGGGTTAAACATCCAAGTATTTAATACCTATTTGAAATAAAGCTTTTCCCCTTATTGGCATCAGAAAAAATAACAAAATGACCGATCACAGTCCACTATACCAAGACCAATAATACGACATAAAAGGTTTAAATACCGTCACAGCATGACCAGTGCACTTATTACCACCACATAGTGCCCGAATGATGTCACATACAAGGCACAAATACCGCCACTCTATGACCAAAGCACATAATACCACTAAATTGTGATCAAATACTATCACATACAAGGTATAAATACTCCCACACCATGACAAAACCATATAGTACCACCACATAGTGACTGAATAATACCACATGCGAGGGACAAATACTGCCATGCCATGACCAGAGCACATAATGCCACTACATAGTGACCAATAATACTATAATAATGAGTAAATTTGGTCAGGTAATACAGTGATTATCAATGACATTATACACAGGAGTTCTGTATACAGTATAGTGTCTAGTGTACAGGTAGTACAGTGATCACCAGTGACATTATACATAGTAACTCTGTATATAGTGTCAGTGTACAGGTAATACAGTGATCACTGATGATATTATACGTAGGAGCTCTGTGTATAGTATCTAGTGTACAGGTAATATAGTGATCACATTATACACAAGAGCTCTGTATATAGTGTCAGTGTACAGTGGGGATGGGCGAATCTACTCGTTACTACTCGGTACTCGCCGAGTAGTAGGGGATTCGCCCGACTCGCTACTGTGCGAGTAATCGCAGGGATTACTCGCACAGTAACGAGTCTGGTCCCCCCCCGTCCTAAGTTAGGACTGGGCTGGGGGAAGCGAGCAGGGAGCGAAGGGAGGAGGGAGAAATTCTCCTTACCTCTCTTCCATCTTCCAGCTGTCTGCTCTCTGCAGGGCTCCGGGTCCTGCGGGCTGCGGCAGCTCCGGGGTCCTAGAGCCCGCCTGCTCTCCCTGTGTACAGACATCTATGTCTGTACACAGAGATGTAGTAGAGCTGAGATTGTTCTCAGTCTGCTCACTCCCTGTGCATAGACATGTATATCTATGCACAGGGATGTAGCAGAGTGGTCATCGCGTTTTGGACTACGTCGGACGGAAGAGGATTTTTTTAATTAAAGATGGAGTCCCTAATGGCTTTTTTTTATTTCTAATAAAAAAATTTTTCTCTGTGTTGTGTTTTTTTTAAAACAATTTAATAGAAATTCATGGCGGTCATGTCTAATAGTGGTGTGACCGCCATAAATTTCGGGCTTAGGGCCAGCTGATAATACAAAGCTGGCCCTAACCTCTTTATTACCCAGTGAGCCACCGCACCAGGGCCACTGGAAGAGCGGGGTTCAGCGCCAGAGGATGGCGCTTCAATGAACGTGCCATCTTCTGGGGCGGCTGCGGGCTGCAATTTGCAGAGGGGGGTGCCCAGAAAGCTTGGGCCTCCCTGCGCTGCAGATTCCAGCCCCCAGCTGCCTAGCTGTACCTGGCTAGACATAGAAATTGCGCGGAGCCCCACGCATTTTTTTTTTATTATTTCATGAAATTCATGAAATAATAAAAAAAAGGGGCTCCTCTATATTCTTGTGTCTGGCCAGGTACAAATAGGCACCTGGGGGTTGGGGGCAGCCCGTCGCTGCCTGCTGGATCCGGCTGGTTCCTGAATTACGGCGAAGCCCACGTCATTTTTTTTCTGAAAAATCAATAAAACAATCCTAAAAAGGGACTGCATCTTTATTAACCCCTGGACCATGGGTGAGAGGTTAATAAAGATGCAGTCCCTTTTTTAGGATTGTTTTATTGATTTTTCAGAAAAAAAATGACGTGGGCTTCGCCGTATTTCTGGAACCAGCCGGATCCAGCAGGCAGCGACAGGCTGCCCCCAACCCCCAGGTGCCTATTTGTACCTGACCAGACACAAGAATATAGGGGAGCCCTTTTTTTTATTATTTCATGAATTTCATGAAATAATAAAAAAAAAATGCGTGGGGCTCCGCGCAATTTCTATGTCTAGCCAGGTACAGCTAGGCAGCTGGGGGCTGGAATCCGCAGCGCAGAGAGGCCCAAGCTTTCTGGGCACCCCCCGCTGCAAATTGCAGCCCGCAGCCGCCCCAGAAGATGGCGCGTACATTGAAGCGCCATCCTCTGGCGCTGAACCCCGCTCTTCCAGTGGCCCTGGTGCGGTGGCTCACTGGGTAATAAAGAGGTTAGGGCCAGCTTTGTATTATCAGCTGGCCCTAAGCCCGAAATTTATGGCGGTCACGCCAATATTAGACATGACCGCCATGAATTTCTATTAAATTGTTTTAAAAAAAGCACAACACAGAGAAAAATTTTTTATTAGAAATAAAAAAAAAGCCATTAGGGACTCCATCTTTAATTAAAAAAATCCTCTTCCGTCCGACGTAGTCCAAAACACAATCTCAGCTCTGCTACATCCCTGTCTGTGCTTAGACAGACAGGGATGTAGCAGAGCTGAGAACTGACTAAACAGTCAGGGTTCAGCTCAGGTCATTATGACCTGAGCTGAACTCTGCTGTCAGCCAGACTCGCTCTGCTCCGGAGATTCCCGAGCAGTGACGGAAGTTAATTTATTCACTGCTTCTGTCAGCGTTCGGGAATCTCCGGAAAAAGCAGCAAAGACTCGGGGAGCGAGTCTGCGTCTGGCGCCAGCGGAGGCAGCGGTAAGTAACCGGCCGCTCCGGTGCACCCCCCACCCTCTCCTTATAGGGTCTGGCAGCAGAGAAATCGCTGCAATACTCGCCTCCCCGTTAATTAACATTGGAATCGCTAGACTCGCAACGAGTAGCAAGTCCTGGACTCAGACTCGTCGGAGTCTAGCGATTCCGAGTAGTTTAGGATTCGCCCATCATTAGTGTACAGGTAAAACAGTGATCACTGGTGATATTATATGTAGGAGCTCTGTATATAGTATCTAGTGTACAGGTAATACAATGATAACCAGTGACATTATACACAGAAGCTTTTTATATAGTGTCAGTGTACAGGTAATGCAGAGATCACCAGTAACTATACACAGAAACTCTGTATATACTGTAGTGTCAGTGAACTGGTAATGCAGAGATCACCTTTGACATTATTCAAAGGAGCTCTGTGCATGTATAGGTAACACACATACTCACCAGTGATGTCTCTAGGTGAAGTCATCATCTTCAGTTTTCTTCTTCATCTGGTGCAGGCCGATATCACATCTTCTAGCTAGGACTCATCCCTGCAGAAAATAACACAGTTATCTATAACTGATCATTTCCAGAGCACATTCCACACTTTTCCCAAGATTTTTACACTACATTAAATGACAAAAATAAGCGACATAGTGCAGCCCCGCACAGTAACAAGACCTCCCTTCTGTTCTCCTCATAGAAAACAGTATTCGAAAAAGTAAACTATATTACTGCTGTAATAATGTCCCCACAGAAATTATGTTACCTTGCTACCATAAACCAATAATGTATGCTCCTCATTCTGGCCCCCATATAGTAATAATGTCTCCCACCCTGGCCCCTATATTCCTCCTTCCTGGGCCCCTACATTCCTCCATACTGGTCCCCTAAGTTGCCTCATTCTAGGTCCCCGAAACAACAAGCAGGGGCGTAACTAGAACTGGCAGGGCCCCATAGCAAACTTTTGAATGGGGCCCCCTCCAAGACACGCCCCAATGACATGCCCCCTTCAAGACACACCCCCTTACCAAATCGGCGTTAACAGGCTGACGCCACCCAGTTTACCGTATATACTCGTGTATAAGCTGACCCGTGTATAAGCCGACCCCCCTACTTTTGCCCCCAAAATCTGGGAAAACCTATTGACTCGTGTATAAGCTGAGGGTGGACCCCAGCACAGGTATACAGCCCCCAGCAGTGTGGTATACAGGCCCCCCCAGTGGTATACAGGCCTCCCCAGTGGTAGTATACAGCAGCCTCCCCAGTGGTAGTATACAGCAGCCTCCCCAGTGGTAGTATACAGCAGCCTCCCCAGTGGTATATACAGGCCCCAGCAGTATATACAGCAGCCCCAGTGGTATACAGCAGCCTCCCCAGTGGTATATACAGCAGCTGCAGTGGTATACAGCAGCCTGCCCAGTGGTATATACAGGCCCCAGCAATATATACAGCAGCCCCAGTGGTATACAGCAGCCTCCCCAGTGGTATATACAGCAGCCCCAGTGGTATACAGCAGCCTCCCCAGTGGTATATACAGCAGCCCCAGTGGTATACAGCAGCCTCCACAGTGGTATATACAGCAGCCCCAGTGGTATACAGCAGCCTTCCAGTGGTATATACAGGCCCCAGCAGTATATACAGCAGCCCCAGTGGTATACAGCAGCCTCCCCAGTGTGATATACAGGCCCCAGCAGTATATAGAGCAGCCCCAGTGGTATATACAGGCCCCAGTGGTGGTATATACAGGCCCCAGTGGTGGTATACAGGGTATACAGCTCCCAGAACAGGGTATACAGCTCCCAGCACAGGGTATACAGCTCCCAGAGTCCCAGCACAGGGTATACAGCTCCCAGCACAGGGTATACAGCTCCCAGAGTCCCAGCGCAGGGTATACAGCTCCCAGCACAGGGTATACAGCTCCCAGAGTCCCAGCACAGGGTATACAGCTCCCAGCACAGGGTATACAGCTCCCAGCACAGGGTATACAGCTCCCAGCACAGGGTATACAGCTCCCAGCACAGGGTATACAGCTCCCAGAGTCCCAGCACAGGGTATACAGCTCCCAGCACAGGGTATACAGCTCCCAGCACAGGGTATACAGCTCCCAGCACAGGGTATACAGCTCCCAGAGTCCCAGCACAGGGTAAACAGCTCCCAGCACAGGGTATACAGCTCCCAGCACAGGGTATACAGCTCCCAGAGTCCCAGCACACACAGGGTATACAGCTGCCAGAGTCCCGGCACACACAGCGTATACAGCTCCCAGAGTCCCGGCACACACAGGGTATACAGCTCCCAGCACAGGATATACAGCTCCCAGCACAAGGTATACAGCTCCCAGCACAGGATATACAGCTCCCAGAGTCCCAGCACACACAGGGTATACAGGCCCCCCCCCCACAGTAAGGCCTCCCCATGCTGCCGCTGCTCACTGTCAATAAGTAGTGTTATTAGCGCCTCTCACCCTCGCTCCGGGCTCAGTGCAGCTCCTTCCTGCTTGTCTGCTGTGACCGGTCACCGGCCGGTTAGTAAGGACTCGTCTCGGAGGTAACAGGCCGGCCAGGGGGCGGAGACCAACTCCGCAGAGAACACACAGGGTCAGGCAGGCAACAGTCTGGCGGCAGCAGCCCCTTTGATCCCTGTGTGCGGCGCCTGCGGCCGCTTTGAATAGGAGTGGCAGCATCCACCTCGCCGGGGAGCCCCGTCGGGCGCGGGCGCCTCCCACCGGGCCCCCACCCCCCCCCCTGACGGCCACATAACAGGTATCGCAGCTGCCGGTATAGCAGCGTAGCGGCGCTGGGTCCGGGCCCCCACAAGCGCCGGGCCCCAAAGCGACCGCTACGTCTGCTATGCCGGTAGTTACGCCACTGACAACAAGGCAACTTCTCCAGCCATCTAGATTACAACAAAAATACATGTGACTTCTCACATTTCCAGCGCTGTCCCCATCTATTCCCAAATTGGACAAACTCCTCATCCTACTGATGCCCCAATACTGAGCCGCTGCTGTATGTGTCCATATTACTGCACCTGCTGCTTAGTACAAAAACAGCGCTCCTCTTGCTACCCCCATAATAATGTCACCACTGTGCCCCCACATAATAATGTCACCACTGTGCCCCCACATAATAATGCCACCACTGTGCCCCCACATAATAATGTCACGACTGTGCCACCCACATAATTCCACCACTATGCCTCCCACATAATAATGTCACCACTGTGCTCCCACATAATAATGTCACCACTGTGCCCGTCACATGATAATACAAACACTGTGCCCCCACATAATAATACCACCACTGTGTCTCCATATAATAATGTCACCACTGTATCGCCCACATAATTCCACCACTGTGTCCCCACATAATAGTGTCACCACCACTATACCCTCCACATAATACCACCACTGTGCCCCCACATAACAATGTCACCACTGTGTCCCCACATAATAGTGTCACCACCACTATACCCTCCACATAATACCACCACTGTGCCCCCATATAATAATGCCACCACTGTGTTCCCCACATATTACTACCATCACTGTATCCCCCACATAATACCATCACTGTGCTCCCCACATAATACGACCATGGTGCCCCCCCCACATAATGCCACCACTGTGCCCTCACACACTGGGCCCTAGGTATATGTTCCCCCATTCTGACCCCTGAACCCCATGCTGAGTCCCTGGACCCCATCCTGAGCCCTAGACCCCATCCTGGGACCCTGGACACCCATATCGGGCCCCCCATCCTGAGCCCCTGGTTCCCATCCTGAGCCCTGGACCCCTATCCTGGGCCCCCCATCCTGAGCCCTGGACCCCATCCTTAGTCCCTGGACCTTCATCCTGGGCCCTACATCCTAAGCCCTTGGACCCCATCCTGAGCCCCTGTACCCCCATCCTGGACCCCTCATCGTGAGTCCCCAGACCCCATACTGGTCTCCTGGATCTCCATCATGTTCCCCCCATCCTGAGCCCCTGGACCTTATCATTAGCCCCAGCACCCCCATCCTCTGTCCCTCATCCTGAGCCCCTGGATCCCATCCTGAGCCCCTGTAACCCTCATCATGAGCCCCTGGACCCAACCCTGAGCTTCTGGACCCCCATCTTGAGCCCCCCATCTTGAGCACCTGGACCACATCCTTAGGCCCTGGACCCTCCATCATGAACTCCTGGACTCCATCCTGAGTCGCTGGACCCCCATTCCGGGCACCCCATCCTGAGCCCCCAAACCCCACCATTAGCCCCTGGAACCCCTTCCTGGGCCCCCCATTCTGAGATCCTGGACCCTATTCTGAGCCCCCCATCATGAAGCCCCTGGACCCCATCCTGGGCCTCCCATCCTGATCCCCTGGACCCCCATCCTGAGCCCTTGGACCGCATCTTTAGCCCCTGGGCCTGCATCCTGGGCCCCCCATCCTGAGCCCCTGGACCGCTTCCTGAGCCGCTGGACTCCCATCCTGAGCCCTCCATCCTGGACTCCTGGACGCCATCCTGGGCTCCCCATCATGAGCCCCTGGATCACATCCTGGGCCCCCCATCCAGAGCCCCTGGATTCCCATCCTGAGCCTTTGGACCTCTATCCTGGGCCCCCCCTCATGAGTCCCTGGACCCCATCCTGGGCCCCTGGACTCCCATACCAGGCCCCCAACCTGAGCCCCTGGATCACATCTTGGACCGCTGGACCCCATCCTTAGTGCCTTGAACCCCATCCTGGGCCCCCCATCATGAGCCTCTGGAGTCCCATCCTGTGGCCCATCATCCTGAGCCCCTGGATCCCATCCTGAGCTCTGGAACCCCATCCTGCCCCCACCATCCTTTTTTTGTCAGATCCGGCGTGATACGGCGCCCCTAGACTCCCATGCTATGGACACCAGATCCAAGAGGATCCAGGAGGATTTTTGGCCCGGACACAAAAAATGCTGCAAGCTGCTATTTTGTGTCTATTTTGGCCTTCCTGACCTTGGCATTTTTGTCAATTCTGACCAGTGTCCCTTTATGAGGTAATATCTCTAGAATGCTTGAACGGATCCTAGCGATTCTGAGACTGTTTTTTCGTGATATATTGGGTTTCATGTTAGTAATAAATTTAGGTCAATAATTTTTGCGTTTATTTGTGAAAAAATTGAAAATTTGGCAAAAATGGAGAAAATTTCACAATTTTTCAAATTTTTAATTTTTACTCTGTTAAAGCAGAGAGTTATGTGACACAAAATAGTTAATAAATAACATTTCCCACATGTCTACTTTACATCAGCACAATTTTTGAAAAAAAAATTTTTTTTGTAGGAAGTTATAAGGGATCAAATTTCATCAACAATTTCTCATTTTTCCAGCAAAATTTACAAAACCATTTTTTTAGTAACCACCTCACATTTGAACTCCCTTTGAGGGGCGTACATGACAGAAAACATCTAAAAGTGACACCATTCCAAAAACTGCACCCCTCAAGCTACTCAAAACTACAGTCAAGAAAATTATTAACCCTTCAGGTGCTTCACAGGAACTAAAGCAACAAGGAAGGAAAAAATGGACATTTTAATTTTTCCAACAAAAATGTTCTTTTAGCCTTAATTCTTTCATTTTCACATGAGCAAGAGGATAAAATGGATAGTAAAATTTGTTGGGCAAGAGTACATCGATATCTTATATGTGGCCATAAACCACTGTTTGGGCGCACGGCAGGGCTCAGAAGGGAAGAAGCACAATTTGACTTTTGGAGCCAATTTTCCTTTGAAAAAGTGAAATGGCGCTCCTTCACATCTGAGCCCTGCTGTGCGCCCAAACAGTGGTTTATGACCACATATGAGGTATCAGTGTATTCAGGAGAAATTGCCCAACAAATTTTAGGAAGCATTTTACCCTGTTGTCCATATGAAAATGAAAAAATTTAGGCTAAAAGAAATTTTTTATAAAAAAAAAAAACGTTTTCATTTTTACGGATCAATTTGTGAAACACCTGGGGGTTCAAAGTGCTCACTATGCATCTAGATAAGTTCCTTCGGGGATTTAGTTTCCAAAATGGGGTCATTTATGGGGGAGCTCCAATGTTTAGGTGCACAGGGGCTCTCCAAACGCGACATGGTGTCCACTAACAATTTGAGCTCATTTTCCATTGTTAGCGGACACCATGTAGCGTTTGGAGAGCCCCTGTGCGCCTAAACATTGGAGTTCCCACACAAGTGACCCCATTTTGGAAACTAGACCCCCAAGGAACCTATGTAGATGCATAGTGAGCACTTTCAACCTCCAGGCGCTTCACAAATTGATCCGTAAAAATGAAAAAAAAAAATTGATTTTTTTCATATTTACGGATTTATTTGTGAAGTACCTGGGGGTTCAAAGTGCTCAAACCCATCTAGATAAGTTCCTTGGGGGTCTAGTTGTCAAAATGTCGTCACTTGTGGGGGAGCTCTAATGTTTAGGCTCACAGGGGCTCTCCAAATGCGACATGGTGTCTGCTAACAATTTGAATGGAAAATGAGCTCAAATTGTTAGCGGACACCATATCGCATTTGGAGAGCCACTGTGTGCCTAAACATTAGAGCTCCCCCTCAAGTGACACCATTTTTTAAACTAGACCCCCCAAGGAACCTATGTAGATGCATAGTGAGCACTTTGAACACCCAGGTGCTTCACAAATTGATCTGTAAAAATCAAAAAAGTACTTTTTTACCACAAAAATGTTCTTTTTTAATTTTTACGGATTCATTTGTGAAGCACCTGGGGGTATAAAGTGCTCACCACCCATCTAGATAAGTTCTTTGGGGGGTCTAGTTTCCAAAATGGGGTCATTTGTGGGGGATCTCCAATGTTTAAGCGCACAAGGGCTCTCCAAATGCGACATGGTGTCCGCTAACAATTTGAGCTCATTTTCCATTCAAATTGTCAGCCATGTCACAGCCCCTGTGTGCCTAAACATTGGAGCTCCCCCACAAGTGACCCCATTTTGGAAACTAGACCCCCAAGGAACCTATGTAGATGCATAGTGTGCACTTTGAAGCTCCAGGTGCTTCACAAATTGATCCGTTAAAATGAAAAAGTACTTTTTTTTCCACAAACATTTTCTTTTTTCATTTTTACGTATTCATTTGTGAAGCACCTGGGGGTTCAAAGTGCTCACTATGCATCTAGATTTGTTCCCTGGGGCATCAATTTCAATTGTTAGCGGACATCATGCCGAGTATGGAGAGCCCCTGTGTGCCTAAACATTGGAGCTCCCCCACAAGTGACCCTATTTTGAAAACTAGACCCCCAATGAACTTATCTAGATGGGTGGTGAGCACTTTGAACCCCCAGGTGCAGTGTTCAAACTTCTCACTATGCATCTAGATACATTCCTTGGGGGAGTCTAGTTTCCAAAATAGGGTCATTTTTGGGGGAGCTCCAATGTTGAGGCACACAGGGGCTCTCCATATGCGACATGGTGTCCGCTAACAATTCCAATTGTTAGCGGACACCATGTCGCATATGGAAAGTATGTAGTGTATGTTAGGTTGGTGTATGTGGTGTAGTATACGTCAGGTTGGTGTGTGTGATGTATACTACACCACAAACACATTAACCTGACAAACAGTACGTCAGGATGGTGTGTGTGTTGGTGTAGTGAACGTGTGGTTTATTATACACAACACATACCAACCTGATGAATACTACACCACACACATACCAACCTGAAGTACACTAAACCACACACACACCAACCTGACATACACCACACATCAACCTGATGTAGTGTACATCAGGTTGGTATTATGTAGTGTAAGTCAGGTTGGTGTGTGGTATAGTGTAGGTCAGGTTGGTGTTTGTGGTGTAGTGTACGTCAAGTTGGTGTGTGTGTGTGTGTTGTGTAGTGCAGTGTGCATCAGGTTGGTGTGTGTAGTGTACACCACACACACCAACCTGACGTACAATACACCACATATACCAACCCGACGTACACTACACCGCACCACACATCAACCTGACGTAGTGTATGTCAGGTTGATGTGTGTGGTGTAGTGTACGTCAGGTTGGTGTGTGAGTGCATCAGGCTAGTGTGTGTGGTGTAGTGTATGTCAGGCTGGTGTGTGCGGTGTAGTGTATGTCAGGCTGGAGTGTGTGGTGTAGTGTATGCCAGGCTGGAGTGTGTGGGTTCTGTAGGGAATGTCAGAATGTGTTCAGTCTATGGACGTGTGATAGACTTTGAAGCAGTCTTTCATGCACAGTCCAGGTTTGTCAGGACAGGTTTCACATTGGAAACAGGAGTCCTTCTTATCCCCCTTTGGTAGCAGACCCGGCACCTTTTTTCTGATCTTGCTGTCTTAGTTGTTTGCAGCACCTCACCGGGAAAATGTTGCCCTGGTACCATATGGGAACCTTGAGTTCCAGGGGTGCTGGGGCACACTTCTTCTTCACCTCCAAACATCAGGGCCTTTATCAGCGCCTCCTGAAACTGAAGGAAGGTGTTGGTGGTCTTGCCTGCACATCGTGATAGCACGTATGCATGATACAGTGCCATTTGAACGATGTGCACGGCCAGTTTTTTGTACCACACCTTAGCCTTCCGCATTGCACTGTAGGGCTGGAGGACTTGATCAGAAAGATCAACTCCCCCCATGTGCTTGTTGTACCCCAGGGCACAGTCCAGTTTGTGGACCTGTGCTGGGGTACCTCTAGTGGTGGTTGCCGTGGTGCCGGGACCATGGATTGTGGTCCCTTCTGTCTTTGAATTTGACCACATCCATGTTGCCGCTACATTGGGGTCGACTCTCACTTTTGGGAGAGGCTGCCCAATTAGCAGCATAGGGAGACCCCTCTGGTTTCTGCGCACAGTACCCGCAGAGGGATTGAAAAGTGTGATGCTTGTATAAAAGTTATCACCGTACAGATGGTAACCTTTATCAAGCAGTGTGTTGGTCAAATCCCACACTGTTCTCCCACTTACCCCCAAAGCAGGTGGACATTCTGGGGCTGGATCCTCGAATCCTTCCCTTCATAAACTCTAAAGTTGAGAGTGTACCCTGAGGTACTCTCGCACAGCTTGTAGAGTTTTATTCCGTACCTCGCCCTCTTGCTGGGCAGGTATTATCGGAATTGAAGCCTCCCTTTGAAGTTGATGAGGGATTCATCCACACAGATTTTCCCTTTGGGGAACATACACTTCAGCAAGCTTGTTGCTGAAGTGTTCGATGACCCGCCGAATTTTGAACAGTCTATCAAAATTCGGGTCATCGCGGGGAAGGTTGTCTGCATTGTCCCTGAAATGTAAAAATTTGTGAATGACCTCAAATCATTTTCGGGTCATCACAATGCCGAACACTGGACTCCAAGAAGAAAATGATGAATTTGGGTTTTTGGCAAGAAATTGTTGGGCGTAGATGTTGGTCTGCTCCACCATGAGACTCACAATGGCCGTCTCAAATGGTTTGCCATCTCAAACTGGATTCCGGATTGGGGAAGGAAATCAGGAATCCGTGGAGTGTAGTTTTCAGGGACGGGGGTCCACACGGGGGCACTAGTGCTAGGTTGAGGGTGACTAGCAGCAGGTTGAGGGTTACTCACAGTTGGCTGTGGGTCTTCCTCCATGGCCTCCAGCTTCTCTTCCCCAGGCTCCGGCTTCTCTTCCACGGCCTCCGGCTCTTCTCCCCCGGCTCCGGACGATCTCTTGTCCTCTGACGTCTTCGTCTTGGTGGCGAGTCGGTGTCACTGGAGGAGGAAGAATGGGAGGAATAGAGGAACGTGGGGTTCTCTCCCTCACTATCAGCTTCGGAGGCAATAATGGAATATGCCTTCTCAGCTGAGTATGCCCTTTCTGACCGTGATGAGCGGGACGAGCAGGACGGGCGGGACATTTTGTGTGTTGTGTGCGTGTATAGAAAAAATTAAACTTTATCATAGTGTGTGTACGTGTGTATGCGCAAGTGATTTGGCAGGGGCTGTCAGGTGCAGGGGTGTAAGGCGGGGGCTGTCAGGTGCAAGGGTGTAAGGCGGGGGCTGACAGGTGCAAGGGTGTAAGTTGGGGGCTGTCAGGTGCAAGCGTGTATGGCAAGGACTATCAGGTGCAAGGGTGTAAAGCGGGGGCTGTCAGGTGCAAGGGTGTAAGGCGGGGGCTGTCAGGTGCAAGGGTGTAAGGCGGGGGCTGACAGGTGCAAGGGTGTAAGTTGGGGGCTGTCAGGTGCAAGCATGTATGGCAAGGACTATCAGGTGCAAGGGTGTAAAGCGGGGGCTGTCAGGTGCAGGGGTGTAAGGCGGGGGCTGTCAGGTGCAGGGGTGTAAGGCGGGGGTTGTCAGGTGCAGGGATGTAAGGTGGGGGCTGTCAGGTGCAGGGGTGTAAGGCGGGGGCTGTCAGGTGCAAGGGTGTAAGGCGGGGGCTGTCAGGTGCAAGGGTGGAAGGCGGGGGCTGTCATGTGCAGGGGTGTAAGGCGGGGGCTGTCAAGTGCAGGGGTGTAAGGCGAGGGCTGTCAGGTGCAGGGGCTTAAGGCGGGTGAGGAAAATTTGTAGAAGTTGTCAAAGGCAGCAGCAGGTCACAGGGCGGGGGGGTGATCAGCGGGAAGGGGGGTGAGCAGGAGGCAGGAGGGTGAGCAGCAGGCAGGGGACACTGAGATCAGGGCAGGGAGCAGTATTACAGGCAGCAGGGGACACTGAGATGCTGCAGCAGCGACGGCACTGCAGCGGCAGAGTTTGGGGGCAAGTGGATGATCAGCGGGGTGGGGGGTGATCAGCGGGCAGGGGGGGGCAAGCAGCGGGCAGGAGAGGCAAGCAAGGGACACTGAGCTGCAGTGCCGGCAGAGATCAGGGGCAGTGAAGTTCTGCAGCAGTGGCGGTGGCAGATATCAGGGGCAGGGGGGTGATCAGTGGGCAGGGGGGTGATCAGTGGGCAGGGGGGGCAAGCAGGGGACACTGAGATACAGCAGCGGCTGGTGGCAGAGATCAGGGGCACTTAGGTTCTGCAGCAGTGGCGACGGCAGAGATCAGTGGGCAGGAGGGGCTGAGAAGCAGGAAGGGGGGCTGAGAAGCAGACGAGGGAAGCTGAGCAGAGGGCAGGGGGGGGCTGAGCAGCAGGCATGGGGGCAGTAGGTTCTTCAGCTGCTGCTGCAGTAGCAGAAGGCTAGGTTCAGCAGCAGCAGCAGTGGTGCTGGTGCTGGAGAAAGAGTGGGGGTGGCAGAGATCAGGGGAGGAGGTTCTGCAGCAGCGACGGTGGTGCTGTGGAGAAGGAGTGGGGGCGGTGGCGAGGTTCTGCAGCAGCAGCGGTGGTACTGCTGCCGCAGAACAAGCAGTGGTGGCGGTGGGCGCAGCGGCGATGGGCGTGGTGGCGGTCGCTGCGGCAATCGTGGCGGTGGTGGTGGTGGCGGCAGTGATCAGTGGGGGGGTTACCAGATGGCGGGCAATCATCGATGGCGGCAGCAGGGGTCCTTTCTCTTCAGCCTCCTTGGACCGGATGAGGCTGAGGAGGGAGGGGAAGCCATACATCACACCACCCCTCCAGATCTCATTGGAAAGCTGTCATCACATAGACGGTAGCTCCAGTGAAATCTGGGTGGGTGGCACCTCCCCTGGGGTCATCTGGAGGTCCCTGCCTATGTGCAGCTCCAGTGACTTCTTGCTGACCCAGTCACTGGAGCTGCACAACGGCAAAATCGCCATGACGTTGTACAACGTCATGGGTCGTGAAGGCATGAAAACCCATTACGTTGTACAACAAAAGTCGGGAAGGGGTTAAATATACATATATACAGTTGTGCCCAAAAGTTTATATACCCCAGCAAATTTTTTGCTTTCTTGGTCTTTTTTCGAACAATATGAATGATAACACAAAAACTTTTTTCCACTCATGGTTAGTGGTTGGGTGAAGCCATTTTTTGTCAATCTACTGTGTTTTCTCTTTTTAAATCATAATGACAACCAAAAACATCCAAATGACCCTGATCAAAAGTTCACATTCCCTGGTGATTTTGGCCTGATAACATTCAGAGAAGTTTACACAAATGGATTTGAATGGCTAAAATAGGTAACATCCTCACCTGTGACATGTTTGCTTGTAATCAGTGTGTGTGCATAAAAGCTGAGTAAGTTTTTGGGATCCAGACAGACTCTTGCATCTTTCATCTGGCCACTGTCGTTTCTGTATTGTGAGTCATGCGGAAACCAAAAGAATTGTCAATGAGTCTATGGGAAAAGATAGTTGAATTATGCAAAACAGCAAAGGGATACAAAAAGATGTCCAAGAAAATGATAATACCTAATCAGCAGTGTTCAAACTGTGATTAACAAATGGAAAATCAGGGGCTCTGTAAAAACCAAGCCACAATCAGGTAGACCAACATAAGTATCGGCCACAGCTGACAGGAAAATTGATCGGGTTGCAAAGAAAAACTCACAAATAACTGAAATACAGGACTCACTAAAAACTAGCGGCGTGTCTGTTTTAAGATACACAATAAGGAGGCACTTAAAGAAAAATGGGCTGCATGGTCGAGTTGCCAGAAGAAAACCATTACTGCACAAATGCCACAAAGTATCTCACCTACAATACGCAATAAATAGCACAGAGACAAGCCTCCAAACTTCTGGTAAGGTAATTTCGAGTGATGTCAACAAGGCCTATGATGGAAGGAACACCATTCCTACTGTAAAGCATGGAGATGGATCGCTGATGATGTGGGGATGTGTGAGCTGCAAAGGCACAGGAAACTTGGTCAAAGTTGAAAGAAAGATTAATGGAGCACATTATCAGCAAATACTGGAGGCAAATTTTCACTCATCAGCCAGGAAGCTGCTCATGGGATGTACTTAAATGTTCCAACATGACAATGATCCAAAACACATGGTCACATTTTTTTATTGAAGCCATTTCATACGCCATACACTTTCCATAACTGTGGCCATTCACCCACACACGAATGATTTTGAAAAATCACACCAAGCCTGCTGCCCCTGCTGCATCTGCAAACAGCTCCAGCTGTCTGTTCAACACCACTCTACTCATCCACAATGTCTACCCATTATATTTCTGCAAAAATTAATTCCATATCACTAGATCCTCCTTCATCACATTTATCAATTTGATATTGAATATCCGCCCAATCAGCATGATCCGACACGCAAAATTCAATTTGCCCAGAACTGACTGTAACACCCTCAATCTCACTTTATTGACCTGAAGCAACGCCAGTACAGATTCACTCAACTCTACCAACAGCTTGCGTTCCATAGCCACCATATCTATCTCAATACCTAAAGAAACAAAGAAACGTCACTGGTCCTTCCATTTTTCTCAAGCCAACGGTATGCCAAAACTGAGCGCTTTATGTTCCAGCAATACTGAACAAATAGACAACCCCCCCCCGGATCAATGCATAAAAAGTCATCCAGGCAGTAAATCACTGAGTTGATCACTACCATATCCATGACCACCCATTCCACAAAAGAACTAAACACTTCAAAATAAGAACAGGAAATGAAACAGCCCCTAGGCAATCAGTGATCAACACAAAACTCTCCATCCCAGATACACCCTAGCAAATGGAAACTGTGTAGATGTACTGGGAGCAAACAAAACATTGCCTCTATGTCTGATTTCACCATCAAAGCCCCCCTGCTGTTCTTACCAAATGTAATGCCCTGTTGAATGAGACATATAACACAGCAGACAGGTCAGGGGATATCCCATCATTGACCGAAAAACCTTCAGAATAGGACAAATGGTGTATGAGCCTGAATTTATTTGGCTCCATTTTAGGGACCACACCCAATGGCGAAATCCTCAAATTAGGGAATGGCAATTTCTTAAACGGACCACCATCCTACCTAACTCTACTTGCTTAGTCAGCTTTTCCACACTACCCCAAGATGCTCCTTTGCGGACTTTAGGTTACCTGGATTAAAAACTGGGGACTCTGGGTCAAACGAAATCCTAAAACCTTCAACAAATCAGCACCTCAGAAAATTAGCTGCCCTGCATCCGGGTATCTATTTAGACAAGGAAACATTGCTGTGACTTTCACCAGCATCTTTCCTTTTGCCAACTCACTCTCATGCCTTACTATTTCCCTTTTTAAAACACCTAGCAAAGAAAGTCATGGCTGTCCCCACACCCTGAGTACTCTTTTGCAAAATCAACACCACCGAACCTGCCCCAGACGTGCCAACCCATGCTTCAACTGGTGAACCCACCCCACCTGCCACTGGATGCTCCACCACTAGACTCCGTATCACACCTAATAGCCGACCTCAAATTTCGGGCCCACCTGCCCCTGACACCTGCTCCCTGCTTCCAGTCTATTCGCCCCCAAGACAGCTCTCTCTCCCCCAAACACTGATTCATCATTATGAACAATCAATGATTTCTCACCAGGCTCCCTCAGAGATCTATCAGTCATGCTGTGATGTTCCTGGTGCCGCTCCTCTCCCATCAATCCCTCCGAATTCTGGCCATCATTGTTGCTGTCCTCAGAGCAAGTGGTTTCAACAGGGGAAACCTGTGGAGAGACAGACAGCCCTTGTTCTGGACTGCCACTGCTCCCCTCTGCCTGCTGGTTCTCCTCCGTACTGCCCTACACAGCAATCTACCACCACAGGTCCCAGCTGGCCCACCCATCAGCTGGTAAAGTGCTGCACCCCCAGACTGTACAGCTCCTAGCCCCCCTTGCCAGCTGCAGGAAGGCTGCTCCCCACAGTCTCCATGCCTTGTCCACCTACCAGCCTTGTCCATTCTAGAGGGGACTTGTAGCATGGATTTGAACTTCTGTTGCCCCTGCTGACTACAGGAGCCTCCATCTTCTCCATCCTGCCTTGTCACACCTCCTCCCTTCCCACAGGTGATCCTGCTGTGGGATTCTCCCCTGCCGACTGTGGGGAGGCTCTACATCCAATTCCTTCTACTGTGCATGTCCCCCAACCAGCACATCACCGTGGGCCACTGCAATTCTGCTCCGGAGCCTTGCAGGCCACAGGCCAAAAGTAGGCTTCCGTCCGGGCACACCACTTCTGGGTCACTACTGCTCCAGTGCGGATTCCTCCTGGTGGCTGGGGAAGGCTCTGCAGGCTTCGGGTTCTCCCCAGCCCTGGAGGGTTCCATAATGGGCTCTTAGACCCCATCCTCGCTTGTCTCTCCCCGTTGGGAGAGTAGCGCGTCAGCAGATGGGACTGCCAAGTGCGTGGAACAGCTGAGGTGGCACGTGTAGGTGTACTGAAGGAGGAGTGCATACCGCAGCCAGCTGCACTTGGATTGTATCAATCCCATGGACCTCCGTGGCTCCATGCACCTCCAGCAAGGCGGCCAGATTGGACATCTTCTCCTGTTCATGGGTACTGCTGCTGAAGATGGATCCCGGGCACCAGATAAAAAGGAGGTACCAATCCCCTCCCCATATATATCCCCCCCACTACCCATCCCACTAATCCTCTGAACCAGTATAACTTTTTTTCCTGCCCCAAACTCGAATTCTCCAAGAATGCAGTTAAGCATTCAAATCACCTAACCCCTAAGACACCATGCCCCACCTAGGTCGTCATGAGCTTGTTCGCCTCTATAGTGCTCTCTGGTCCCTCCTTAATAACTTTTATACCATGTACTCAGCAGAGAACTGAGTGGTTACTCACCAAATAATGTAAAATTTCAACATGTACACAGCACAAACATTTTTGAAAGCTGTGGACCAAAAGGGTTGTCAAGGAAAAATATATTATCTATTCTTAGAAGAGGTCCCCTGAGGCGCCCCAGGGCCGTGGGGTACTTTGCACTGGATGGGGCAGTTTTCTGGGTCGGTCACGGGGCTGTAATGTTGTATGGGATTTAATGGGACGCCACCCGTGGCTTTCGGCAATGATGGATGGATGGCCGACGCTGCAGGGCAGATCCTCTGGGGCCGTTGGTATTGCAGCTGAGATGGTGTGACTCTCCATGGGTAGAGAGGAGAACATCAAGGCAGCAAAGTGGGCAGCAAAGTGATAAATAATTTGGAGGACACAGCAGGGTGCAGTCTTTAAGTTTTTACTCACTGTTTTAACAAGTGTCCAGGTGTTCCCAGCAACCTACGAGTGCTGCACCCTTTGAGTCAGGGACTACAGCCAACTCTCAGATAATTTGGGGCACAGTCAACCGGGACCCCCTTCTGGTGTTCCTTCCTGGGTTGTCTCTCTCTGCACTGGCTCACACCCTCCTGCCCCACGCCTCACACTCAGTGTCCCAATCCAGATCCTAACAAGCGATGACTTCCGTGTTCCCTGGAACCTCCATGGCACCCTTTTCAGCGAATAAGTGTGGATTCGTGTTGTGGCACCTGAAGTCGTCACAACCCCCGGTTTTCGTAGCGGAGCCTCTTTCTCTGTTGCTCCACTATTCGGGGTCCGGTTCCCCCTTCTACAGCCCTGGTCCCTCCACACGACTCTGGTCACTGTCGGCCTGGATGCGGGCGCCACAGGTGGATTCCTTGCTGTCTGTGCCCCTAGGACCCCTTCAGTCTCTCCAGAGCCCTTCTCCGGCTCCTCTGTCCCACTCGCTTTCCTCTGTCCTGGGATGAGCTCCTCCAGTCCCCAGGATGTCTCTCTCACATGTCCTCTCATGTCAGACTCCTAACACCAACTCCTCGTCACGGCATTAATCCTTGTTTCCCCTCTGTATTAACCCTCTTCCATTGCTGTCTGTGTTAACCCTTTGTTGTTTTCTCACTCTCTCTCTCTCCTGTACATTGCAGCACATGAAATTCACCTCCTCCCACCTCTCCTACCCTGTAAACAACAGGAACCAGGACCATATTTGACAACACTTTAGGCTGGTTTCACATTGCGACTTTTTTTCCTGTCCATGGGATGCTACTTTTTGCAGATTCCCATGGACAGGAAAGAATCAGGATCAGATGTGAACTTCAAGGCAATTTCTGTGTCCGGGGCCGTGATTATATACATACATTGCGTAAGTGAAATTAAGCAGAAGCAAGGGTTAAAAATAAAATATTTATATTCTCACCTTTCCAGTAATCCCCCGATGTCGGCATTTAGCTCGGCGCGTTGTAGGACCTAGGAAGGCGGGGCTACCTGATCAGCATCATCGGTCACATAACCACAGTTACCACAGTTGCCACAAAATGCCAGGTCCTGTCCTGGGAGATAGATGCCGCACATCAGGGGATCGCTGGAAAGGTGATAATATAATTTCTTTATTTTTAACCCTTGCTTTTACTTAATTTCACATCCGCAATGTATGTATATACATTGCAGAAGTGAAATTAGATGGCACACAGCAGTTTTAGTGTACTGAGCTGCTCAGCACACTAAAATCGGGTCCAAGAAACGATCCTGTCTTTTCTCGGACCCGTGCTCCATAGGCCCCCATGTTAATTGGCACGGATCATGTTGGCTACGATTGTGTCCAATTTGGTCCGCTGTGCCCAAAATCGGAGCAGTCTCCAATTTTGGGCACAGCAAAAATTCGAACAGAATCGGATCTGACACAAATCAAATGGCAATAAGGCCAAATCCGATTAGATCCATTGCCCATAGGGATACATAGGGGCCAAATCTGATTCGTGGCTGTCCGTTTTACAACGGACAGCCACAGATGGGCCAAAAACGTGATGTGAAAGTAGCCTTACAAACATCCTGTCCTGTCCGTTTCTGTCCGTTTGGTCCTGCAAAAAACAGGATCCACATGGACAGGCTAAAACCGTGGTGTGAAGCCAACCTAAGAAGTCAGAAGAGAAACTGAACAACAGAGTCAGAAGACTGGAGGTCTTCAACTTGACTGTTGCACCATTGATTGTGGACAGTTCTCAGAGTCCCTGAATGCCTTAAATCCATGACTTTTTGCTGTTGGCTGTGGACTGGCAAATGTGTTTGTTTTCCCCTCCTTTCCATGTTTGTTTGTGCAAATTGTGCACCCTCTGCATGATTGGAAGAGTTTTCAGCTGCAAAGAGGCTGCCTTCAATTTGCCATGGACGTTCTCACTGTGAAGGACTATGCACAAGTTCTGGGGACAGTTGGGGTGAAGGGACAGATGACCCAATGTTCCGGAACTTTGAATTTTGACTCACGTCCTCATAATGGACTTTAACGCAATGCCCCATGCACTTTCTCCCCATCATGGATTTTGCCCCTCATGGACTATGTCCTTGCCAAAGAATTATTGTTGGGGGAGAGGGATGTGTATATATGATGTCCCTACTAGGTTGCAGACTGGTGGACTGTTGGGGTTTCTGTTGTGTTTGCTTGAGGACCTCTTGCTTAAAAGAACTTGAAATCTTGGTTTCAAGATGCTAAACCAGTAGGACCAGCCACCCTGGAGAAGAAGTCATTACCTGCCCTCCTGGAGAGATACTGTTCTCATTCATGTTTTGTCTGGTGTTGAATTGATGTCTTTAACGTTGTCAAATGGTTGACAATGACCAAAGTTAAAAAGTGGAGGAATGTAAGGAGATAGACTGATAGTCACATTCCTCCCTGAAGACATCGATCGCACAATTGTGTTGTAATGTTAATTGTATATATTTTATAAGGTGAACTACAATATAATATAATAGTAGGAACGTACAAGTTCCTGGATTGTTCTCTTAATATTCTATGATCATATCATACTGCATAATATTCAACCAGAGTATGGTAAAGAACCTGAAAAGCAGAATTATACATTAAAATACCGTATATACTCGTGTATAAGCCGACCCGTGTATCAGCCGACCCCCCTACTTTTGCCCCAAAAATCTGGAAAAACCTATTGACTTGTGTATAAGCCGAGGGTGGACCCCAGCACAGGTATACAGCCCCCAGCAGTGTGGTATACAGGCCCCCCCCAGTGGTATACAGGCCTCCCCAGTGGTAGTATACAGCAGCCCTAGTGGTAGTATACAGCAGCCCCAATGGTAGTATATAGCATCCCCAGCAGCCCCAGTGGTAGTATACAGCAGCCGCAGTGGTAGTATATAGCAGCCCCAGCAGCCCCAGTGGTAGTATATAGCAGCCCCAGCAGTAGTATACAGCAGCCCCAGTGGTAGTATATAGCAGCCCCAGTGGTAGTATATAGCAGCCCCAGTGGTAGTATATAGCAGCCCCAGCAGCCCCAGTGGTAGTATACAGCAGCCCCAGTGGTAGTATATAGCAGCCCCAGCAGCCCCAGTGGTAGTATACAGCAGTCCCAGTGGTAGTATATAGCAGCCCCAGTGGTAGTATATAGCAGCCCCAGTGGTAGTATATAGCAGCCCCAGTGGTAGTATATAGCAGCCCCAGTGGTAGTATACAGCAGCCCCAGTGGTAGTATACAGGAGCCCCAGCAGCCCCAGTGGTATATACAGCAGCCCCAGTGGTATACAGGCCTCAGCAGTATATACAGCAGCCCGCAGGGGTTATCCAGCACCCCCCAGGGGTTATACAGCACCCCCCAGGGGTTATACAGCGGCCCCCTGGGGGTACCCAGCAGCCCCCAGGGGGTACCCAGCAGCCCCCTGGGGGTAACAACAGCCTCCAGGGGGTACCCAGCAGCCCCCTGGGGGTACCAACATCCCCCTGGGGGTACCAACAGCCCCCAGGGGGTACCCAGCAGCCCCCTGGGGGTACCAACATCCCCCTGGGGGTACCAACAGCCCCCAGGGGGTACCCAGCAGTCCCCTGGGGGTACCAACAGCCCCCTGGGGGTACCAACAGCCCCCTGGGGGTACCAACAGCCTCCAGGGGGTACCCAGCAGCCCCCTAGGGGTACCAACAGCCCCCTGGGGGTACCAACAGCCCCCAGGGGGTACCCAGCAGCCCCCTGGGGGTACCAACATCCCCCTGGGGGTACCAACAGCCCCCAGGGGATACCCAGCAGCCCCCTGGGGGTACCAACATCCCCCTGGGGGTACCAACAGCCCCCAGGGGGTACCCATCAGCCCCCAGGGGGTACCCAGCAGCCCCCTGGGGGTACCAACAGCCCCCAGAGGGTACCCAGCAGCCCCCTGGGGGTACCAACAGCCCCCACAAGCTGGCACTGTCCCCCCTTGTAAGTGCCCCCCCCCGCTACTTATACATTACCATCCCGGTGTTCTGATCGGCGCCGCTCCTCCGTGCTGCGTCTTCATCCTCCCGCGCTGGCTGCATCCGGGTTCTCCAGCGGTCGCGCGATGACGTCACATCGCTGCGACAGCCGGAGATCACGGATGGAGCCAGCGCGGGAGGATGAAGAAGCACCGAGGAGCGGCGCCGATCAGAACACCGGGATGGTAATGTATAAGCACCGGGGGGGGGCCCTTACAAGGGGGGACAGTGCCAGCTTTTGGGGGGGCCATATGCACTGCTTCCCCCTGCCGCTGATTGACAGGGGGATGCAGTGCATATTTAATGAGCGGCCCCACGTGACGGGGCCGCTCATACAGCAGCCCCCCCCCCCCGCCTCCTCCAGCCTCCACAGCCCCCACCACACAGCCCCCACCACACGGGTCTACCGTATAGACCCGTGTATAAGCCGAGGGGGGGACTTTTCAGCCCAAATTTTGGGCTGAAAAACTCGGCTTATACACGAGTATATACGGTAGATTCCTACTCTAAGTCTGTTATGGGTATTAAAGCATAATAAATGAAATACCAGACACCTTGGCTTTTATAAAACTAGTTTAATTTAGGAAAAAATGACATAAATAAATAAATATAACGCATTGTCATATCCTGCCTGAATTTTTAAATATATAAAACTGTAAACCTTGAGTTTTAAATAACAAACAATAGAAAATATTTTAAATTAAAAATCATCTTGCTAAGTCATTTAAAGTAATTAATAAATACACTACATATCCATTAAAACATTAACACTTCAAATGTAAAAAATGTAATCTAAAGTCTGAAAAATTCTGATGACTGTGAAACACATCAATAAATCATACATCGGGTTCAGACGATGGCGCTAAGCCTTGAGCCTATCAGATTTGAAGATTGTGAACATATATGGCTCCATGTATTCATACATTAAGCGGACAAGTACAGGAGCTGCCTGCTATTTACATGCATAGTGTGGTCCTTAAATCGAACCAAAATAGTTCATGATGCAATTTTTTCCACTTACACCATTGTTTCGGGTGAAAATTCGGCCATGTGCACCGCTACACTGCTATTAATAGGTACATGTGTTTTCCATGTGCGGATTCTCATATGCACAGATGGCACATGTTCACATAACATGCTTGTCTAAATGAGTCCTAAATGTGATTCTATTGCAATCCAACAGGGTAAGGGAGCCTGCCCCAATGTAAAAAAGGGGGTATTATTTTGGAAAATAAAGTATTGCTGAATTACTATTACTATTAAATGACTTGATATGCCTATGTGACTTCATGTATAGTAAAAAAAAATATGTGTGAGGCTGGGTTCACACTTGTGGACCCCTCCGCAGAACGCTGCGGAAGGGTCCGCAAGTGTGAACCCAGCCTCACACATCCGCAATGTGAGCGCAGCCGCCGCAAGCCCCTATGTTTATAATGGGTGCGCACGGTGCTGCGCTTGACTGCGCATGACCGTGCGCACCCATTCACTGCCATATGTGATCTGTGCGCAGTCTCGTCCACACCACGAACGCAACATGTTGCATTCCAGGTGCGGACGAGAATTTGTGATTTGTACGTAGGCATCCGCCTGAGTACAAATCACATATGGCAGTGAATGGGAGCGCACGGTCATGTGCAGTCAAGCGCAGCACTGTGAGCTCCCATAATAAACATAGAGGCTTGCGGTGGCTGCGCTTACATGGCGATTCCCCTCCGCAAAACATAAGTAGTCAATGATTTGCTCTATTATGGTTTTTACTTGGGGTGATAAAGTAATTTTGATAAGGCAGAACAGTTAAGGAGCCAGCGGCATTCCATGTTCCTGTGTATGGATGAGACATATTCTCAAATGTGTTTTTTTGTTTTGTTTTTCAAATTAATCCTACAAAAAAATTGTCTATATTCGTAAGGATGAAATTAGATGCATATAGAGCTAGGAATACTATGGATGCCATATTAGTGTAATATGGAACTCTGAAGGGCGTACATTGCCATAATAATGCTATGTGCATTAGCACCAGGCTGAAAATGTAGTCCAGCTTTCATTAACAACTACTATCTCATTCTTCTTTCTAAATTGTCAGTTAAACAACCCTAATGTATTATTGCCACTATGTGCATCATACCGTAATATCTGCATCTTAAGGGAACACAAGAGGAATGCTCTACAAATGATGCAATTAGATTGGGGTTACACTGCATGGCTTACATTACATTATATCATATAAAATATAATTATTATCAATAAATATAAAACATTTGTGTTAGATTAAAAAATAAATATAGTACAGTTGGGCAAACAACTGTAATGCAGATAAAACAGATGACAAAACATTATTACATCATTAAGATCGGACGTAATCTAGGAAAGTTGTCAGACTGCTTCAGTCATTAGTGCAAATGATTTGAATGTCTTAAAGAAAATCTGTAATATTATAAGTAATGCAGCTTTTCATGTTCCTCTGGTCCCAGATAAAAAAAAAGTGGTAGTCTGGAATGAGTAAGCCTGCCTGGATCCCAGTCCTTCATTCAAGTTGGGAAGACATTGTTGGAGAAATATAAAAAAAATCAAAGAATAGTCAATGCCTTGAGAGCAATCAGTCTCTAATGAAACATGGTTGAATCTTCATTTGGTTTATAGCTTAAGGACTATAAATAGTAGACGGGTGGAAAGACAACATGTCAACAAGGGGCAACACGCCAGTGTTTTCAAGTACAGAGATTCTGGTGATCACAAACATCTGTGATGGTGGTCTAACAGCTTGTGATGATGTCTACATGTTTGACAATACTGTCCAGTGTTTTCTCTAGTCGATCAAGTGTCACCTTTTCCATTGTATATGATGCATTTTCATACTGTTCCATTAAATACTCCGACGAGTTCGTCTGTTGAGGTTCTCTGGCTGCACAACCCATAATAAGATTAAGAATCTGTAACAGGCTGCGAAGGTTCTCAATATCACTCAGCATTTGTTCAGCATGCTCCATTGGGATACTGGATAGAATATTCTGAAATATTTCAAGAGTTTCATCCATCTTCTCAAGACTCACTAATATCTCTTCATCTGGAATAAAGTCTAAGCCATTAGTCTTCAAACTGCTGGGATGATTCAGCTGATTCGGGAAAAGAAGTAAAATGAAGGTAAGTGAGTAACAGGTGCAGACAATCTTATACAATACAGTGCACTGAAATCATATCAGCTGTTTATTACCAGTTAGTGATCCATTCACTAATACTTTCTTAATTACAAAAAATAGAATTAGACTAAATATGTGATACTAAAGCACCACTACAGCGTTTTTTTCTTTATTTCACCAATGGAGTGATACTTGAAAAGGAAGTCTCCTGCCCCCTGTCTTAAGGCCCCGTCACACATGTCAGCATCCGAACGATCCGATCAACAATCTGACTTGACCTAGAACGCTTGAACGTCGTTCAGTGATCGCTAGTGAAGTGCCACATGTACATATATCTTTGACAACGCAGCAACGATTGCGCGACAAGTGAACGATACTTGCAGTTGTTTGGTCGCCTACGTCCTTCAGTTCTGAATAGGCGAAGTCTTAAACAACATCGTTATCAAGGTGTCACACACACCAATGCTGTAGGGTTGCCGGACGATCATCGTTTGGTTTCAGGTCTGGTTCACAAATCTCCTATCAAGGATCAGCCGACTCATCGTTGATTGTTTTTACTTGTTACATGCAACAACATCGTTACGACGTCGTTGGTCCACCCAAAAAGCCATGACGTGCTAACAATATCTTTAACGATATATTAGTGTGTGACGAGGCCTTTATACTCATCCTTCACCGTCTTCATCTGTTGGAGGTCACAACTCTGTACATGTCTTTTAGAGCCTCATTCTGGCCCTCATAGAGATGCATTGAGCGCCTGCGAACTAAGTTTTGACTTTCATCTAGTCAAAAGTTTCTGGCACAAGATGGCGCCTCAGGATTGAAAAAAGATGAAAATGCAGGAGGGTATGTATAAGATCGGGGGAGGGGACATAAATTTAAAATACCACTCCAGCACTGAAAAAAATGCTCAGCGGTTTATAAAACTTTACACTGTCTTTTAGTTTGCCTATTTTAGATCAGTTTATGTAATATTGTGCATTTTAAGCCAACCCTTGCACTTGATAAGTGAGGCTCAAAAAGTGTCTAAAGCAGTAAATATAGTGCATGGCATGTGGAGCTGAATTCTGGCTCAAATTAAGCTACAATTTTGGAAAATACTGATAATGTCTATAAAGTGCTGTGTAATATCATGTCGCTATATAAGCAAGCAATTAATTAATGAATAAATAATCCAATAGTTTTTACAGCAAACTCAAGAATACACAGTAGTATAGTAGTATAGTAACTTTCTCATAGTGATGTCTGGATGGAGCAAGATCCTTATCATTTAAAGGGTGTCTGTAAGCTCTAAATGACTGTACAAACCAAGCACAGGTGCTCAGTGGACGGTGCAAAGCCAGACAGCTTGGTGCATCTTGCCAACTTCTTGTTTTCCATCTTTTTCTGCTCTTTCCATCCAATATTACTGACTGGAATTATAGGAGTCAGAGAAGGGCGGAGATAGATGGAAAACATGTAGGTGGGAAGGTTCACTGAACTGTTTGGCCATGCCAAGAGTGAGCCTGTGCTTGGTTTGAGCAGTTATTGTGTGCTTACAAATTCCCCATTAAACATGTCTATGTTGGACACATACCATGAGCTCTAGAATAATATATCAAAAATACAGTCAACTCTGAATGCTTCTTCTAAAATGGCATGAAGATTAAAAGAGGACTTTCATAGAGTCATAGAATTATAGAGTTGTAAACGACCTCAAGGGCTATTGGGCCCAACTCCCTGTGAGTGCAGGTTTTCCTAAATCATCCCACTTATATGTTTCTCCAGCTTCTGCTATAGAATGAAAGAATGGTAGAGCTGGAAGGCTATCTATAGATTACTTGGGATCAACTTCTGACACCCCAATGGATCAGCTGGTTGATGCCATGGATTTAAAATCCTTTTCAGTTAATACGTCTCATTAATTCTTTATATGTCACCAATTCCCTTACCTGAATTGGATGTTCCTGAATCCTTGTTATTAAAATTTTGGAGAGCAGCTTTGCATCAGCCTTTAGTCGATCTGTTCCTAATGCCCTTCCATGGGACTGAGGTATTTGCATCCAAACAACCCAAAATAGGGAGAGTAGAATGTATTGCATTTTTCTTGTATACGACTCTATAATAATGACTGCAAAAGACAAAAAAAAGACAAAATTATGCCATATACATAATCTTACGTAAGCAATGTTAAATCAACGTGCAATAAAAATACTGTATATGCAACATTATTTTGATAGTCTTTGCGTTATAGTGACTTGGGATTTTTAGTTCTCTGCAACAGGCATTTGCAGTCAATAAGTAAAAAAAAGATTATTGATATATATATATATATACAGACACACAGGGTGGGCCATTTATAGTGTAGGCCATTTATATGGATACACCTAAATAAAATGGGAGCGGTGGATGATATCAACTTTCTGTTTGTGGCACATTAGTATATGGGAGGAGGAAAACTTTTCCAGATGGGTGGTGAGCATGGTAGCCATTTTGGATCCAACTTTATTTAGGTGTATCCATATAAATGGCCCAATCTATAAATGGCCCACTCTGTATATATATACAGTATATATGCATGGTGGGCCATTTAAAGGTTGGGCCATTTATATGGATACACCTAAATAAAGTTGGATCCAAAATGGCTGCCATGGTCACCACATATATATATATAGTGCTTGTTATAAAGTATCAGTGCAGTGTATGTAGATGCTAGGAATGTATAGTACTTAACGGGGCAGGATTTTAGAGATTTTTGTGTGGCATCATTGTATAAATCACAAATTGTCTCCTAGACTGATTGTAACATACAGCAGCTGTGTGAGCAGCACAAGGTCTGGGCAGGTTGATAGGCTCTGAATGTACACAATAAACTAAATGAAAGATGAAAAATAAAGTTGTTGACCAATTTTTAAAAAAATTACAGCATCATTTTTTTTGGTAAGTGCCTTTATTATCATTATCATTAGAGAACAAGCACCACCATGCTCGATTGCTGGGTTCTTCAAACAAGCAGTTGGATGCTTAGATGGGAGCAACTCAAGTATCCAAGATTTCCAGGAAAAATGGTTGAGTTCCCCATTGACTTCCATTATGCTCAGGTACTCGAGTCCCACCCATTCGAGTGTCTAACTGTTTGTTACGAGTATTGATCACCTGAGCATGGTAGTGTTTTCTCATCTCTAATTATTATCTAATTGCTAATAATTACATTTTTTCTATTTGTAATTTCTAGAAAAATTCATTAAGAGCCCACATTTCCAATACCCCTAACAGGTTTTATATGTAGTAGTGGTCATTTTTAACATTTTATAAAGATTTTTCAAATCTAGTTTAAAATGAAGAAGACATTCACAGATTTGTATAATATTGTAACCATTTTGTTATGTTTTGTTGTGAAGCTAATGTTTCCATTCAAAGATGCCATAGTAGTAAGCGGTATTCTGTGCAGAGAGAGAAAAGAGACTCTGCAGCAATGCGCTGACTGCCGTCAGAACAACTCCTGTGCCATTGCCATTGATGATTGCTCTCAACTAGATAACACAGTACCAAAACATTTTTTTCATTGCAATTGTTGAAACTCCTAGTTTGCCTTCAATCCATTGCTGGGAGATGCAAAACTACAGATTCAAGGCTATTAATTTACAGAATATAGGCTACTCTAGGCATCACATTTACTGTGATTTTCTGTATGTGCTCCTCCTTCTTAGTTTATATGGAAGCAGTTTGGGTTAAAGTAATGTATTAGGCAGTTGCTGTTCTCACCCAGCTGTATTTATCGTTGTTTGTACTCTCATACTTTATATGTGGAGAACGTTGTTTTGTCAGCATGGTTTTGATGTATATGGCTACACATTACTGTGAGTAAGAGAGCTTATATTCACTATGACCTCATGAGGACAGTCTTCTTTTTGTAGATACATATCTGAGCAGGAATGAGTCATCCTAAACCTTTGCCTTCCCCCTGCTGGGAAGTGACTTCCTCGCTACTCTCAGGCTTCTATGAATTTTACAGTTTGCAAATATTTAGAAAGTTACTCTGAAAGCAACATTCTGCCTTGGGGAACACACAGAAACGTCCAACTACAAAATGAGAACAATTTGGAGTATTAGAGAATGTTTCCCAGAACCTCTTCTGGCCGTTCCCGGAGCTGTGTTAACCTTTCTGCTATATACACTTACAGTAAAGGTATCATTATTTCTGTAACGCATTATATGTTATTACATGTCTGTTTAGATGGGTTAAGCTGCGGAATGGTTTTGTTTTTTTACATTAAGAATTTATTTGCTGGTCAGGGAATCCCTAAGTGCATTAACCTTCTGAACGGACATTATAAAAGAAGCCAAAACAGAACAAGAAAAGTCTTGTATTCTATCTAAACAAACTAAAAGTTGAGCGTGAACTTTTAGACTCTTGGACTTAAGAGATCCAACGCGGAAATAAATTATTTAGACAATGAACATTGCATAGCAATAGATAACAGCTGTATTAAATAAATATACATATATATATATATATATATATATATATATATATTATATATATATATATAATTTTGGTTGATTCATCCACACTAAAATTGAAAGACTTTATTCTGTAGCTTTGGCATACTGTGAAGTAGAAGACATCATGAACTATGGCTTTGAATTGTGGGATGTGACAGAGCAGGGTTGCATTTTCTCAAAAGGAAAGGAAAGATGTATTAAGTATAGCCTTTGGGGTATATATCTAACTGCAAGGAAATCTATGCCATATACAACTTTGATTTTTATCATTTAAAAAAGAAAGACAAGTGCAAAACAAAAAACAAAAAAACACAAAAATGTTGGTGCAAATGTAGCATACAATGTTCTTCCACCTTGTAGTCAGAATATATTTGCTCCCTTAATATGACTTGCATATCGCTATAAGAACGCTATACTTTTTCTTATAAAGCCCAATTATCAGAGGTGCATTCTAAATATCTTGCATGCAGAAATGTATGGAAGTAGTAAGTCTTAGGAATAGTGTTTATGAACAGACTTTTAGTTCTTATAAGGGTTGTCCACTACATGAAAAATCTCTTTTAAACACTATTCCCAAGTGTAAAATGAAAATAAGTTTCCATCTTCCGCATCGTCAGTAATGTCTGTTGAAACCAAGTCTTGCAGGGCTCACGTGACATTATTATACTGTGTGAGCACTGTAGTCACAGCTCCTAATGGAAGGCAATACTCAACACTTCCAAACCAAGTTTGACTAAAGGAACTGTGAGCAAAGCACACTGATTGGCTGCAGTTCCCACATAACGTCACGTCACGAGGGCCCCACAAGACTTGATGCTGACATCAGAGGAATGATGCCAGTGTAAGAGAGGAGTAAATGTTATTTTTATTTTACACTCAGGAATATAGTATTTTAGAAGCAACAGACTGAGTAGTGGAAAACTCCTTTAACACATTATATTGAGTCTCTGCTATAAAAATACATACGCCAGTGCTATGTAACCTCTATTGCCCCTTTTCATTGTTGCATCCTACAAATCTAAAGGCTATGTGCACACAGTGCGTTTGTGGGTGCTGTATTGTCACAAATTTGCATGCTAGCAAAGTCAATGAGAATTCTGAAGTTCTGTGCACTTGTTGCATCATTTTTCCTTGCAGATTTGGTGCAGAAAAAATCTGCAGTATTTTAATGCTTGATGCAGTATGTTTTCACCCCAAATAAATGGAAAAAAAACACACGAAAAGGCGTCAAAAAAGCATTGCGTTTTTGGTGCGTTTTTCTGGCAGCAGATGAAGATTTGGTGCAACCAAACACTCACTGTGCTCTCATAGCCAAAACCACACACATGGTGATGGTAATTTATTGAGCCAAATCATGGCTATTGACCCACAAAATTGACATTGTGACACGGTGGTTAGCATTGCAGTGCTGGGGGGCTGGGTTCAAATCCCACCAAGAATAACATTCTGATTTCATCTAAAGACGTACTGATATGGCCACTTTACACGTGACTACATTTCTAGCTTATCCACAGCTAACTTACTGGCTGCAGTGAAATCATGGAGACATTATTCTAGAAATATGTGTGTACTTCTAAAGACCTGCTAGAAACATGTGTGTACTACTAAAGACCTGCTAGAAATGTGTGTACTGCTAAAGACCTGCTAGAAACATGTGTGTACTACTAAAGACCTGCTAGAAACATGTGTGTACTACTAAAGACCTGCTAGAAACATGTGTACTGCTAAAGACCTGCTAGAAACATGTGTGTACTACTAAAGACCTGCTAGAAACATGTGTACTGCTAAAGACCTGCTAGAAACATGTGTGTACTACTAAAGACCTGTTAGAAACATGTGTACTGCTAAAGACCTGCTAGAAACATGTGTGTACTACTAAATACCTGCTAGAAACATGTGTGTACTACTAAAGACCTGCTAGAAACATGTGTGTACTACTAAAGACCTGCTAGAAACATGTGTGTACTACTAAAGACCTGCTAGAAACATGTGTGCACTACTAAAAACCTGCTAGAAACATGTGTGCACTACTAAAGACCTGCCAGAAACGTGTGTACTACTAAAGACCTTCTAGAAACGTGTGTACTACTAAAGACCTGCCAGAAACATGTGTGTACTACTAAAGACCTGCCAGAAACATGTGTGTACTACTAAAAACCTTCTAGAAACATGTGTGCACTACTAAAAACCTGCTAGAAACATGTGTGCACTACTAAAGACCTGCCAGAAACGTGTGTACTACTAAAGACCTTCTAGAAACGTGTGTACTACTAAAGACCTGCCAGAAACATGTGTGTACTACTAAAGACCTGCCAGAAACATGTGTGTACTACTAAAAACCTTCTAGAAACATGTGTGTACTACTAAAGACCTGCTAGAAACATGTGTGTACTACTAAAGACCTGCCAGAAACATGTGTGTACTACTAAAAACCTTCTAGAAACATGTGTGTACTACTAAAGACCTGCTAGAAACATGTGTGTACTACTAAAAACCTTCTAGAAACATGTGTGTACTACTAAAGACCTTCTAGAAACGTGTGTGTACTACTACAGACCTGCTAGAAACATGTGTGTACTACTACAGACCTGCTAGAAACATGTGTGTACTACTACAGACCTGCTAGAAACAAGTGTGTACTACTAAAGACCTGCTAGAAATATGTGTGCACTACTAAAGACCTGCTAGAAACATGTGTGCACTACTAAAGACCTGCTAGAAACATGTGTGTGTTAGAAGACAATAAAGTTATATTATTAAAGTGGGACCTTACTTTATTGTCATTTGCAGAGAAGGTAAAGAGCCAGTTTTTAATTGGTTATCTGATAGACCTTATGTTAAATTATTGCATCAAAAGAATAATTTAGTTGATTAAAAAGAATATCCCCAAGTCCCATTCTTCAGGGAAACAAGAAAAAGGAAAAGTAGCAGAATACTGGAGGACTATAATGTGTATGTAATCTATTAACTACATCATCTATACCTGTCTTAACATGAGGAATCAAACCATAGTATAATATCCTACCAAGTTGAATGAGAACATGATAACTTTTCACTTTCGTTTCTTCATGTACACTCAGGGAATCTGGGTCATTCATTACCAATGTCTGAAACTCTTGACAGAGCAAATCTTAATGCAAGAAATAAGAATAGAAAAGCCTCCTTACCTTTCACGTGTGTCTTAGTTTGAATGAAGTGTGATGGATAGCCCATCTTTCCCTGTCTTTATATAGACACAGCTCAGACATATTACTCATCCAATGGCTAATGCAACTTGCGCTGTCACACTTGTCACTTAATTTTTTTTGTACTTACTTTACTCACTCCCTAAAGAGATTTAACTCTTTTTTAATTTTAGTATTATGTAATTTTTTTTTTTTTACTTTTAGTCTACACTTCTTTTACAATCACATTCAATACTGTGAAGTCATCTGTCTGGAAGAATAATATAATAAACTGTGTATTATAATATTTATTATTGCATGGTAACTCATGGTTATGCTACACAACTTCTGTCCAGAGAAATGTTACATAAAATCCAGGGAAATCTTCTGATTATATTTACTAGGGTATAATGGGTACGTCTAATATAGTAAGATATAGCATAATATAAAACATGTATAATATAACACATACTGTAAAAAAAATGTTTCTGTCTGCATCCATAAATAATATATCAATCCAGCACCCAATGAAAACATAGAGAAATTGGTTTGCCATGTGCCCTTGTGTGTTTATGTGCATCAATGTGTGTATGTTATATATATATATATATATAAAAATATATATATGCACACACTGTATATATACACCAGACATTATTGTGGGAGAGAGTCCACCTCCTCTGAAAATGGTGTCCATGCTGTAATGTGTATATGTATAACTATAGTTATTTAAATATATATATTCATACATATATATGTATATATATATGTATATATATATATATATATTATATATATATAAATATATATACAGTATATACAGTACAGACACACCTTCTCATTCAAAGAGTTTTCTGTATTTTCATGACTATGAAAATAGTAGATTCACACTGAAGGCATCAAAACTATGAATTAACACATGTGGAATTATATACTTAACAAAAAGTGTGAAACAACTGAAAATATGTCTTATATTCTAGGTATTCTATTCTTCAAAGTAGCCACCTTTTGCTTTGATTACTGCTTTGCACACTCTTGGCATTCTCTTGATGAGCTTCAAGAAGTCACCGGAAATGGTTTTCACTTCACAGGTGTGCCCTGTCAGGATTAATAAGTGGGATTTCTTGCCTTATAAATGGGGTTGGGACCATCAGTTGTGTTGTGCAGGAGTCTGGTATGTAAGGGCTATTTGACCAAGAAGGAGAGTGATGGGGTGCTACGCCAGATGACCTGGCCTCCACAGTCACCAGACCTGAACCCAATCAAGATGGTTTGGGGTGAGCTGGACCGCAGAGTGAAGGCAAAAGGGCCAACAAGTACTAAGCATCTCTGGGAACTCCTTCAAGACTGTTGGAAGACCATTTCCGGTGACTACCTCTTGAAGCTCATCAAGAAAATGCCAAGAGTGTGAAAAGCAGTAATCAAAGCAAAAGGTGGCTACTTTGAAGAACCTAGAATATAAGACATATTTTCAGCTGTTTCACACTTTTTTGTTAAGTATATAATTCCACATTTCTTAATTCATAGTTTTGATGCCTTCAGTGTGAATCTACAATTTTCATAGTCATGAAAATAAAGAAAACTCTTTGATTGAGAAGGTGTGTCCAAACTTTTGGTCTGTACTATATATATACACACAAAGAATGGACGGCAACTCTTCCTTCACAGAAACAAATGTGGATTTCATTCACCCAAGACGGCAACGTTTTGGCTATCCACTAGCCTTTGTCTGGCCTTTTATATATACAGGATAGATAGATAGATAGATAGATAGATAGATAGATAGATAGATAGATAGATAGATATATATATATATGGTACAAATAATCAGCGTCAGTAATGTTTGTAAAAAAAAAAGAAAGGGCATGGACTTTCACAAGACTGGTTTCCCAAGTGTTCCTTGGCACTTTTAATTTTAATTAGTGGCAGTGAACAATGCAATATCTACACTCTCTAATATGGATGCACATTAAGTCCTCATGTATATGTGAATGTGCAGGGCCGTAGTTGCCAGCGAGGGCAAGCCCCGGCTGCCATGCAGCTCTACATGAGCAATTCACGCCACAACCACCTCCACAGTGCCAAGAAGGTAAATTTGGTTCCAAGAAGGTAAATTTGGTGTAAGATTTCCAGAAAGACACAAAGCTTCTTTTTACGTGTAACAGTTCTTTACTGAGAACATCACACCACAGTGGCCAAGCACATATATTACGAGAGCCAGCTGAGTCTATAGCCACATCTCTCTCCTTTTTTCTCTGGATAGCACCCGCCATCCATTTTGCTTGCTTGGAGTGGGGGGTGGGGGTTTCTCTTCCACATAAGCAGTGGGGAGTTCAAAACAGTTCACTCACCACCATAGTTGTCACTGATGCAGGTCCCAGGCCTTTAGCAGCAAGCTGCACCAAGAGCTGCTTCACTCTTTTACTGCATCCGCAGGGGTTGATAGTGGGGGCAGGATTGTCTTGACGGCCAGCAGTCCAGGTCTTCAGGGGAAATCCACAGTATTTCTGCAATCCTCTGGGCTGGGCAGCCATCTGACTTACTCCATCTACCCATTCATGCCATGCGCATTGCCCTCAGCCACAAGGTCGCAATCCAATCTAGCGCGCATTGAGCTCAGGTACACTTTCTGTCACACGCTCCATCTCCTTTACTTGCTGATACAGAAATGGTCTCCTGAGGGAGTCTTCCTCTTCCGGACCATGTCCTGCAGTGTGGAGCCTCTTCTAAACTCCCTGCCCGTTCCTTCCAGGCCTCCGTCCATTCCAATTCACTCCATACTTATTGGCAGGGCTTACCCTTTTGCCACAGCTATCTGGAAAGAGCAGCCACTCACAGTTCATTTATGGGCCGGGCAAACCTTGATACCATGGCGCTGCAGCGATGCCCATGATGTGCCTGTCTTGTCTGCCATGCTGTGGTAGCCATTTTAACTTTCTTCAAATGCCATTTAGCTGTGGAACTCCATTTAACAGGGGCCTTGAAGGCACTGTGCTGCTTTGGGGGACACCCAAAATTTTCCTGCCGACTACATCATCAAACGTGGGTAGGTAAAGGGCAGTAGTTATGGATGAGGTTGAGCTCCATGCAGCCCTCCATAAGAAGTGTGCCCTGGCCACCTCCACAGTGCAAAGAGGGTAAATTTGGTTGTAGGATTTCCCAAAGGAAGACACGGACAATAAGATTCTTTTTGCTTTATGGATTTTTACTGACAACATAATGCAACAGTGGCTGAGCACATATATTATGGGCACACTTCTTAAATGCTACAGAAGCCATATATATTACATTCACCTCCAATTTTGTCATAGACTGCTTCCTTGGCTTTTGTATCTCCACAGTTAGTTCCACATTACTCATTTTCCCATCTAACGTCATGCATACAATAAGCAAAATTAAATAGTCTTGAAAGGCTCTAGCTCTGATCCACCAACACTGGAATTTTGCTCTGAAGAAGTAATAGGTCAGCCATAGGAAAAGACTAATTCACTAATGTGTCAAAGGCCTGTTTGCCTGAGCATCAGTTAAAGGAGTCCTCAAAACTGGACCAGAAAAAAACAGTTGCGGCCCAGGGATGTTTCCCAAAAGTCTAATCCTGGATCCACATAGGTGGCTAGCAAAACTAACTGTGCATTTTGAGTGCCCTTTGCGTGTCCAGGGACCCCAGAATGACCCAGCGGGTCAGTCCAAATTCGAATCTTAGCCACTACTCGCCACACTTCTTGCAGACGCATCTTTTCCTAATCCTCCTATTTCCTACACTCCTAACCCAAGATGGCTGAGGCCTGCTTTTTATCTTTTAAGCTCCCCCTTACAAGGCTGCGTCTATAAATGTTAACTCTTACCAACCTATTAAGATCCAGAGAGCAGTCATTCAATAACTCGGCAACTAGATGGCCATATTAGAGTTTAATCAAATACTTACAATACACATTTTATACTGAAACATACTATACATCATATTACTCTTTTTATACCATAAAGGTACCGTCACACGCAGCAATATAGCTTGCAATTTCACTGGCAATTTGCTGGTTGCAGTTAAATCACGGACACATTGTTCCATTTGTACACGGCAACAAAATAGAACAATGTGTCCATGATTTCACTGCAACCAGCAAATTGCCAGTCAAATTGTAAGCAATATTGCCGCGTGTGACGGTACCTTAAGGGTACCGTTACACGTCGCAATATCGCAATGCAACATCGACAAAAAGTCACGTGGTGTGTTACTTGCAGTTGATATCGTTTGTGCGTTGTGTCGTGTAACAGGGTAATGCGACTGCAATAAATCACAGGGACGATATTGCAAGAAGATTGTGCAAGCACTTCAACTGTACAATGTTACATATGCGATCTGGCATGATCGTGCTGTGTGACGGCGCAATTACGATGTTGAACGCAACTTCCCCTATTCACTACAATGTTAATGCTCGAACGCTGGGTTGCTCATACCCAGCGCACAAAAGTTGCGTACAACATCTTAGTTGCGTTGCCAACCGATATCTCCATGTGTGACATTTCCTATGTGATCTTGGACAAGTGCCAAAAACGTTTGCGCTTACGTGAAATTGCATGCGATATTAGAACGATATTGTGACGTGTAATGGTACCTTCACACCCGCAATCTCGCCTGGGAATCCTAAAGGCGATATGTCGCCCCGGAGCAATCGGTGTGAAATTGCCTCATAGTTGCAGCGTGTGTTTGGGGAATTTCGCGGCAATAAATCGCCTCTCGCCTGTCGCCTGATTCCTGAGCACTGCTCTGAAATCAGCCTCAATCATGAAGGCGATATTTCCGTGTTGTGGCGTGTGAACGGGCGACAGTGATGGAATCAGCGTCGCCTATGATTTCCCATAGGCGTGCCACGGCGTGCTGTAGTCCGCGCCCCGTGTGAACTAATTGGTGTGGGCTACTGTGTTCCCGTTGGCTGTCAATTGACACAACGCCATATTTGAAGAGCTGTCCGTCCAGCACCACACAATGGCAATAGCATTTTGTATTAGCCAGCCTTCCAGAGCAGGCTGACCAATCGGAACGCTGTTGCGTTGTCCAATGAGTGCGTATGGGGCGCGGTGTAAACCACTGTGGCACGCCTATCTCTTTGCCGCGCTGAACATGTAAGCCCACATTGCCTTTGGGATTGCGGCGTGTGAAGCGGTGAGGGAATTCCACCGGATTGGTTCTGCTGTGGGTGAGGCGATTTCCATGGCAAAACATCGCCTTTCTTTCAGGGCGAGATTGCGGCGTGTAATACGGCCATCAGCGATCTGAGGCAACCATGAAAAATGTGCATGCGCACGTTAGCTTGCCTCATATCGCCAGCCGATGAAGGTACCATTACGGTACCCTAAGGGTATCTTCACATGCGGCAATATTGCTAGGAAATTTCACTGGTAATTTGCTGGTTGCAGTGAAATCATGGACACGTTGTTCCATTTGTACACAGCAACAAAATAGAACAATGTGTCCATGATTCACTGCAACCAGCAAATTGCCAGTGAAATTGCCTAGCAATATTGCCGCATGTGAAGGTACCCTAAGACATCTACTTTGGAAGCAGTGTCATTCAGGAGAAGGGCATCAAAGCCTTAAACCCCCTTCTCAAAAAACATTTTTTTACTGATGTAAAAAAAACAGATGTTTTCATTGTGCTTGATCCAATTTTTATCAATTTTTGGTCTTCATATTTGTTTTTAGCATGAATGTAGTATGTGTGTTTTTTTACATTTGCAAAATAAAACCTTCTACCATTAATGGTACCTTCACACGCCGCAATCTCGGCTGGCGATATGAGGCGATCTAAAGTGCGCGTGCACATTTTTCATGGTCGCCTCAGATTGCCGATGGCCGTATTACACGCCGCAATCTCGCACTGAAAGAAAGGCGATGTTTCGCCCTGGAAATCGCCTCACCCACAGCGGAACCAATCCAGTGGAATTCCCTCAGCGCTTCACATGCCGCAATCCAAAAGGCAATGTGGGCGTACATGTTCAGGCCGGCGAAGACATAGGCGTGCCACAGTGGTTTATACTGCGCCCCATACACACTCATTGGACAACTCAACAGCGTTCCGATTGATCAGCCTGCTCTGGAAGGCTGGTTCATACATGACGCTACTGCTTTTGTATGGTGCTGGATGGACAGCTCTTCAAATATGGTGCGGTGTCAATTGACAGCCAATGGGAACACGGTAGCCCACACCAATCAGTTCACACGGGGCGGACTACAGCACGCTGTGGCACGCCTATGGGAAATCATAGGTGACGCTGATTCCATCACTATCGCCCATTCACACACCACAACATGGAAATATCGCCTTCATGATTGAGGATTATTTCAGAGCAGTGCTCAGGAATCAGGCGACAGGCGAGAGGCGATTTATCGCTGCAAAATTCCCCAAACACAGGCCCAACGGTGAGGCAATTTCACGGCGATTGCTCTGGGGTGACATATCGCCTTTAAGATTCCCAGCCGATATACCATAAGAGTGATCAACACATTGACTTGAATGGATAATTTTGATCTGCCAATCGGAAGGACTGATGAACTGCAAAAAAGTACATATGAAATGGTCCATAGATTAGCATGGGTACAACGTCTAACTGTGAAAAGCCCTCATAGAAAACATACAACAAAACTGCATGTCTGAATGTAGATTTTACTGCAAATATTAGATAAAGGCCCAGTTCACATCTAAGGCTAGGGTCACACTTGCATGCGTTTTTTAAGGTGCTTTTTGGCAGGCTGCGTTTTTGCTGTTAGGTGTGGAGCAGCCTTAAAAAACGCATGCAAAAACACATGGTACCATTTAGAGCAAAAACACATGCGTTTCCCATAGGGCCCCATGTTAAATAAATGCATGCGTTTTTGAAAAAGCACCAAAAAATACATCATGCTGCATTTTTTGGTGCTGAGCCAAAAACGCATCCCAAAAACGCATGGCACTTTAGACATGCATTTTTGCTATTGGGGCATGTGTTTTTTGCATGGGGGCCTATGGATGCGTTTTTGCATGCGTTATTCACACAATCCAAGTGTGAAAAACGCATGGTAACTCACATCCACCCTGCAAGTGTGACCCTAGCCTAAGGCTGCCTTCACACTGCAGTTTTTTCACTGATTAGTGTCCATCCAGTTTGTGTGCCAAAACCAGGAGAGGAAGTTGCAGAGCAAAACTATAATTTAAAGATTGACACCTGTTCTGAGTTTTAGAGACACTCCTGGTTTTGGCACACAAACTGGATGGACACTGATCAGTGAAAAAACTGCAGCGTGAACCAGCATAAGGCTGGGCTGCGTTTGCATTTGTATGAATTTTTACCGCTTAAAACGCATCCAAACTAATTTTTGCAAACGCAGCCTAAAACATTGCAGCCCATGTTTTGTGCTGCGCTTGCAAAAATGCATGCATTTTGCATTTTTGCAAAATAATATGCGTTTTGGATTGCATTTGCAATGTGTTTTGCATTAATCCCTATGGGTGCGTTTTTGGATGCGTTTTTGCAGTAAAAACATAGAAATGCAAACGCAGCCAAACACAGGCAAAACGCAGATGGGAGAAGATCCAAATTGTCTGCCACATTTGCATGTTTTCAATTCAGATATTGATGTGGATTGACTGCTAATTCCAATGATAGGACTTTCACTGCAAATTTCACCTTTCTACACTAAGACTAGGGTCACACTTTAATAGAGAATTGCGTTCACCGCATCCAGATCCGGATGCGGTGAATGCAATTAGCTTCAGACACATTTTGCAAGCAAAATGTGTTGCTGAAGCTGCAATCCGGTAACCGGATTGCTCCGGATGTGTAATCCGGAGCAATCCGGTTACTGTACAGTTTGCTCATCCCTGCTGCCGCAGGAATGAGCAAACTGTAAAATCTTTAAAAAAAGCTTTAATATTATTAATAAGTGTGCCCATCATGTCTCTAGGGAGTGCCACACCCCCCTAGAGACATGCTACCTACTCAGGTGGGCATGTAATGTGTTAATATCTCCTGTACAGTAAGCCGGCTCCTGTCGGCTCTGTACAATTTTGTGAATGAAGCCGCGGCTCCACTGACAGCGGTGCGCATACTATACATAATGTACGTATAGTATGTGCTGCTGTCCAGGGTTCTGAAGGCTTTTACAGTAGATCTATGGGCAGCGCACCATCATAGATCTACTGTAAAAGCCTTCAGGACCACGGACAGCGCACATACTATACGTACATTACGTATAGTATGCGCACAGCTGTCAGCGGAGCTGCGGCTTCATTCACAAAATTGTACAGAGCCGACAGCAGTTGGCTTACTGTACAGGAGATATTAACATATTACACTCGTGCAGAAAAAAGTCCACTGACCGGGCACTACACACATGGAGCTCTGCTACCAGCCTGTCGGCTATCCCCTGGTGCCTGGTGTTGCACCGTTTCGTATCGTGTAGTGATACTTCTGCGGGTTCCAGAACTGGAAACCGCAGAAGTATCACTACACGATACAAAACGGTACCGTCGTTCCGACGGCCTCTCACTCCCTCTCCCCACCGCACCAACAATGTTTTAATGGATTAAGCCACCTGGATTAAAACACATTTCCACCAGCCTACATGGTGAGTGCCGCTTTTCTTTATTCACTTCTTTATGAATCTTTGATTGCTTGTTCTAAGGCTGTGCAACACCAGGCACTGGGGGATAGCCGACAGGCTGGTAGCAGAGCTCCATGTGTGTAGTGCCCGGTCAGTGGACTTTTTTCTGCACGAGTGTAATGCGGTTACTGCATTGCGGATGTTACAACCGCTCCAAAAACTGCAGCCTGCATGATTTTTCACGCAGGCTGCAGAGCCGGATGCGGTAACCGGATTGCATGTAATGCAATCCGGTTTTTATAATGAGGAGCCTTTCCTGATGCGGTTTTGAGCTGCTTTTAAAAAGCTCAAAACCGGATCAGGATTTGAAATTTCAAACGCAGATGTGACACCAGCCTAATTGACATGTTGTGGATTTTCAAAGTCTGCTCTAATTCTGGTATATGTGGATGTAACTTTTCACTACTCAGTGCAGCAGATAAGCAACGGGAAATAAACATTTTTTTTTTTATTTTGCATGACATTAAACATTTTATGTAATTATTGTACTTCTTTTGTCAAATAGCAGTCTCATCAACGAAAATTTTACTGAAAGTGATCATTACAGACAACTGTAAAATAATATAATGTATAGTACACTTTTCATTGAAAGAGAAAAGTATTCCCTCTGGACTGTGTGTGCCAATCAGACTGAATTATCTCAGCTTTTCTTGAAGCCAGTAACTCTTCCACAGATTTACAGATCCTATGATAATAAAGGGTAGTACAACTTGGTTCAACCCTTTTTCTTCAAAAAGACATGAATTAGCTTTTTACCATTATATTTTTTATTAGCTATTTATATACTTAGTTAAAACGTGACTGCGGTTTAAATTTTTATTTAATAATAATGCAGAGCAAGTGATTATGATAAACTTCCAAATATACTTTATTAATGAAATCTGGATAAAAACCATTCATAAACCTTCATCAAGGTGTCCCCTCTAGTATGTGTTTGAACCAGACATATGTCCATTCTCACTCAGAACCATCTTCACACTGAATACAGGCATGTAACCATAAAAGGGAGGGGGTGTGGCCTACCCTGCTGACTACAGCTCTTGAGATGACAATGTATCATATTACCACAGTTTACAGCACAGTTGTTAAGCAATGTCAGTATGTCAGGATCACTGTAAACTCCTCTTTCCTTGGCACAAGCTTCTGATCTGTCATCTAGCTCCACACAGCTCAGTCAGGATCTCTATTAACCCCTTCTCTGCTGGCACATCATATTGCTCCCTATCATCCTGCTCTCAGAAACTGTGGTAATACACACACAGTACTGGAAGACTCTGAGGGATATTGGGACACACCTTCAAAGCCATAAAATGCAGTTTTTAAAAAAGCACATAAAAAATGTGAGAAAATTAGTCACATGGCACAAAAAAGCATTATCTTAGCTGCTATGTGACCCATTGTTAACAACCAATGCAATATTGTTTTTTTTCAATGAAATTACATTTACATTTTAAATTAGGCTGTGACTCTGGTCATACGTTATAACCTGTACAAGCAACACATTTTTGGAAAACCACATTTCAAAACCACGCTTTCAGAAACATTCCTTTTGGTTGTTGCATGCAATAATGCTAGATTTGGATACTAGAGCTCATAAAGAAATTAGTACAGGTACCTCTTAGTTACAATATAATCTACAATGATATATAATATATTAGAAATACAAAATATTTGCTAATTTTCTGATTACTTAGGACACTAACTGGTGTAATTCCTAAACCATTACAAAAACATGATTTTTTTTCATAGAGTAAAAGTGAATGAGAAACAATCAATGGATTAGATGAGTAAATGTCCCTTGTATTTGTAAAAGTGAAATCACAAATGATTCACACAAGATCTGCCAAGATCATCTCAACTGTGGACACATTCTCTCGACATGACGCCTGCATTCCTTTATGGTGAAAACTGATCCTCCTACTACAAGGCTTCTTTTAAGAAGATCTGTCATTATCGAAAATTGCTGACAAAATGTATTTGCAGCAGCCAAGGTACAAGGTGATAAACAGAAGGAGTTATCATTGATAATGTATTACTTATTTGCGAATAGAGTTGCTTTCATTTTTGCTTTAATTATTGTATAATCTATAATAATGTTGCTTATGACTGTTTGTATATGAACCTCTGAAAAGTACCGTAAAGCACTGCAGAATATGTTGGCGCTACATAAATAAACATTAAGTTCACTATAAGTCATGATATAGTAGATACTGGTATTAGTTATCAGCGTAGGTACTCAACATCTACCTTTCTTATTTCAAGACATCATGATTTATCCCAATGATTTGAGGGTTACATGATACAACCTATACTCAGCCTAATTATACTGTAGGTAGAACAATATGACGGTAGTGCTCTCTTAGTAACGTCTCATTCAGACGGCTAGACAAACATGTGTCTGGAATGATTTAATGAATCCGGCTTTGAGCAAGGGGTTGGACCAGATCCCCGAGGAGATCCTTTCCAACTCTACCATTCTAGGATTCTATGATTTTATGTCAGTGATTTTTCTTACAGAAATTTACCAATTTTTATCACTGTTTTGCATCAAATTTATAGTAGTGTTTGCCTTAGCTTTAGTTTTTACCACTAGTCCTTCATGAGTGATTTTCTAAAAAAAAATATTGAAATGGCTTTCTTAGGGCCCTTTCACATCAGCGTTTTTTTAAATTTGCGGCAGATGCGGTGAAAAAACCGCATCTGCCGCAACTGCCGCATAACGGTTCCACTTGCGGCACGGTTGCGGTTTTTTCCATAGGAAGTATAGGGGGACTTGCGGCAGATGCGGCAAGTGCGGTATTGCACTTGCGGCAGGTGCGGCAGAGAAAAAAACCGCGGCTTACTGCGGTTTTTTTCTCTGCCGCACCTGCCGCAAGTGCAATACCGCACTTGCCGCATCTGCCGCAAGTCCCCCTATACTTCCTATGGAAAAAACCGCAACCGTGCCGCAAGTGGAACCGTTATGCGGCAGTTGCGGCAGATGCGGTTTTTTCACCGCATCTGCCGCAAATTTAAAAAAACGCTGATGTGAAAGGGCCCTTAGGGCCTTTTCACATCAGCTGATCGTGGCAGTTGCGGTGAAAAAAAACGCATCTGCCGCAGTTACCGCATAACGGCTGCACTTGCGGTTCACTTGCGGCAAGCCCCATGCAATGTCTATGGGGCTTGCATAAGTGTGCGGCAGGTGCGGCAAGTGCGGTTTCGGCACTTGTGGCAGATGCGGCCGCAAAAAAACGCGTCTGACCGCGTTTTTTTTTGCGGCCACATCTGCGGCAAGTGCTGAAGCTGCAACTATACCGCACTTGCCGCACCTGCCACAAGCCCCATAGACATTGCATGGGGCTTGCCGCAAGTGCGGCCATTATGCGGTAACTGCGGCAGATGCGTTTTTTTCACTGCAACTGCCACGATCAGCGCTTACCGCTGATGTGAAAGGGGCCTTACTCATAAAACTATACAGATTGAATAAAGATGGCATCAGTGTACTGCCCAAGATTTTCAAGATTTCATAAACTTATATGGGTGATTTTGGTTTGAGACTCAGAGATGAAATTTTTTGCAAAATTTAATGAAATTTCGAGATCCTGATAGATTAGATGAACTTGCAATTCGATTTGAATGAATGACCAAAAAAATAAAAATTGTCAAAAAAGATATAATGACCTCAAGCACGTCTGTGCAAATTACCCCATGATTTAAAAAATAAAAACACATTAAATTTGAGTCACCCTCCTTTTTCCCAATTAAAACAAATACAAAAAATATATACATACAGGGAAGGTATGAATATTACACATCTTGTTAAATGCCTGCTTTTTGTCATGTAAAAAAATTTTATACCAAGAAGAATAATTTCAGAACTTTTTCCACCTTTAACGTAATCAGTAAACTTTAATTAAAAAAGGAACTAAAATGTTTTGAGGCAGAAAAAGAAAAACCTAAAATAATGTGGTCGCATAAATATGCACACACTTAAACTATATTAAAGTCTGAGAGTCTTCAGTGGTTGATACCTTTTGATGGCTAACTGAAAAGATGGTAAGAAAAAGCAAAGTAAGCTTTATGAGACTGTAATTTAGGCCTCTTCATCAGGCTTCATAATGACACAACTACTGAAGACATACATATATACAAATTCAGGGTGGGATAATGCAGTACATAAGGCTGCCTTCAGACTAGCAGATGCATCTGCAGCGTTTTGCAGATGCATCTGCAAGCATCTGCATGCAGACCGCGGCCCCTATGTTTATAATGGTGCGCACGACGGTCTGCAGATGCTTGCGGACCGCCGTGCGCACCCATTCACTCCTATATATGATCTGTGCGCACGCGGATGCCTGCGCACAAATCACACACTCCCGCCCGCACCATGGACGCGAGATGTCGCGTCCCTGGTGCGGACGAGAGTGTGTGATCTGTACGCAGGCATCCGCCTGCGCACAGATCACATATAGGAGTGAATGGGTGCGCACGGCGGTCCGCAAGCATCTGCAGACCGCCGTGCGCACCATTATAAACATAGGGGCCGGGGTCTGCATGCAGATGCTTGCAGATGCATCTGCAAAACGCTGCAGATGCATCTGCAAGTCTGAAGCCAGCCTAACATAGGAGACATGAAGCAGAAAATTGTGGTCAGTATTGGGAGGGGGGAAGGAGCAGCTGGGGAAGAAAAATCAGAGTTCACAGATAAGAGGCACATGCAGTTTTATTGTCCTTTGATTAGTGGTTGGTCCAAGAACAGGAATGAGATGGGGTGAAATGGTTATGGAAGTGAATCAAAGGACAATAAAGCTGTCTGCGCCTGATTTTTTATAATTTTATTAAATTGATGGAAAAAGTACAGTAAATTGACGAACAGAGACCTGACGCTCTTCTGGCATCAAAAGACGCCCTTACTCATACGCAGTTCAGACCTATTTTTTTTTTTAGACCAATTTTCAGACCTTAAAGGCCCTGTTACACGCTATGATATCGTTGCAACGTCACCGGTTTTGTGACGTTGCAGCGAGGTCGAAAGGACAACGATCAACGACCTCCCATCGCCGCACAGTACATGCTGGGAGGCTGGTAACCAGGGTAAACATCGGATAACTAAGCGCAGCGCTGCATTTAGTTACCCAATGTTTACCCTGGTTACCAGCATTCTCGCTGGTCCTGATCGCTGGTGAGTCTGCCTGTGTGACAGCTCACCAGTGATCAGATAACGATGTCTCAGTGACCCGATCATTGGTCGGGTCGCTGGGACATCATTATGTGTGATGGGGCCTTTACTTTTTAATGACCCTGGATTTAAAAATTGCTTTTTTAGTTTTTCTGGTGCGGAAAAAATGGTACTTGCCATATGGAGGAAGATATAGCGTATGACATTCGGCAATGCTGATCTAGGGTTATGTACAGTAAAATCAGGCTGAAGATTATAACAAATATGGCATGCGAATACCTGCAGATACTCCATGTCCTTCACTCCAATTTTCCATGAATTCAAGTAACATGTAAATCTACTAAGGCTTCTAATTCACATTTCTGCATTATCACCAGTGCTAAATATTACCCAATCTCATGGATAAACGACAGGACTTGCAAACTAATAGGTTAAAGTGAATCCCTTAATAGTTTACATCCAACGCTATAGTGAAGTAGTTAATTTTCTTTCTTGTCTGGCCAAAATCTTTTAGGTCATGGACAAAGAAACTTCCTCTATGTAACTACATCAGAACTAACATGTGACGTTTTTGTCTTCCCGTCAAGGATCATAGATGAACACAGGTCTTCCAATTGTTTAATAAAGCAACAGATCCTGGAGAACAGTGCACATTGTTTATATCATCACCTAAAGTGAAGCAAATCATATTCTCATAAAGGAAACCATTTTCCAATGAGTACGTTGCCAGGAAAAGATGTGTTTAAGGTAATAATAAATTGTGGACCTGCTTCATTCACCTCACTTTTACAAGCCTGAAATTAAAAACACGTAAATCTACAGTGACTCCAATTAGCATTTAGCAATGTCTGCTATAGCTGTTTATGGTAAGTACAATGAATTGTCCCCTATAAATCTAGACTGAAAGGATTAAAACTAAGTGGTGTAACATCGTAGAAAGCTTGTAATCATTAATCATTGTACAAAATATGTATACAATGTATCAGGGATGTGCAAATGTACCAGTTTGAGAGTCACTCTATCAGACTATACTACATGAGCGATCCATTATAAATATTTGAGACTTTTAATACTATTTGGTGATTAATAAAAAAATCTTTACAGAAATTTCACTATTATCTTTAAAGTGCCTGTCCCACTTGGGAAATCAAAGGCATCAGTAGAAAATGCCATAAATATCCTTCTGCTTGGACCTACATCTATCTCGCTAAAGTACAATGAGCACATACACATACATGAGTGGAAAGACTAAACTTGAAAACCCATCTCTTCAAGAAAGCTTACATCCTGCAATGACCACTTGAGCTGCAGCAACACCCTACCTACTATCTCCTTCCATATTATCCTATAGATTGTAAACCCACAAGGGCAGGGTCATCTCCCCTTTGTACCAGTCTGTCAATGTAAGTTGTTCTTTGTAAATTATGTTTGTATTTTGTATATAACCCCTTTTCAAATGTTCAGAACCATGGAATGAATGGTGCTCTAAAATAACAAGAATAAAAAGGATTTTTCTCATTTTTTACATTTTACTATTATTATTTATTATGCTCTGGAGTCTTAAGAAACCCTGCGGACTAAAAATGGACATTAAACCTCCCTAGAATAACCTCTCCGGGAATTGAATTTCATAGGAAAATGTGTGTGAACAGGCAAATTTGAATCTTGCATCATGCGCCCACGTATATTTGTAGGTACTACAAGGACAAAATACATGGACGATGTGTACACATAACTTGTGCCTACAAAGTAATTTGATATGAGTTTCCATTTTAACAGATTACTATGAGGATATCTATCAATTTTGGTGACAATTTGTGCCATAAAATAGTTGCAAATTTTGTTTAATGTCTTTCTTGAGCCAAAAAAAAGCACAATATCCCTGGATGGCTACACGATTGGTAGCAATTGTGCACTTGTTCTATTCTTGTACACATCCCAGCAGGTAAATGGTTCCAATTCAGACAGGGACTATTATGATATGTAAAGGTACCGTTACACGGTACGATATCGTGAACGATATCACTGAAACGTCACAGGTTTGGAGGCGTTGAAACGACATCATTAAGACGTCGTTGCGTTTAACACCGCGATACGAGTACGATAAATCGTTGGATCGTTGATCGCAGATTTGAGAACATGTTCTCAAATATAACGATCCTCAATCAGCCAACCTGCTGCATCGTTCTGTGTGACACCGCGATAACGATGTCGTTAACGACTTCTCCTATTCACAATAGTGAACAAGATCGTTCGCTGGGTTGTGCGAATGATAGTTGCTTGCCACATCATTGGTGCATCGTCCACGATATCTAGACGTGTGACATCTCACCAATGATGTCTAAACGATGTCCTAATGACCGCGCGCCCCTGAGATTGTTAGTGAGATCGTTACGACATTGAAGCGTGTAACGGTACCTTTAGTGTGACTCACACCCATGTTAAATAATCAGGCATCGCAGACCTATGAGTTTTTTCCTCAGCCCTAAATGGACTGAGGAAAAAATTGTGGCATGATATGATTCTCAGATCACCAGCACCCATACAAGTCTATTGGAGTGAGTGAAATATCAGACTGCACTCGGATGACATTTGAGTGCAATTCGATATATGCCGTCAATGGAGGAGATGGAGAAAAAAATAATAATAATAATTTTACTTATATAGGGCCAACGTATTCTGCTGCACTTTACAATTCAGAGGGGATTTGTACAGACAATTTAAGACAAAACAGAGTAACAAAAAATTCAGATCACAGTTGCATGACACTTGTCTCACACTTGTAGCAGAACCTGATCTGTATGTCATTATCATATTGCAATATGGCAGTGGGACTCCGTCCTTATGTAAGTATCTGGAAATAAAGACTTCAGAGGGTGCTTTTATATTATACTCCTTCCCAACTATAGTTTATAAGGTGTTTGCATATAAAATTATAATTATGTTTTTTATGTACTTCTTATATAATTTGATCATTAACAAATTAATAGCCTGATTATCAAAATAGCTTGCTTGGCTATATTAGCCAAACTCAGCACTGATTCAATTTTCCTTAATCATTCAATAAATGAGAGTGCCAAAGGGATTGGACATGACATAGACAGAATCTGAAAATAGTAGAGTTGGGGGGACCTCTGGGTCATCTGGTCCAACTCCCTGCTCAAAGCAGGGTTCACTAAATCTATCCAGCCTCTGTTTGAAGACTTCTATTGAAGGAGAACTACCACCTATCATGGCAGCCTGTTCTACTCATTGATCATCATCACTGTCAAAAAGCTTTTGTAATATCTAATCTGTGTCTCCTCCCATTGCTTGTAGTCTTTCCTTGTGCAAATGAGAATAAAGCTGATCCCTCTACAGTGTGACAACCCTTGAGATATTTGTCAACAGATATAAAGTCTCCTCTGAGTCTTCTTTTTTGCAAGCTAAATATTACCAAAACTTGTAACCATTCCTCATAGGACATGGTTTGCAGACCAGTGCATATTTCCTTTGCCAGGGTACTTAGATATAAGGTTAAGGCAGCAAACTAAACCATTTCCTACATAAAAGAAAACACAGCTATGGTTCTTGGGTGCTATGTTAGACAGCTTTGAAAAATGATCATAACGTACTAGGAATGTCTGAAACTCATGTTTGTGGTATACGATATTAGATATGACCTCATATTCAAGGCCAAATACTGACATGATGTATTAATAAGTGACTTGATAAATACCTGATATAACCACTCATCTTTATGTATTTATAAGATGAGGTTTGGATCATTTTAGATCCACAGCAGCTATGCTTTCAACAATATCTGCAAGACTAGTCCATTTGAGTCCGCTAAAGGTCATTTGCACAATTATTTCAGGATAAAATAAATATCTTAACCTTTACAGTAGGGCAACACAGAAGGATTTTGTAGGGCTACTGATTGATTTTAAATATTAAAGGTTTGTTGCAGTGTTGTGAAATACTTTAAGTTGTATAAAACTATCCCTTGAACGTTAAAATAGTATGATAAAAGAAAAGCAGCTTAATTATTTATTAACTGTTAACCTCGAACCTGTTTTCACCTTCCTGACAAGGCCAATTTTTTCAATTCAATTTCAATTTCAATTTTGGCCAGGGTCATTTTATGAGGTTATGGGTAGTTAGAAAGAATGCGGTCTGTGGAGCGCCGGGTGATAAGAGGGGGAGATTTACATGGACATGAATTATCTTCTTTACAAACCTTTTTTGTATCCCTCTCTGAGGGATTTAATACTTGTGTGAGGGTTTCTGCAGCAGGAGCAGCCACGGAGATCTGAGAATTAAGTCTGCTGACTTTGAGGACCTGTAGTGATGTCAATTTAGGTCACGTGACTGCTTGGCTCCAGAATTCCTCCAAACCAGCGTTCCCGGCCGCTGTCAGTGGTACCCAGACACCCAGGCTCATCCCGGTGTTGACCAAGGGTGCACAACCTGGTAAGGTGAGTGGGCATCCAAAATCTTACTTCTGCCCCACATGGACCACCAGGTTTCACCCATAAGCACCATAAGTAACTCTGGAACGCTTCAATGGACCCCTTTAATTATAAGTATCTTTTATCATTACATATTTTACTTCATGTTAGTGGTGAATTTAGGATGATGTCTTTTGTGTTTATTTGCAAAAATATCAGAAATTTGGCAAAATAGTTAATAAATAACATTTTCCACATATTTACTGTACATCAGCACAATTTTTGAAACATACTTTTTTATTCTTAGGAAGTTAGAAGGGTTCAAAGTTCAACACAAATTTCTCATTTTTCCAACACAATTTACATCACATTTGAAGTGACTTTGAGGGGCCTATATTACAGAAAATATCAAAAAGTGACACCATTCTAAAAAATGCCCCCCCCCCCCCCTCAAAGAAAATATCAAAAAGTGACACCATTCTAAAAACTGGCCTCCCCTCAAAGTGCTCTAAATAAATCCAAGAAATCCAAGAAGTTCATTAACCCCCCCAGGTGGTTCACAGGAACTAAATCAGTGTGTAAGGAAAATATGAAAATATAAACCCATACAAATTTTAATTTAGCTCCAAATGTTTTTATTTTCACAGGGGTAACAAGCGAAAATGCACTACACAATTTGTTGTGTAATTTCTCCTGAGTACATGGATACCCCATATGAGGTGGGAAACTACTGTTTGGACGCATGGTAGGACTCGTAAAAGTAGAAACGCTATTTGAATTTTAGAACGCAAAATTGTCTGGAACTAATATAAGATGTCATGTCCTATTTGGAGAGCCTCTAATGTGCCTAAACAGTGAAAAAAAAAACAACACTGATTTTGAATTGATGATGATTTTCAATTTCTCCTGAGTACGCTGATACCCCTTATGTGGTGGGCAATAAGAATTTGAGTGCACAGAAGAGCTCAGAAGGAAAGGAGCATCATTTGACTTTTGGAATGCGAAATTGGCTGAAATCGTCACAGGATAACATTTGAAGAGCCCTTGATGTGTCTAAAAAGTAGAACCCCATAAGTGACCCTATTTTGAAAACTAGAACCCTCAGTGAACCTATATAGATGTGTGGTGAGCACCTTGAATCCCCAGGTGCATCACAGAATTTTATAATGTTGAGCTGTAAAAATAAAAAATCCCATTTTTCCCACAAAAATGTTGTTTTAACCTCAATTTTTGTATTTTCACAAGGGTGACAGGTGAAAATGTACCATACAATTTGTTATGAAATCTTTCTTAAGTACACTGATATTCCAGTTGTAATGGAAAACTACTGTTTGGGCGCACAGCAGAGTTCAGCTGGAAAAGATTGTGGATTCCATGTAATATCACGTTAGAGAGCAGTGGCAGAATGGAGAACATTATTACAACAAGGGCGTAGGGGGCAGAAAATATTTACTGGAAGGGAACTTGAAGAGGACTTTATACCAGGATTGAGATATTATAACAGGAAGGGACCAGGATGGGAAACATTATACGAGGATGTTGGATATTATTAATCTAAGGGGCCAAGATGGGAGGACTTTACACTAGGAAGGGGCCCAGGATGTGGTACATTCTTACTGGAAAGGGCACAGTATGTTAGGCATTTTTGCAAGAGGCTCAGCAGTAATAATACAAGGTGCCCTGGTTTGGGACATTATTACTGGAAGGGGCGCATGATGGGTGACATTGGTACAGGTTGGGGGACATTATCACAATATGGCTTGGGGGCAAAACATATATCTTTATAGGATTTAGAATGCTACAAGGGCCAATACATCTAAACTAGGGATGGGCGAGTCTACTCGCTAGAACTCGTTACTCGGCTAGTAGTCGCAGGACTCGGTACTCGGCGAGTTTCCCAGCGATTACTCGCACAGTAACGAGTCCAATGCAAGTCAATGGCAATCCTAGTTTTGTCAGAGTTTACTTTTTCTCACTCGCTAGACTCGCTATATCACATCGCTATATAGCTTGAATCTCCCCAAATCGTTTAAACAATCGCACCGCTTCACGGATACCCGCTGTCAGCAGCGAGTCTGAGCGAGTCAGAGCGAGTCTGAGCGAGTCTACGAATCCGAGTCCTGTATACTGTATTCGGGACTCGCGAATACAGAATCTGTTATGTTCCGACAAAGCTTCCGAGACAGCCTAGCGTGTTAGGTCAGAAAACTTGTGAAGATGGACAAGCATGTTAGCCAATCATATTCAGTAATGCCACAGCCATGTTGGTTGTGGCAGGACTATGATTGGCTTCTGTCCATCGTGATGCCTATATCATGTATGAGAGGTGAGGCTGTATATAAGCCTTGCCACCGCCATTTTGGGCACATTCCTGTGAAGATCTGAGCTAGAGGAGGGTGAGGTAGATGCTGAAGCAGATCATAGGGAGTGTCAGTCAGTGTCGGGAAACTTCAAGATTCCTTATATTTAACCCAAACAGCTCTTGTGAGAGCTACCAGGAGGACAGAGGAGTACTGTGTAGAGGACTGTAGGCAGGCAGGCAGGGAGGAGCAGCCTTACAGTGCACACAGGACCGACCTCATAGCTTAGCTTACTCACTCAGCTGTCCTAATAGCTGAAGTCAGAGGCTTAGCTGAGGTATTATTTCCTATTTTTTTGCACCTGATAGATTTTGGGTCATAATAACCCCTTCAGCTTTATTTTCTCTGTGGCAGACCAGTGCGTTGCTGCTCTCCTACCTGCAAATAGCACGTACGCCACCTGCTTGTGCGACTATTTGTGCGCACTTAATAATTTTTGCAGGGACTAGTGTGCTGCTACACAGACACGGACACATTTCTTACTTAAGGTGCACTTTTAAAATATAACCTTTAATAAATATTTGTTAAAATAACAAAAAAGTGTTCTCCCACACCTAGTGTCTATAAAACACACATTACAGACAGGGATGGGACAATATCCCTATTAAACCCTGTCTCTTGTTCTCTTGTTATCATATAATTTGGATAAAAACCACAGACATGGACACAGCAGCAAAAAACTGTTGCGAGTGGGGTTTCCAAAACGGCAATGCGAGCGCACATTACTCGCTATTACTCGCTTCCCCATTCGTTAACATTGGACTCTGTAGACTCGCAACGAGTAGCGAGACCCGGGCTCGGACTCGCTTAGAGTCAAGCAATTCCGAGTAATTTAGGACTCGCCCATCACTAATCTAAAAACATGCAGGTTGGGGCCCGAATCCAAATGTTGCACCTTTACAATGTATCTTCTCTGTCTATATTGTTCTCTGCTTGTTCTATTGAATAGAAAAGCATTAAAATTCCATTCTTGAAATTATTCTTTTGAGTATGACGTTATTGTACGACAGTAAATCTGGTTCAGACAAGTTAATAAAATTCTCAATATATATGTATTGACAACTTGAGTAGCACAAAGCCTTGTAACTTATGTTGAGTGCTGAATAACCAACCAGAAAGCTATTACAAAGGGACATTACTGGAACCTCTGTTAGAAGGGATTTCCTGGAAACCTTGATGACTAGCCACCTGCTTCTTAGTGGCATCCATTGGCCTATTTCATCTGTTTAACACATTGCCTAGTCAGTATCATTAGAAACAAAAGGGTTTAAAAAAACATTTGCTGTTCTATTACCAGCCATAAATTAAGAATGTGATCAGTAATACGTTGTGGAACAAGAGTCTGAGTTGTTTCCTGCAAGTAATGAAACACTTGGGCATAAGTAATACATCTGATAATAATGTTACACAATAGTTTTTTTTCTGTAGGAGCCAATAATTAGTTTTTAGTACTTGTGAACATTTGAAATGCTCTATAATTGAACTGGCTACCACTATGCAAATGCAAGAAAGTATAGTTAAAAGGTTATTCCCATATGCAAGATCCTATCCCAATATGTATTAGGTATAATAAGTATAATAAATAATAATATTAGCAAATGCCACCAATTAGAAATGTAGCATAGCATGATTAGCCATGTCGTTTACCTAATTTGCAGGTCATTATAGCTTAGGTATTATTACCAAAAGCAAGTATATAACTTTTACATTATGAAATGGTCATAACCATGATTACCTTAGATGTAATGCGAAACACGTGTTGGGTGTGTTCATTGAGTGGTATATCTGTATAGTATATGTGAACACATTCTTTATCCTTTGGCAATTGTAGTATCCATTATCTGTCAGTGCCTATAGTTAATAATGATTTAGGGTAATAGCATGTTTACTCATGATGTAATTTCCATTCCTTAGGTATATAGGTTGAGGCTGCGTTTATGATGTCTAGTCTTTATTTACTTTGTCTCTGCCCCACATTCACCCTGATTGGTACCTCTGATTTCTTCTATCAGAATTAATCAGAATGAAGGCATTTAATAATTTTTTTCAGAGAAATTTTATCTGTCGTGTATATAACCCGTCCCAAGACCGTGGGGTACTAGGTTCTGGGCGTTGATTCAAGGGGGATGTCACGGGGGCCTGTGCCCAGTCCTGTGGCACTGGTGGTCGCTAAAAGTCAGTAAAAATAATAAAAATAAAGTAGTTTGTGATGCCACCTACGGTTCCGGTGTGGTTATCGGAGCTGCAGATCAGACCTCGGGGTGATGGTAGGGCAGCCAGATGGTTTACGCTCCCCGTAGGTGGAGCGGGATCCCCAGGGCAGTTGTAATAGTTTTTACACAGGGAGGCATCTTCCACACGGATTTGTCACTTGTCTCACAATGCAGCAGTGTGCGGCTTATCAGGCGAGGGAAATAAAGTACGTCACACCAGTCATTATCTATGATCAAATTTACTTGCAAGTTGTTAAAGAAGATAGACAGATGATACAGTCCTTCGGGTCTTTCTGGCCTAAGTAGTCACTAGGGAACTGGGATGATTTCCTCAGGACTCTCAGTGGTGTACCTGCCATTTCCTACCGGTCCCTTCACTGCGCTCAACTTCTCCTCACAACCGTCCAGCACCTCCACGCGCAGAGCCTTGAGCCAGCTCCCATGGGTCTTTGGTGGGCAACTCCCCTTTAGGTCCCTATGACCTAGTTTGGTGTGCCTTTTGGCCGCAGCTTCCTACAGAAGCACGGAGCCTCCGGTTTAACGGCTTCGGGGTTGAACTCCTGCACTGTTTCCAGTGCCGGTCCTCTGTCTGGGACCAGACCCTTCTGGTCGGTAGTACCTGGTCCAGATTCGGGCGAACCGTAGCTCCTGGTGCCCCTAGGGTCTCTTTCCTGTCACGACAATCTTCCCCTGTGTCGTCCTCCACTCGTGTTACTCCTCACTCACTGTCTCACTATCATCCCACCCATACACTTTTTTTCTACCCACTTGACTCCTCCCACAGGACTGGGTCTTCCCTGCAGCGGGTTCACCCACGGTCCTCTACTCTGGGGTGTATATGAATGGGTGTTGTGAGAGTCCCTTGTTTACCATCCCAGTTCCCTTAGTCACAGGAATACCAAACACTCTAACTTGGGTGCAGTACCCCTCCAAGCATCCCGACCAGTGGGGCGCCACTTATATATAGCCTTACAATGTCTATACCAAAGATCCCCAACTCCAGTCCTCAAGGCCCACCAACAGTGCATGTTTTCAAGATTTCCTTAGCATTGCACAGGGTTGGTATCATTTCCTGTGTGGGTAATTAAATTATCACCTGTGCAATACTAAGGAAATCCTAAAAAAATGCACTGTTGGTGGGTCTTAAGGACTGGAGTTGGGGACCTCTGACCTATACCACCGCCACTATAGGCAATTAAACTCCCTACTCGCCGTCACTTTTGGACATGTTTTTCTCCTTGCCTTTGTCTCTACATTTTATATTTGTAGTCTTACCTACTTATTGTCTACATGTAATTTAATAAACGCTTCTTTGTTTTTATACTTGTCTATCAGAATATTCTTTTTCATTTTTGGCTTCCTTTCTATACTGAACAAACGTATAAACAACACTTTTGGCTTTGCTCCCATTTTTCACAAGCAGCACTGAAAGATCTAAGATATTAGACAAATTTGTGAACAATATTTGAGAGAAAGCCTTTTGAGTTCATAGAAAAAGTCTTAGACTTTGAATTCAGTTCATAAAAAATAGGAGAAAAACAAAAGTGTCACCTTTATTTTTCTTGAGTATGTTTATGCCAAAAGTTATATCACTGCGCTGGCAATTGCTTTATGGAATTATCCAATCTCGATTAATGTAAAGGTGTACATACTTGACCTCTGCTCCATTCATTATGAGATGAGGGAGGAGATGTAGGGGGGTGCCGGGCTGTAAAGAGCTTTATGGGTGAGAACAAGCAATTTAAATTGGATTCTATAATGTATGGGTAGCCAGTGCACTGACTGGCACAGTGCAGAAGAGTCTGGAAGGGTTATTCCCAAAATAACTATTTCCTGCTGATCTGTCTTGAATGAAGCAAAGGTGTGCATTCTTTCACCTTCATTCCACTCATGCCTATGAGACTGCTCGAAATAGTGAAGCAGCACACTCATATTTTTTCCATTATTTCCATAGACAAAGAACGACGCTTAGGTTGAGCATTTAAGATGGGGCTGCAAAAGTGTCCTTCTTGGAGTTACAGACCCCATTCTTAAGATCACTAGGGTGGTCCAACATCTGGGATATCTTAGATAGAGGATAACTTGTTGTGTTAGTGTGGCGCCCCGCCAAACAGGCGCCACAGAGGGGTACTGCACCCTAAAAGAGGTGCAGATATTCCAGCTGCAGGTGGACCCTAGGATGGTGGGTGGGACCCATAACCAGCACTCCCACACTAGATAGCACGGTGGGAGGTTACCCGGGAGGGAATAAAACCACCTCTACGGGGAACAAGGAGGTCTTTTACCTCAATGTCTTTTGCCTTTAGTCTTTGCTCCTAAGTTTGTTCGTTAGTTGGAGGAGAGATGGAGGAAGAAGAAAGGGCTTAAGAAAGAAAGCATCTCCCGGAGCAGACAGCCAAAAGGGAGTGAGGAATTCAAGGGAGTTTATCCCAGACAGCTTACCGGGCACCGGAGCCCGCACCTGTGGGATACTTTAGGACCAAAGAGAATCCGGAGTCCCGTGGAGTCTATAATTCTCCCGGGCACCAGAACAGACTAAAAGAGGGTACCAGGCACCGCCAAAGGAAGGAGCGGTCAGCCAGCAGAGGGTTACCCAACGGTCGTGAAGGTGAGAGAAGGAAGGAAGTCAGGTCGATTTCAAGTCGCCAGGCTTCATACCACACTGGAAAGCAGGAGGGAACAGACGGTGTTAGAGCAAGCAGGCACACCAAGGGTTCTACCATACCACCTGGGATCCACTTGCAGCCACTCGCTAAGCTTACCTGTCCTCATAACATCAGGAGTGCTGAACTGTAACGTTGTATGCGAGCAAGTGAACAGTAAAGTACCCGGAGGAAAAGTGACTTTTGACTCCGCTTGTTTTCCTTTCTGTGAACTTGTTCTCTACACAGGAACGCTGCCCCGGAGGTCCAGTCCTACCTGCTGAGGACTTCACCAACTTGCCACTGTACCATCTACCTCCGGCGGACTGTGGTGGCGCTGGTGAATCATCAGCAGAAACTACAGGTGGCATCACGACAAAACTGTATATAATCCCCTGTACATATTATTACCTCTTTTTGGAAGATAGGCCCAGGACACGAGATCAGGCGCGACTACCGTTCCCCCGTGACACAGTTAACCCCTTGGAACCTGATACCCGAGTACCCCAAGGCCTGGGCGCAACATTAGCAATAAGCCTTGAAGTAAATCATTATAGATAACACACTTTTAAAACTTTATTATTTTTCTCACTTTGAAAAATGTCTCACTAATCTAACCCAACGGTACATTTTCTCTATTGTGTTAAAGTTACAATACTATTACCAAACTACTGTATATGTTCCTTTTCGCAATGTAAACTAGAAGAAAAGTAGAAAAGCGCACATAGGGTCTTATCCGGGTGTAACCGGGGTGTTGTATTGTGTGCTGTTGCACTAACCTTATGTTGTTGTGAGAGTCACAACAACTATTGAAATATAAGCCGGCTTGCAGCACTCCGCCCAAGGGAAACCGATTAAAGCATTAGATGAAAGGTGGTAATTCGTGCGCTGCCGTCTGTCCGTTGGTTCCAAGAAATCCAAGGAATCACAAGATGTTAAAAGCAATACCTTTAATGTCAAATTCTTACGCGTTTCGTGGTACTTCAGACCACTTCATCAGAGATCCACAAGGTTTGTGATTCCTTGGATTTCTTGGAACCAACGGACAGACTGCAGCGCACGAATTACCACCTTTCATCTAATGCTTTAATCCTTTTTTCAATGTAACAGTTAGCAGGATATATTGCCTAGCTGTAAATATAACTAGGGGACACTTCACCATGAGTCAATAAAGCCAAATTCATCAGGTGACATATCGCTTGGGGAATGAAAACTTCCTGGATTGTGTTTATTTATCGAAACAAAATGCGCAATAAATAATTATTAATCATGTTCTTTGCCTTTGTATTCCTAGAGGTACAGTTGATACTATCACTATTAGGACATGATGACAGGATTACAATCTAGGTGAGATACTTCAAGGCATTCCTTTGGCCTGAAACATCTTAATACACATTTTGACTCATCAATGTGCGTCTTTATAGTATGAATAATAAACTCTAGCAAACATATTAATGGCTTACTATTGTTACCAAATCTTTAAAATTCTGGACTTGAAACCAATTGAATATATTGACATTCCACTTCTTCTGTAATAGAGCAAATACAAAAAGAATGATAATTGTTGCAAATAAATATCTGGAGTAATACACTAGAGTGCCAGAGTTTGTTCGTGTCTGCTTATCAGAAAATAATTAGAAAATACAATATAATTATGTTTCTGAAGATTATTTTTAATAGACAGATTATTAGGCAAGAACATCAGACTGAACCTAAATAATGGAGCCTGAATAAGCCTGAATAAAGAAATGTGAAGAAATGAATGTTTGCAGAAAGAGAATTAGTAACTAATGTAAATCTTTTTCATATTCAGATAAATATGTCAAGGAGGAGATACGAGTGAGAAAATGTCAAAATAGTATAACTAATAAACTCATTTGAATTGACTCAATGCATTTTCTAATTTTCACGAATACTACATGAAATCCTTGACTAGGGTCTCGCCTCCTTTGCACACTTTTTTCAGTTTTTTCCTCTCATAAATGGTAAAAATTTGAAACATTTTTCATATGTGGCACCCATGTGGCGGTACGCCACAGGGAGGTACTGCACCCCAAAAAGAAGGTGTAGTATCTCCGTAGTCACAGATGGGGGGAAAGACTACAGGGTCTATCCACAGAACCCACCCACAGACACCCTAGCACAGGGGACTGTAGTTCAGTAGGTCCGAGGGGGGTGGACCTTAGGTGAACCAGAGACGTGAGTGACAGTTGACACACAAGACAGTGAGATGGTGACAAAAAGAAGAATGGATGGACGCAGGGGACCCTGCTGTCCTGAGAAGAGGGCACCTTTAAGGAGTGGAGGTGACCCAGACAAGAAGGGGACACTCCAGGTCTGGTCGGAGCCGTCTGGAGTGCCCAGGTCACACCGGCAAAACTGGAGCCAAGGCGGTTTGATTTGGTTTACCCCAAACCGCAGATCAGCACATTGTGGGCCCTCATAAGGGAGCCACAACACCCACCAAGGAGCCTAACCACTGTCCTAAAGCTAGGTCCAAGACGCCAAGAGGTAACAAAGACGTAAGGCAACAGACCTGGGGACCAGTAACCAGATTTTAGTGTGGGAGAGCAGAGATCCATTATAAACAGAGACCAAGAAAGATAATTGGAGACACCTCTGACAGACTCTGTGGTGAATCCTGAAATCTGTGACTATAATCCTCCGTGAGCCAGACTGCACCATGTACTTTATCCATCTGGTACCAGTAAAGAACTGTTTTGAGCTGACTTGATCTCTGGTCTCATTTACTTCGTCACCTGGAGGGCCTCTGCAGCACTACAGCAGAACTGCAACTATAACCACCATCATCCACCCCACCGCGCAGAGGAAAAGCTCTGCCTGTGGGGAGCTGTACTACCTCTGCTGCACCACACCATCACCTCAGCGCCCGGCTGCAGCGCTGGTAACCACTTACCAGGTATCACAGTTCGCGTCAGGTAAAATTCCCCGATCATCACCCCCCATCAGCCATTGAGTGCCCAGGGCATGGAACCGGGACCCCACCGAAGTCACCATCCCGGTATTTGAGTAACACCTTTCCTGCCAGCTCGACTCACATACAGTTTTTGTAAAGTGTTTGGTGGCATTTTTTTATTTTATTTTTATAATATGCAGCAAAACTATAGAGTAGTATATGAGAAAAATTCCTGAAAAATGCCATCACCAGAATTCAGCATTTTGAAAATAAAAAACCTGATCCTAAAAGAACAAAACTCCAGCCAGCAGCCGCCCCAGAAGTGGAACATGACAAGATGCTCTAATTCAGGCTCTATGCCTCGGCTCTTTCTGATGCTCTGATGTGGTGGCAATAGGGGTAAGGGTTTTTGGGGTTGATGTCAGCTGTGTATTGTCAAAAACACAGCTGGCTTCAACCCTGTTATTAGTAATGAACAGGTATCTATTACATACTAACCCAGTAATAAAAGACACAAAGAATGTTTTCGTGAAATAAACACTCCCCATCACTTTCCCTCCCCTCATTCACCACTTTATGAAAAAAAATAGAAAATAAAAAAATAAAAAATCAGCTGATTGATCAGGCATTATCAAAATTCTCTATTCTGAGGTAAAATCTGTATTCAGCACAGACTTTCCCATTACTGAGATAGGAGATGACAGTTGTTACTGATTAGATTCTATGTGGATAGAAGATGGAGGAGGGGTGGAGCTCTGCCTCTAGCTCCTACCTCTTCTATCTACATAGAATTTCATCAGTAACAACTGCCATCTCCTGTCTCAGTAATGGGAAAGTCTGTGCTGAATACAGATTATACTTCAGAATTGAGAATTTTGATAATGACTGATCAATTCTTGTAGATAAAGAAGCTAATTTATCTAATAAGATATATTACAAAGTTGCTTATTTTCAACTGTACTATTATCGATTTATGAACTAAAAATTAAAACGACTGTACCATTATAAATTCTGTAAGCAATCTGATGATTTTAAATAGTTTGATATTTGATATTGATATGGTGCCTGCTCACACTAGAAGAATGTCAGAGTTCAGAATGCCCAGATGACTATTTCATGCGTATGTTCGGAGTGTTGCCTTACAGCAAATGGAGGAAAGAAAGTTTGGGCACATTGGATTTCAACATGTCCAGGTCTTTGTTCTCATGGCAGATAGGTCAGAGATCAGTAAGGAACTTATTGACAAACTAGACAAAATTCTGCAATTCTTTTATATTCTAAGTGCAGAACTTTTCAAACTTTAGCATAGATCTGATTGAATAAAATCCATTTAGTACAGGAAACCTCTTTATAAATTTTTATAGTATAAACGTGTTGAGTAATCATGTTGGAGTTTTATTAACAATGCGTTGCCTGCTGTGTAGGAGGATTTTGTTGCAGGACGGTACTACTCTCAGCATTAAACACATTCAAACAATAATCAGAACAACTTTCAACGCAAAGTATAATATATCCTACTAACTGATTCAGAAAACCACAATTTCTCACTAGGGGTTGACATTTTTCTCTATTGTGACCAGTTTAATCTGGTTACTTTGATGCCGTTGGCAATGAAGTCATCACGGCATGTCTCCTAAGAGGAAGAGAGAGATTTATCCATGACGCTGAAATGTCTCGTTCATATCCTAGCATAATGCTACAAAGTTTCTCAGCCACATGTATTCTGGAAATTAACATACATTTTTTACAAAAGTAAAATCTTTTTTCCATTTTTTGTAAAAGGCACCTACCAGTTAGAGATCTGCAGTGAATTCATACAAAAAAAATCTCATTTTAATTAAACTACATTAAAGAAAATATTCAGAGCAACTTTTAAAGCAGAGGAGAACATATATAACTAACTCACGGAACCACAATTTCTCCATAGGGGTCAACACTTTTTATTTTGCGACCTGTTTAATCCAAGTACTTTGATGATGTTGGCAATGAAATAATCGCGGCATGTCTTTAAGGGGAGAAAAGAGATTTATACACGACTCAGAAATGTCTCATTCATATCCCTATATTCTCAGGTATCACATTTATTCTAGAAATTAATATAGATTCTTAACGTTTGTTTTTCCAAGGCAAAATCTTGTTATAATATTTTTTAAAGAACAGCATGAGTTAAAGGGAACCTGTTATTTAAAAAAAGTGCAACCGACGCGGTTTCAGTCACTTCTCAGTACATAGTGAGCGGCATCTGGTTCACAATGTACTAAGTGGTGACTGGAAGGCCGAGGCTGCTGGGAGGGAAAAAGAGGATTTCCTTACGGCAGCAGGACCCAGAGAGCAGCGGCCACACAGTGACAAAACGCTGCTGATACACACCATATCTGTTACTAGCCTTTTTGTACATCAAAGATTTCCTTCAAAGAAGACCTGTGAGTCCGCCAAACCTCAAAGTCTCTGTTACTGAATATTTGTATTCATAGTATTATAACAATTTCTACAAATATATAAATAAATTGACAACTATGTTTTATCAGCCCTGTAGATATCATTGCACAGATTGACATTACTCAATTGGTGCAGACAGTATCAGATGGTGTACAGTCAAGTAAAATGGTAACACTCTCCTGTCAAATTATTGTGAATTTCATAGAGGAATAACAGAGGAACAACTTAACACAGAGTCCTAAGAAAAGATGCTGTGCAAATTGCCATCAGAAAAAATGACAGATCCTCTGTGCTTTGTTTTTTCTTTAAATTTGAAAGCTTTTAAGCCATAATACACAGTTTCTGATCTATGATGTCATTTAAAATATTGTTGTGATCTTATATGGTGAGGGTCTTTGAAACAACTTGACCACTATTTTTTAGATGCAACTGCTACCCATTTATTAACCCCAAAACATACCCTCCGATGGTAGTCCCTCGAAGCTTCTCAGCTCTGCTACATTGCAATGAGCGGAGACGTTAGCAGCACTCACACTGACTGCACCAGTTGTGATCTCAGATGAACTCTCAGACATCACTGCTCACATAGCCAGCTGACAGTCTGAGAGTGCTACTGGCGGTGAGCGGACGGACACTGTACTGTCTCCACTCACCGGAATGTAGCAGAGCTAGAAAGCTTCACTTCACATCACTGCGGATTATCATTGGAGGGTATGTTTGGGGTAATAGAGGGTTGACAGTGTGTTGTACTTAAAATAAAGTATTTTTCTGTGTGTGTATTTTAACTATTTCCTTATGGTAATGTGTGGCTCTTATTGAAGTGTGAACATTACCAATCCACGGTTTGATGACAACTGTCAATACTCAGCTGTCATTAGCCCCTTCTATTACTCTGATTGCCACTTCACCAGGGCATCAGGAAGAGCCGACTAAAGCACCAGGAATTGGCGCTTCTAATGAATGCCCCAATTATCTAGGGTGGATACAGGCTTGTTTCTGTAGCCTTGGGGGCCCAATAACTATGGGCCTCACCACGCTAAGAATAGCAGCCCCAGATGCCTGGTTTTACCTGGGCTGGCAATCAAAAATAGGACAGATCCCAAGCATTTTTTTTAATTATTAATAAAAAAAAAAGAATAATGGGCTCCACTGTATTTTTGATTGCCAGCCAAGGTAAAACCAGGCAGCTGGAGGTGACAGCCCATAGCTGTTTGCATTACCTACCCCCAAAAAATTGTGGCTTGAGAAAGATTCCAATGTGAGTTGAAACATTGCCACAGAACCACTAGGGCCAATAATTGTCAGTTACTGAACTTATTTGAGTGCTTCCTACTTCATTTTTTTGGTATTTATCTAGCAATTGAAATAATGCAAGGTAGGCATTGCACTTGAAGAAACGTTTTTCTATGTGCTTCTCTAGTTTTTGTTAAATATATGTTTGCATTACCTGTGATGAGAATCAAAAATGCAGGGAACTCTTTGCAAACTTGTTAAAATTATTAACTTATTTTTACATACCTGACAGCAGGTTTGTTGCCTATAGACTAATGTATTTTACAACCAATCACAGATGCCTGCAGCATGGGTGAAGTCGCAACAGCCATCATAGATGCTGTCACAAAAGTGGGCATCTGTGATTGGCTGTTGGAGTCAGTACAGTGCATAAACATGAGGTTAATGAGTGGACCCGGAAGCATTGTGACCACAGTTGGAGACTGGAAAGTATTAAGTTTCCTACTTTTATCATCATTCTGCTTATTTTTACAGACTCCCTAGCTGAAACTGAACCCAAACAATAACACAGACCTCATGGAAGTCTTTGTTCAGGGTCCATGCTGAAACGCTCAGTGTTTCGTACAGACTTCGAACTCTATAGTTTGCCTATCAATAGTTAGTATTTGATTTCTCATAACTGAGCACACACAAATCACAGACACTTGAAGGCTAGCTCCATCATATTAGTGCACAGGGCCGTATTTGTCCTTAGGCACTTGAAGGCACGTGCCTAGGGCCCCAGGATGTGGGGGGTGGCACCTGAGCATGTGTTTTTTGTTTTTTTTATCTCCGGGGTTGGGTTAGCCTGCCCCGTCCCCCACCTCAGTCATCTGGCCCACCCGCCCACCTCAGCCTGCTGCTTCGCCTGCAGGGATCTCAGATCTAGCGTGCGCTCCATGTCACCGGCCACTGAACGGACTCGGAGGAGGAGTAAGGAGGAGACTTTAAGTTTTGTGCCACAGAGGCCTGGGCAGCACATCGCCGGTGGCTAAGTCAGTGATATGTCTTGATGATCACTGAGGTTGACGTGAGGAGCTGCATGAATGATTACTGGTTGCGGGTGATGGGCAGCAGGCGCCTGCTGCCCATCACCGCAACCAGTAATCATTCATGCAGCTCCTCACGTCAACCTCAGTCATCATCAAGACATATCACTGACTTAGCCACGGCGATGTGTTGCCAGGCCTCTGTGGCGCAAAAACATAAAGTCTTCTCCTTACTCCTCCTCCGAGTCCGGTGGGATAGCTGTCTGTGCACAGCTGAGCTGAGGAGGGCATGGCGGACTAGTGCAGAGATGCGATCCCCTCCTGCAGTCACAGACTCACATCAGTGCACACTGACACTGTGTGTGATGGTGGAGCAGTCGAGCAGACAGTGCACTGTGAGTGTCATGGTGGAGCCTGGCCTGGTGCTGGAGGCAAGCCCAGGAGCTGGCCTCGTGCCAGGGTGCCAGGTGCCTGGTGCAGGGTGCCTGTGAGGGGGGTGCCTGGTTCTGCTGGGTGCCTTTTGCCGGGTGCCAGGTGCCTGATGCCAGGATGCTGGGTGCCTGTCGGGTGCCTTGTGCCAGGTTCCAGATGCCTGATGCCAGGGTGCCTGGTGCCAGAGTGCCTGCCAGGTGCCTGGTGCTAGGGTGCCTGGTACCAGGATGCTGGGTTCCTGGTGCCAGGGTGCTGGGTGCCTGGTGCGAGGGTGCTGGGTGCCTGCCAGGTGTCTGCTGGTTGCCAGGTGCCTGGGTGCCTGGTGCAGGGTACCTGGTGCCAGGGTGCCAGGTGCCTGGTGCCAGGATGCAGGGTGCCTGGTGCCAGGGTGCCTGTTGCAAGGGTGCCTGGTGCCGGGAGTGGGAGACCGGGAGCCACAGAGGAAGAAGCTGGAGGGTGCAGGGTGACTGGTGCCAGCGAGCAGGAGACCTGGAGCCACAGATGAAGAAGCTGCCTGGTGGTGGGTGCCAGGATCAGGAGTGTGGAGTCAGGTAAGGCGCTGTTACAGTCGAAGATAGCAGCCTGGGGGGGATAGAATGGCGATAAATGGATGGATGGGGCGGCCTGGAAGAGGGGCAGAATGGCATGGATGGATTGGGCAGCCTGGAAGAGGGGGCAGAATAGGATGGATGGGGCTCCTGGAAAAGGGGGCAGAATAGGCTGGATTGATGGGGGGACAGCCTAGAAAAGGGGGCAGAACAGGATAGATGGATGGATGGATGGTGGAAAGGGAAAGGATGGATGGAGGGGGGCATGGAAAGAAATAGGGGGTAAGGGAGAAGATGGATGGATGGGGGTGGCATGGAAGATGGATGGATGGGGAGAAGGTACATGGATGGATGGGGGAATGGGGGAGAAGGTACATGGATGGTTTGGTGGATGGGGAGAAGGTACATGGATGGATGGGGAGAAGGTACATGTATGGATAGGGGGATTGAGGAAGAAGGTACATGGATGGATGGGGAGGAGAAGCTACTTGGAACTTGGGAGAGAAGCTACACAGAACGTGAGGGAGAAGCTCTAAGAATGAGAGAGAAGCTACATGGAACATGGGGGGAAGAAGCTACATTGATGAGGGATGGGGAGAGGCTGCGTGGAACATGGGAGGGGAGAGGCTGCGTGGAACATGGGAGGGGGATGGAGGAATGATGAGCTGCATGAGACATATGGGGGATGGGGGAGGATAAGCAACATGGGATTCAGGGGAATGGAGGTGAGGATGAGCTGCATGGAACATATGGATGGAGAATGAGCTGCATGGGACATGTGGGAGGATGTGAGCAGTATGGGACATGTGGGAGGAGTATAAGCAGTATAGGACATTTAATCTGCATACACATTTATATATGGAAAGTACTGTTCTGGTGATGTATTGACTGTTGTTCTGATTATGTATTATTGTATTGCCGTGGTTCTGGTGATGTACTGACAGAGGATATAGTGATGATGTATTATTGTATTGATGGGGGTTCTGGTGATGTATTGACTGGTTTTGGTGATGTAATACTGTATTGACAATGGTTCTGGTGATATACTGACAGTGATTCTGGTGAAGTATTATTGTATTGACAGTGGTTCTGGTGATATACTGACAGGGATTCTAGTGACGTGTTATTGTATTGCCGGTGGTTCTGGTGATGTAGTCATGTGGATGTTGTAATCTTTAACTTAACAGACTTGATCCTAAAACATTATAGGGCAAGTGTGCTTGACTATAAATACAGCTTAATTTCGGCCAAACTATTGACTAAAGCCCCTAAGCACTATAGATACGGTGTGTTTGATTGCTCAGACGGCAGAGAGCTTGCTCGGCTCTCCCATATACAGGAGCACTCATTCTTCCCAGTGTTCCTGTATACTGTATGGAAGCTGCTTTTAGGCCCCTTTCACATCAGTGGTTTACTGATGTTTCTGGCCAATCCGGCAGATGGCGCCGGATCTGCTGCCTAATGGCTGACTTTCAGTACTGATCTGGCGAGCCCCATGCCTTGTCTATGGGGCTTGTGGTCGAGTGCGGCAAGTGTGGTTCTGCTGGGTCTGGCAGATCCGGCACTTGCTGCAGCAAATAAAAAAACGCTGCTAACCGCGTTCTTTTTTGCAGCCACAACTGCCGGATTTGCTGGATTGTGCAAAACCTCAATTGCCGCAAACCCCATAGAGAATGAATGGGGGCTTGCCGCAAGTGTGCCGCAAGTCAGCTGTTAGGCGACAGATGCAGTAAATCTGCTGGATCAGCCGGAACCGGACAGAACCACTGATGTGAAAGGGGCCTTAGATGTCTCTGGCTGCAGCTTATCGCTTACAGGCAAAAGGATCTACAGCCTGTAATCGGACATGCTGGATCCTTATTTCCCTCGACCAATCATCAGTTAGAGCCCCATACACTTTACTGTCCTTGCAGGTTTAGCCAACTTTAGTCTCATGTGTATGGATGTCTTCAATACTATCTGAAGGCTACGGCACTGACATCTGTGAACCCCCTTAGGGCTGGAATTCAGATAAAAGATAGGACACACAGTTAAAAAGGAAAACCTCAAAAGACTGATCATATCAACAGCAATCCGTTTTTAGTTCAGCGTTAAAGAAAGAAGCCGCAATACAGGATACTGCGGGATCAAGCAGTGTTTACACATTCCCGGGGTCTTACATGGTGCGGGGTGTGGGTGGTAAAGTGGGGGGATTTTCAAAGGCGACGGCCGTTTCACGCCGCAAGTGACGCTTCCACGGGCATATAATCCACAATAGTGTGAGAGTGTGACCTCTTATTTATATGTGGCACCCCAAGGTTCATGTGCCACAGTAACACCACAAAGGGTTAACTCCCCACACAACCTACAACACTACACTAGCACCTCCAGGCCAGAAGGGGGAGCTAGAGCTGCTTCCCTATATATTCTGGGTGGAGATGAAGTGGCAGTGAGTTCAGTGCGGGGCAGCACTGAAGAAGAAATACCTGGGTGTAAAAGAGCTGCGTTAGGCTTAACCCACAGTCCACTGTCCAGTTCTAGGCCAAGCTAGGGTCTGAGGAAAAGGAGACAGGGCAGAGAGGAACACACCTGGGAGACGAGTCCCCTTAGACTCAACCCAGAGAAGCGCATAGAACGGATCCCGGATCCGATGCTGTGCCTGACACAAGCAGCATAGTGAACACCAGATTAGTGAAGGTCCACCTCTTCACTGTACCACAGCGAAGCAACACGGCGTGGTCAGGAACACGAAATAAGACTCAAGTTGCCAGCAGATTGGTACCCGTGAGGGGAGAAAGGGCCAGCAGCTTAGCTAAAGCGGCAGCCACACACACAGCACAGAAACAGGGAGCCAAAGGACCCGAGCCAGGGTGGGAGCAACCCGGCCCCTGCACAGACTCCGTGGACAGTACTCAGCTGATGTACCATCTTCAGTAAAAGACTTGGAAAACTACAAAACCTGAGTCTGTGTAATCCTTGCAAACCTGTTCTCCCTCACAAACTGTCATCATCACTACTGCCCTGGGGCCAGGCTCTGCCCGTGGAAGCCGTTACATCCCAGGCTGCCATCCATCATCCCCGGAGGTTCTGCAGCTGCGGTGGTCACCCTGACGACATACCACGGGTGGCATCACGATTTTATCCCCTGTAAATATCCCCCATTACTTGTGGGCTCGGGACACGGTCCCGGTTACCGAGTACCCCACCCAGTGGGCTCCACAACTACACACCTCTTTGTGGCATCATTGGAAAATGGTTACCAGGCAACCAGGATACAATAATCCCAAGTCTGTGCATAACAGTGATAACAAAACAAGTGCTGGGTTTATAATCATCATAATAATCATCAATGTTACATAGCTCTACGTTATAAAAGCCGGACGGAAAACAACAATGGAAAAAATAAAAATAAACAAATCAAAACAGACTGGACTATATACATAACAATCAAACATTCCCTACTGGGAACAAGTTTTCTATAAAAATACAGACAGATCATTTTTGTCATTTAACCCTGCAGTTCCCAAAGCTCTTATTCTAATTATCCACTCTGCCTCCCTCTGTAACAGGAGCCTATGGACATTACCCCCTGCCTGGTGGTATTTCAACCCTTTCAAGGCCAAAAAAACACACTTATATCACCTCCATGCGTTGTTCTTACGTGTTCAATCAGCCTAGGGGTCATAAGTGACCTTATGTGACATATGCCCTATCCTTACTGGGTTAATAATAAAATGTTGTGAGCAAAAACGACAATTCCCATACTTATAATTCCCTACTGGACATTGTGTCTCTAGCCAAGTTTTTTCTGGTACCATTCTCTTACAAACCACCATATCTCCTATGTTCTTGAATCTTCTATGTGTAATCAGCGGGTTTTCTTAGAGCTACATCATGCAGATGCTTATCACTCTCAATCAGATACCAATTCTTCCTAATAGCACATCTAATAACTCTATCCATGGGGCCGTCCTTAAAATTAAAGATGAATCTCCGTTCTTTTTTCCCACCTACCATTTTTTTCCACTCGTCTTTCCAAATCTTATCAACCTTACTTTGGGTTTCATTGATTACTTTTAATGCGTAACCTCTCACTTGCAATCGGTTTTTCAAGTCATTTACTTGTTCCTGATATCTTACCTCATTATTATTAACCCTTCTTAACTGTAAGATTTGAGTAAACGTTAAATCCTTCTTTACGTGTTGGGGATGATTACTCTCGAAGTTCAACACTGAATTTGTCACTGTGACCTTCCTAAAATTCTCAGCATTAATCTTACCTTCTTGTATTGTGTCCTTCACATCCAAAAATTCCAAGACTTCCCCTCCCATTTGAAAGGTAAATTTCAAGTTCATTTGATTGATGTTATTCAGATAACACACAAATTTTTCAAAGTCCTCTTTTTCCCCATCCCATATCAGGAACACATCATCCACATAACAATGATATGCCCTGATATTCTTTAGAAATGGGTTGTTATCTGCATAGATGCATCTGTTCTCAAAAACACATAAAAAGATATTTGCTAGGGCGCAAGCTACTGGTATCCCGATCGCGGTGCCGTAGCATTGTGTATACCACTGATCATTAAATTTAAATGAATTGTGACAACACAAATTCAAGAGCTTCCACAATAAAGCCTTTTAGTGGACCTGATGTATCTGTGGCTGCCAATACCTCCTTTACCACCTCTACAGCCATTTCTTGCGGTATCCGCGTGTACAGGCTTTCTACATCTATAGATGCCAAATGGAAACCTTCCTGCCACTCGATTCTTCCCAAGATTTCCAAAAACTCACCAGTATCCCTAACATACGAAGGAATCTCACGCATCAGAGGTCACAGCTGCCAGTCGAGAAACCGCGTTAAAGAACCGACCCCTGACACGATTGGACGACCTGACGGCGTGACCAATGATTTGTGCACCTTCAGAAGGTAATACCAGGAGGTTTATTTGGAAAATCTGGGAAGAGTTCTCTACCTCTCTAGACGTAAGTATACCCGGCTCTACGCTCCATTTTAAAAGTAAACGCAATTTCTCTTTCCCCTTTTGTGTGGGGTCAGAGGAAACCTTTTTATAGGTCTTGCGTGGAAGAGGAGTACCTCGAAACGGTCCGTTGCACCTTCAGCACCCCCCCTCCCTGCACCATCTGTAACTTGTTGCACCAATAAAAGCCGGAAATTTTTGGATCCAATCCGTGTGCCGCTACTTTCTACAAATATCAAGAGTTTTTCTCCAGCAGAGCACCGGATTCCAGACACCACCGTTTTCCGCAAGGAATCTGCAGCAGGTTAGTGCCGGTTCACTTCTCACAATACTTGCTATCAGAAAGCTGTCTTTTGGCCTCTTCCAGATAGTCTACTTTTTTCAACAAACAGTATTGCCCCCTTTGTCCGCCTTACGGACTACCACATCCTTCCAACTCCTCAGATCTTTCAGTGCTCTCCATTCTTCTTTACTTAAATTTTTCGGGGTTTCAGCATAAATTAATGCCTCCACATCTTTAGATACTTGCTCTTGAAATAAATCAATCACATTCCCTTGAGCTGTAGGTGACCAAAATGTGGACTTCAATCCACCCAAAAACGGACCACCCTCAGCTCCAGTTGTGATAGAATTGCCAATTGATGCACCATTGGTGATTCTTGCCACGGTAATCCGTTTTTACTTTGCAGTGCATGAGTTCATTCCCTTTAGCATTTACTCGTTGCTTTTTCATGCAGAATACAGAGCGGATCTGCCTGAAAAATAAAATGCTGTGTGCACATACGCTTAGTCTGACTGATCGGGGCATGTGGCCGCTGAAAGTGCCTAGGGCGCCAGGAACTCCAAATACAGCCCTGCTAGTGCATCTCAATGACTCAGAATATCAGCAAAAATCAATGTCATATTTCCATGTTTCAGGGTGTTGTGGGGAGCACTGAAACACGTGGACTAATAAATCAATATCATATTCACCCTTTGATGTCTTGTGGAATACTGGAGCACAGTTTTTAACCTTTCATCATCCCTACTTTAATTTTCAGAAATAATGACCTTTGGGTTTTCATTGGCTGTAAGCCATAATCATCAACATTAACAGAAATAAACACTTGTAATAAATCACTCTGTAATGACTCTATATAATATTTGCGTTTCACTTTTTGTATTGAATTACTGAAATAAATTTGGATGATATTCTAATTCATTGAGATGTACTAGTAAATGTTGGTCTTTGTATGTGTTTTTTGATTTTCACACAGCTACATTAATTTTATAGATTTTTTTTGAAGTGACCATATTTTCCAATGTAGTATATTCTCATTGCAATGTTTTTTGTTATTTTGACATAGATTATTGTGTGTAATTGTATAGGCTCATTCACACAGTGTTTGGAATGTGTACTTTTCACAAACAGATGTCACAAAAGATGTTAATTGCAAAATATGGCTACCATTGTTCTGTGGGAAAAAAAAAAACTTGGATAAAATATATTTGAAAGGAAGATTAAATGTATTTCAGAACGTTTAACAGATTGTGTACTTCTTGATCCCAATTAAAGTTCTCCAATGCATCTAGATCCCTAAATCCAAGGCCTCATTAACTTGTGGATCACATATGTGTTTTACCCTTGATTTTCATGAAAAAACATGTACCCATCAAGTCTATGGTTCTAGTCACATATTACATATTTTTGAATGGACTGTATTTCTGAAATATAAATCACAGAAATATCCATTTTTGATCCAAGTCAGAGAACAAGATTAACCATACAAGTGTAAGGATTTATAGGAATCACATACAGCAAAAGATGGCATCAGTAATCAGCAATCTGCATACCGTCCATGATAAACATTGTAATGGACAGGAGAAGCTTTGTTTTTTCACTTGCGAAAACTGAAAAAGACTGATAGTAAAAACTGAAATAATGACCAAACACTAATGAAACATCCAAAAAAATATAAAAATCTGATCATTTTTTGCATAGGAGAAGAATCACCCCCATCTGAATGAGGCCTCCGCCGTCTCTGCACTCGCCCTCCCCCATCGATGTGTTCATGAATTGAATTCTGGAACAATAAAGTATGAAGATTCAACCCTGGTGAGTGCCGCTATCTTTTCTTAAGCTGACTAATGACATTTGTGGTGTGCAACACCGTTTGGGTAACTGTATAGTAAGTCACAGGACTAATGTGACCGGTCCTGTACTTCCAGTAGTGCCCAGCATTATCTCTTCTTGTTCATTCAAAAATATCTTATATAGATCATGTGTGAGGTCAAACACTGTGTGGACCAAGAGGGTATGACACATAACTTCATCTGATAGAAGTTTGATTGGGTTGATGAAAACAGAAATCTCAAACCCATGGCTAGTGGGTCCCTGCTAACTACTAGCTCAGCATATAGAGACAGCCATTAACAAGAATGATGTAGAGGAGGAGGTCAGGCCAAGAAAAGGTTAAGGCTGCATTCACTTCTTAACTGGGGATATCCAGGAGCATAATGATCGTGGTTACAGAGAGCTAGAGGGATGCCTGCTGACCCTAAGGCCTACTCCAGCTGGAAAGCATCCCAAGGATTGTATTGAGGTGAGAGGTGTGTCGGATCCCTGCATCGCAATTCATGCCGCTGGCCAAATAGAGACCAGCAGCTTCCATCAGTGTGCCAGGCTTTGGCATCACATGGGAGTGACGTCATGCATCGCCATAACAGGCACACAGATGTAAGTTGCTTCTCTCTGGTCCAGCTACAGAACAAGACATGGAGCGACATGGGAGTGGAGGAAGGTGAGTAGAATGTTTTTTTAATTTGTTAAGTGAACAGTGGCAGAATGGGGGACACCAGGATGCAGAACATACTAACATGATGAGGGGGCAACATACTGTATGGGGGCATGGTAGGGGCCATGAAACGGGTGGGAACACTAACAAACTTCACTAGGAGCAATATTTTTGTGTGAGTGTAAATAATGGAGGTTGAGGGTGGGTTAGGATACTGGCTTTGCACAAAATAAAAAATGTTATGACGAGTGAGCCCATCTTTTTTATCTTTCTTAGTATGCTATGGTATTATCATACCTTGTAACTGGGATAAGAAAGAGGGACACATATTTCAGCACAATAAGTGCAATACAGCTTTTTTTATTTTACACTAGGCCAATAACCTAATATTGCATAATTCCTTTATATGGGGCTTTTAGTGGGTATTAAAAGATTAGATGAGGACACTGGTGGCAAGCGCTTTTCAGTGGGTACCACTCAAAAATGTCTTAATTTTTTAGTTTGCTTCCTGACTAGATCTACTCTTCTAAAACACTGGGCAGCACTATAACTTCACTAAAAGAGTCTCATGGCAAACCTCTCTCTGCTAGAAGTGCTGAACACTGCTACATTCACTAACTGAGTATACTCATAAACCAACTTTGCTTCAACTGCCGGACTCTGCCATATTCACTAGGTCTCCTGACAAATCCTGATAAACTCTACTCTGCTCCAACTCTATTGTGTGGTACTTGACTATTTTACGGCTACATCAATGAAACTACTCGATTGTGCCATTGACCTCACTGCTTCTTTAAGCTCCTGACATTGAGTTCCCAGCTTTTACAGCATCTGATCCTTCAGCTACTGTCCAGTTTCACCAGCTTCCATGCTACCTCGTTTTTACAGATGGCAAATACAGCCTTTATAGCTGGGGTGGGCAACTCCAGCCTCGAGGGCCGTACACAGTCCAGGTTTTCAAGGTTTCCTTAGAATTTAACAGTTGGTAATTTACAATTATTTAAATTACTAACTGTCAAATTCTAAGGAGATCTTGAATACCTGGACTGTGTACGGCCCTCAAGGCCTGGAGTTGCCCACCCCTGCTTTATACCTTACCATCCATGCCAAAAACAGAAACCAAATGCACTTACAGGATGCAGTCAGAGCCCAAATGTAAGCAAGCCCAGGTGCAGGCTGATAAATCACCTCAACCAGCAAGGTGTGGGAGGCAACTTGTCATGCATACAATGGGCCTGCATAGAGCACCATTCACACTGATACATATGATGCAGAGTGTCTGAAAGCTACCCAACCGCTCTGCTGCCTGAGCATTGGGCGCACAGTACGATGCTTCTGCACCACTGGATGAATGGCGCCCCTATGGGCCCAACTGCACCCTGGATGGATAAAAAAGTGCAAAAAGTTTTTTATATGATAAACAAAAAACTTTTATAAATGGGATATTGGTTCATGTATTGGCCAAGACATTTAAACTGATGATCCACGTCACGGATTCCCATGCTCATCAGTCCTATCTAAATTGTTCAAAAACTACTAGAAAATAAGCAGCATCAAAAACCCCTGCTTTATAGCCTCCTTCTTCTATCTGGCACCCAACCTCTACAGTCTCTGTGATTTCAACCAGTTGCTGTTGTTGCAAAATCATACTTTTTTTTGCATCCCACTTTGGGATAAGGGTTTGAAATATTGACCTCTTCAGGTGAGACATTATAGTTTCAATTGATGCTTTACGCCAATTTTTTACTATAATCATAGAATCATAGAATGATAGAGTTGGAAGGGACCTCCTGAATCTTCTGGTCCAACTACCAGCTCAAAGCAGGATTCACTAAATCATCCCATACAGATGTCTGTCCAACCTCTATTTTAAGACTTCAATTGCAGGAGAATTCATCACCTCACCACCTATCATGGCAGCCTGTTCTACTTGTTGATCACCCTCACTGTCTAAAAGTTTTACTAATATCGAATCTGTGTCTCCTCCCAGTCGGTTTCATCCCATTGCTTCTAGACTTTCCTTGTACAAATAAGAAAAAGTTTATCTCTCTATAGTGTGACAGTCCTTGAGATATTTGTAGATACCTATTAAGCTCCTCCAGCCTTCTTTTTTGCAAGCTAAACATTCCCAAATCCTGTAACTGTTCCTCATAGGACATGGATTGCAAACCAGTCACCATTCTTGTCACTCTTCTCTAAATTTGCTTCATCTTGTTGCTGTGATTTTTTAAAATGTGGTGCCCAGGACGGGACACAATATTTCACATGAGGTCTGACCAAAGAATAGTAGAGGGAGATAAATACTTCACGTGATCTAGATTGTATATTTCTGTCTGTTAATACATCCCAAAATTAAGTTTGCCTTTTTTGCTGCTGCATCATATTGCTGACTCATGTTCAGTCTGTGATCTATTAGTATATTCAAGTCTTTTTCACACATGCTGTTGCTTGGCCCTTTTCCTCCCATTCTGTATATTAATTTTTCATTGCCTAGATGTAGGACTTTGCATTTCTTCCATTAGTTGCTGCACACTGTTCGTTTGTTTAGATCTTTTTGAGTCCTTCTCCTCTAGTATTAGCTATCCCCCCCTATCTTTGTTTTCATCAGCAAATTTAATCAGTTTAACCTCAATTCCTTCATCTAAATCATTGATAAAGATGTTACACATCACAAGACAAGGACAGAGCTCTGTGGTACCCACTTAAGACATTATAAGTGAGGTATGATTTGTTTTGTTTCTTTCTAAATCTTACAATTATTATGCCTTAAGGCCACGTTACCCACACAGATATCTGTGACCAACTTCTGAACAGATCTCTGGTTGCAGTGAAATAATGGACACATAGCTCCATTTGTACACAGCCACAAAATGGAACAATGTGTCCATGATTTCACTGCAACCAGAGATCTGTTCAGAAGTTGGTCACAGATATCTGTGTGGGTAACGTGGCCTTCAGGGTCTCTACAGACATTAGAATATAGCTATTCACAATCAATTCAGAATAAATTAGCTGCAAATCTAATTTTATGGTAAAATCTTTGCAATTTGGTCAGTTACAATCTTTCAAGTCCTTTCATTTCTAGTTGTCACAGAAAGCTGATGTGCTGTTCATAGGGAGATCTCTGTAGGAAATGTATAACCATAAGATCACAAATGTGAAATAATATATAAATATACCATAGTTTAGCATTGTGTTTTAATGTGTATATGAATTCCTGACATAATTATAGCGCAAATCAAGCAATATTGCAATTTAAATTAACAAAACTAAACTTCCAAATGAAGTGAAAATACAAAAAATATGCCAAATGCTTTAAAACAGTCCAGTCATGTATTGCAAAAAAAAGTTTTCATTTCCTCACAGTCTATCATTCATCCAGCGATTAAATAAGCTCAAGGAACAGAAGCCACATGATGTGGCGGTGTCTCCTTGGTACTTTTCCTGGGCAATGCTTCTAAGTATTGACCTTTTTGACCTTAAGACGTGTTATATGTGAGTCTTACTTCAGACACATGGCAGACTCAGCAGTTCCGAGAAGCCAACATTGATGTAGACAGTATGCCCAGATGTGACGTAAGTCTGAGTTCCCAAAATGAGGATTATTTTTTCTTTTCATTTAATTTTTTTTTGCAAGACTGCCTGGACTGTAGAATGTTAAATTGTAACAAGATATCAGAAAGATCTTGGAAAGTTTAAGGAACTGAAATACTGGATGTTCCACATTTTAAGATTACAGAATGATCATGCTTTTTTCACATAGGACCAAAAACAATTGATTAAAAATGAATTAAAATCCAAGTAGATATTTAGGGTGGGCCATTTATATGGATGCATCTAAATAAAATGGGAACGGTTGGTAAGATCAACTTCCTGTTTGTGGCACATTAGTATATGGGAGGAGGAAAACGTTTCCAGATAGGTGGTGACCATGGCAGCAATTTTGCGGTTGGCCATTTTGGATCCAACTTCATTTTTTTCAATGGGAACATTTTTTTCAATGTGATACATCAAACGTATTGAGAATAAGAAAAAGCAATGGTGTGCTTGGTTTTAATGTAACTTTATTCTTTCATGAGTTATTCACAAGTATATGACCACTAATAAGTGTTCAAAGTGCTGTCCCATTGTGTTGGATTGTCAATGCAACCCTCTTCTCCCACTCTTAACACACTGATAGCAACACCGCAGAAGAAATGCTGGCACAGGTTTCCAGTATCCGTTGTTTCAGATGCTGCACATCTGTATCTTCACAGTATAGACAATTGCCTTCAGATGAGTGATGAGGTAAAACTTTTTTGTGAATGGTGAAGTTAACAAACAAAACCACCACTATTGGCTGACACTAACCCACAGTGGAGATCCCTCCAAGATTGTTGGAACACAAAAATTGATGGTACAGTGTGGTATATGGGGTACAAAGATAGTGGGGCCATTCTTCATCAATGGAGACCTCAATGCCATTGGATATCTGAATCATGTAGCAATTTCAGATATCCAGTGGCATTGAGGTATTCTTATGTAAAATAAACAGTGGTCTCGCTCGCGCTCTCTCTCCTCTCTGTCTCTCTGCATTTCACTACAACAGACACTTTAAGACACAAATACAGGCATTAACAAAATGGATTCTAGATAGAACAAAATTGATCCTGCTATCACAGGTATTCCTAGGGTTCTTAGTATCCTAACATTGTAGCAATTATCTCTTACATCAGTCTGGAACTTTTTCCAGCAGTCTGAAAGTGAACCAGTAGTATTTAATCTACAAAGTTGGAAAATACTGCTTTATAGATGTTCATCTGGTCATGGAAACGTCCAGCCATTCCCCCAGAGCAACTAATATCTTTAGATGGAAAAATACAGGTCACCATGAACTGCATAAACGTTCACTGCTCAAAAAATAAAAGGAACATTAAAATACCACATCATAGATCTCAGTGAATGAAATATTCCAGTTGAAAATCTTATTCATTACATAGTGGAACATGTTGAGAACAATAACACATAAAAATGATCAATGTAAATAAGAAATAATGTCCCATGATGTCTAAATTTGGAATGATACTTAAAATCAAAGTGGAAAATCAAATTATAAGCAGATCCAACCTCAGTGGAAATGCCTCAAGACAAGCAAATGAGGCTCAGTAGTGTATGTGGCCTCTGTGTGCATGTATGACGTCCCTACAACTCTGGGCATGCTCCTGATAAGGCAGTGGATGTCAAATATTTAAATTTGTTTTGTGATCGGAAACATTTAAGTGTAACAAACATGCAAAAGAGTAAGAAATCAGAAAGGAGGCAAAAACTTTTTCACACCACTGTAGGAATGTGAACCCTAAAGCCCCCTCACACATAGCGAGATCGCTGTTGCGTCACAGGTTTTGTGATGAAGCAGTGACCTTGCCAGCAATCTCGCTATGTTTGACACGTAGCAGCGACCAGGCTCCTTCTGTGAGATCACTGATCGTGTTGAAATGGCCTGGACCATTTTTTGATCATCGGCTTCCTGCTGGCCTGCATGCATCGTGTGTTTGACGCCTTAACAACGACCTCGTTGGTGACTCAGACTCAGCCATGTAGGTCTGAGTCGTCAGACTAGCTGCTGTGTGACAGGGTCCCAGTGACCGTCGAGGTCGTTATACGGGTCGCCGTATCATTGCTGCGTCGTTGAGTTGAACTGACTGTTTGACATCTCACCAGCGACCACATAACGATGTTCCAGCGATCCTTACCAGGCCGTATCATTGTCGGGATCGCTGGACCGTCGCCAAGTGTGACGGGACCCTAAGGGCCACTTCACACGCTCAGATATATGTGAACGACATCGTTAGCTATGTCACGTGACCGCGATCCTTCCAACATCGTTAGTGCGCTGTCACACGCTAGTTAATGATCTTAAATTTGGCAACACTCCAGCTATTTGGAGAAGATTGTTTGAACGATTTAACGAAGCGAAAGGAATAGGAGAAATATGAACGACATCGTTCAAAAAGGTAGTCACACTGAACGATGTTGCTGCTTCACAGATCCTTAATTGGACAATGAATGATGGATTTGAGGTCAGGAGCTCAAATTTATGATGAACGATCTAACGATTTTACCTTCAGATATCCGAAGTTTACACGCAATGATTGAAAAACGAGATCGTTTGAACGATCCGAAAAGTGTGAATTTCAACTATATCGTTTCAGATATCTGAGCGTGTGAATAGGTATACAGACTTTGAGACTTTATGCAAAAGGTGCTGATGTTCAGTCAAAAGGATATATATATATAGGTACCTTTACACGCGGCAACTTTTCTAGGAATTTCACTGGCAACTTACTGGTTGCAGTGAAATCATGGACACATTGTTCCATTTGTACACAGCAACAAGATAGAACAATGTGTCCATGATTTCACTGCAACCAGTAAGTTGCCAGTGAAATTCCTAGAAAGGTTGCCGCGTGTAAAGGTACCCTATGTGTGTTAATGCCAAGAGATAAGCTGATCCGATGACGATGTTACAATGAATGTCCAAGAAATGCCTATACGCTGTAAGTTTGAGACAATGATGTAATAAACACTGGAGATTGAGACAAAGAGGGCTGCTTCTCATACATGATTATCTCAGGGGGAGTACTCTCATACAAACATACTGGTCTTTATAATTTATTCAGGAACAAACACACAAAGTCTTATGGCCGCTTTACACATCCCGATATCGTCGTCCAACTTCAATAAAAAGTCACGTGGTTCGTGCGTTGGTGCCGATATCGTTCGTGCGTTGTGTGGTGTAAATGTGAAATTCGATGCAAGAACAATGCCAAAACGATATCGGGGGAGAAATGAGCAGGCTCTCCAACTGCCCGATATTGGATGGACGATCTGGCAGGATCGTGCTGTGTGACAGCCCAACAACGACTTGGAGAGCAACTTCCCCTATTCACTCCCATGTTAAATGGTCGTTCCCCGGTTCGCGCATACAAGGGGGCGTATACATCGCAGTTGCGTTGCCTGCTGATATCTCCCTGTGTGACAGCTCCTATGCGATCTTGGATTTAAGCCAAAAAAGTGCGCGCTCCCGTGCCGTTGTATACAATATCGAAACGATGTTGGGACGTGTAAAGCAGCCATTATGTGTCACATGCTGAGTGGCCATGACACCAACTTGTCCATCTAACCCAGTAATCTCCTTTTGAAAACTCCCAAGGCAGTTTATAGATTCCTCAATTTTACTCCTATTTATAAAAAAGATAAACACAAAAAGAGGTCCTCCATTAGGGTATATGAACCAGTCAAATTTATACAACATTTTTTCACAAACAAATGCAGCATTTTATTTTCTCAGCATATATAATGAGCTGTGTGAAATCATAGGCACATTTACCTATTTTTTCCTTACAGATTTGAGTCAGTTTCAAATGTGCAGCATGTCAATTTTTGCAGCTGTTCTCAGCTATTCTAATTAATGGAAAAAAATCCTTTAAGAAAAATCCATCATAAACATGTGCTTTTTATGCAGTGTTTTTACTGCCAAGAGACAAGTTTTTGATGCAAAAATGTCTGCAGCAAATAATTACCGTGTGTGTATACCTTTACACAATATGTCTAAACTGAATGGTATATCTCAAAATTTAAGAAATACACTAACCTGAGAGTGTTGTGCCAATGAATAAGCTCCACAATATGGAAGAATGTTACTGGGGATAATATATTTCCCATTTGGCGTTGGCTGCTGCTCCGACATCTGGGGATCCTCCACTCACCCAATAACTTGTAGATCAAGGAAGACATCCAAATGTTCAATTATCCACAAATTAAATCACTCTTTGTTACACTTTATATAAATGTAAGAATTGTAATGTGTATATTAATTAACCTGGAAAAGGCACTAAACCTGCATAGAAATGTATTATTTTACCATCAATAAAGTTACCTCATCTGCGTAAGATATACTTCAGGACAGTCTTCTCTTTGGCAGCGCGTGACAAAATGTGATTTGATCCGTGCCTGACCTTTTGTTCATTACCTCACCACCATTATAAGCTGTTAACATAGCGAGTAAATGGCCCATTATCACAGCTACCTGCACAATCACCATTGCAAGTAATATAATATACCGTATTTTCCGGCGTATAAGACGACTGGGCGTATAAGACGACCCCCAACTTTTCCACTTAAAATATGGAGTTTGGGATATACTCGCCGTATAAGACTACCCCCTCTTCTACGGCATGATTCCCACTATGACCCCCACACAATATAATGGACCCACATATAGAATAATGACCCCTACATCTCTTCACACTGTATTATGGCCACCACACAGCCCTAAAATAGCCCTGCATAAAGTATAGAAGCTCCCTCATACCCCTTCAAGTATTATCATGCTCCCACAGAGCCCTCTAAGTATTATAATGGCTTCCATATAGTATAATTGTCTCCATAAATTATAATGCATCATCAAAGTCCTCAATATATTATAATGCACCCCATAGTGCTCCATATAGTGTAATGCACCCCCGTAGTCCTCCATATAGTGCAATGCACTCCATAGTCCTCTAGATAATATAATGTACCCCATTGTGCTCCATATAGTGTAATGCACCCCGTAGTCCTCCATATAGTACAATGCACGCCATAGTCCCCTAGATAATATAATGCACCCCATTGTGCTCCATATAGTGTAATGCACCCCCGTAGTCCTCCATATATTATAGTATTACAGTGGTGGTGGGGGAGTACAGCCTCCATCAACCCCCAATATTCCTCTGCAGTCACATACACAGTCAGACACACACAGTCAGACACACACAGTCAGACACACACAGTCAGACACACACACAGTAAGACACACACACAGCCAGACACAGACACACACAGTCACACACAGACAGTCAGACACACACTCAGTAAGACACAGACACACAGTCACACACAGACAGTCAGACACACACTCAGTAAGACACAGACACACAGTCACACACACACACACACAGTCAGACAGACACACAACACGCACACAGTCAGACACACACTCAGTAAGACACAGACACACACAGTCACACACAGACAGTCAGACACACACTCAGTAAGACACAGACACACACAGTCACACACAGACAGTCAGACACACACTCAGTAAGACACAGACACACAGTCACACACACACACACAGTCAGACAGACACACAACACGCACACAGTCAGACACAGACACACACAGTCACACACACACAGTCAGACACACACACACAGTCAGACACACACAGTCACACACACTGTGCCACTGCTGTGCCACCGGACCCTGCCGGAGCTTACCACCGCCACCGCCACCGCCGCTCTACGTAGCCGGGCACCGTAGCTGTACGATAATAAGCCATCAGCCAATCAGGCAGCTGCTGGCGTCTGATTGGTCCTGGCATTACCATACATACACACTGAGCGGCGCAGTTACCTCCGTTCAGGAGATGTACGGTAATGCCTCAGCCAATCAGACACCAGCAGCCTCCTGATCGTACATCTATGGCGCCCGGCGGCTATGTACACAGCGGTGGTGGCAGCGGGAAGCTCCGGAAGACATGGACGGCAGAGGCAGGTGAGTATCATTTTTTTTTCTTGCCTGCCACCTGCCACCGCTCATTTTCGGGGGGGGGGGGGGGGCCCTTATATTATGCACGGCGGACCGATGCCGGCATTTTTTTCCTCAGTACCCCGCCTGACCCGGCGTATAAGGCGACCCCCGACTTGGGAGGAGAATTTTAGGGGTTAAAAACTCGCCTTATACGCCGGCAAATACGGTATATGGAATCTGTGAAATAAATATTGAACACATCACCAATTTTCTAAGAACTGTAAATATATTTCTTAAGGTGCTATTGACTTTAATTTTTCACCAGATTCAATCCACACAGGCAAAGAAATCAAACCATAGATATCAATAAATGAAGTATTTTGTAATAATGAGAACAGGAAAAAACATTGAACATACTTGCTGAAATATATTTAATACTTTGTACAAAAGCCTTTGCTGATGATTACATCTTCAAGATGACTCCAGTATGGACAAACTAATTGTACGCATTGCTCAGGTGTGACTTTGGCCCATTCTTCCACATAAGCACTCTTCAAACCCTGAAGCTTTGTAGGTTCAGTGTATGAACGCTCAGCTTTAGTTCCATACATAAATTTTATATTGGTTCATTTATTCTTCCTTTAGTCACATGAAGTTTGAAGTGCCATATGCTAAAAAACAGCCCTACACCATGATGTTCCCACCTCCCACTTCACTGTTAGTGTGGTGTTTTGGGGGTGCCTTTATCCTCCAAACTTGCTGTGCATTATGGCATCCAAAGAGTTCAATTTTGGTTTTATCTGAGCAGACTACAGTATATCCTGCCAGTATTTCACAGGATTGCCTAAATGTCCTTCAGCAAATTGTAAACACGCTTCAACTTACTTTTTGTTTAGCAATGGAATCTTGTGCATACAGTCCATGAAGGTTGAGTGCATTACTTATTTACTTAAGGTTTATTTAAGGTTGTGAACATCTTGAGATAGCTCACTGGTTTAACCAGATCATAAGATGTTTATTGTGTGGCATCTTGGTAATAAGACATCTTTTATAGCCCATCACTTGATCCAGCTGAAATTATTTTTCACTAAGTGGCAGGATTGCTTTCTAATTACTGATAGACTTCAGCTGGGGTCATGACTTTCCATGGCTTTTTGCACCTCTTTTTCTTCATGTGTTCAATACTTTTTTTCTTACTTATAAAATTGGTGACATATTCAATACTTATTTCACCCGTTGTATATATACAAATATATATTGTATAAAACTAGAATGTCCTGTATGGCAAGGAATGTGACACCGAGGTGCCAGGCCTCAATATTTTATTTTTTTACCCCTATTTTGCGATTATGTTTAAAAAATTGACAGTTTCATTATCTGCCATTGAATTTAATGGGGAATGACTATACAAAACTTATTTTCCAAGAACAAAAACATTTTCATCTGTAAACAGGTTTAAACATCAGTAAAGAGACATTAATAAATTTATTTTTGTCACAATTTATTCTTTTTTAGTACTTATAAAAAGAATTGCATTGAAATGTGTTACATCAACAGTTTGCAAATAGCAATCTCCGAGACACTTCCTCATCAACTCGTTATTTTGAGCTTTCTTATTTACAGACACAAGGGTTTTTTCCACTTAAGTGAATTTGTTCAGGTCAACACAATTTATTTCTGTAGACATATACTTAGGCTGGCTTCACACTGTGGCGTGAGCCGGTCCGGGGCTGTCAGGAGTGACAGCCCCGGACCGGGTTTCGGCCCCATAGGGTACTATGGGGCCAGATGGAGTCGGATAGCAGTTATCTGCCATCCGGCTGCCATCTCTCCGGATGAATCCGGGAGAAGTGGGATTTTTCTCCTGGATCAGAAAACGTTGCATGCAACGTTTTTGGATCTGACAGAAAAATCCCTCTTCTCCCGGATTCATCCGGAGAGATGGCAGCCGGATGGCAGATAGCTGCTATCCGACTCAATCTGGCCCCATAGTATCCTATGGGGCCAAAATCCGGTCCGGGGCTGTCACCACTGACAGCCCTGGACCGGATCACGCCGCAGTGTGAAGCCAGCCTTACTGAACATGATAACTGAGATAGCACAGCATTACTGTATATAAAATACATATTGGAAGACAAATGCAAGACACTCAAATATTTTTTAAATTTTTGTAGATAATATGAAAGACCAATGTGCAAAATCTGGATACAGAGATAACCTATTAGAACAGTATGTTGTGGCTCCTGCTAAGGGTGGAAACACACTATACAAGATACTCACATGAGTATCACATGACTCACTCAGAACGGGCTACCACTCTGAACAGGAGTGCATCAGCTCCATAGAAACACACGCAGCTAAAGCACCCTCGTTCAGAGATACAAGGGTCGTTCTGAGTGAGTCATGTGAGACTCATGCGAGTATTTCACATGCATCTCATAGTGTGGTTCCAGTCTAACATAAATTGTAATAAATCCTTCCCCCCAAAAAAATTATAATTTCAATAAATGTCCTAGAAGATTCGATTTAGCAACAAATTGGTTAAGATGTCTGACATATATATCATACTTTGCTAACTACCAAACATCTGCTTGCCACTAACTGGAAACAAAACTCCTTCCGACAATAAATGACATTGTAGAAAGAATTTCCTTACATAATATTTTTGATTATAATTTTGCCCTTAGAGTAAAAAATTGGGGAAAATATTCATTAAAATGGAATACTTGGATTAAAATCTTTACACCTTCACTATGTATTATGGAACCATCGCTTGCTTAATTTATCTCTTTTTATTTCTATGTTACTATGTACATTCAAATATGTAATATTTTATGTTATTTTTTAAGATGTTTTGACATATTTCTTGACCTGTATAAAGTATACAGTTGTATTGGGTTGTACTGGATTTCCTTGGTCGAACAGATGCAAATACATCTAAAATCAACATGTGCAATGCAATGTGTAAAGGCTAGGGGCACCACTGGTAGAACCATTACTGACCCCAAGAATACGACTTTGCAGTGTAGAGCGCATGTGTACCATCATTCCATTCATCACCTATGGGCCTGTCAGAGTGCTGAGTTCAGAGGTCACCTTTCCATTCTAATGGGATAATTCAAGTTCAGGTACTTCCAGTGATCAACATATTATCATGTTTCCTGACTCCCTATTTTAGTGCAAATGCTTTAAGACCAGCAAAGCATTTGTTTTAATGTTCATTATACTCAATCTGAAATGTATAAACCAGATGTAAGAGTTTCTGTGAAACAGAATCAAAAGTCGAGTGATGATTCACCCTTAGGAATTCTTTTTGGCTCGATACCAAAGTTTCTGATTCAATGCTTTATATATGGTATACTTTATGTAACAAACCTCAGCCACATTTCATTAAGACTGGCATTGCACCAGTCTTATACAGGAGCATGCAAGAATAAGATGTGTTGAGTTCAATAGGAAACACACACAACGTAATGATTCTTGCTCCTCTCATCAGTAGCGTGAGCCATACAAGAATGGTTACTCTAGTTAAGGACTATATTAACATTTTTGGCATAAGAAATGCCACCACTATCAATGAATTTGACAGGCAACGGCGACACACATCATTCTGCCCCAACACCTCCTCAACTCCAATTATTTGCCAAGAACTGACAAAAACTCCACCTTGCACACAAAAGGTGCAACTTTTCAGAGTGATTTATAACAGTATTCTGATGTAAACCCTTTAGGTATAGTTTTAAAGCCTGGATGTTGCATCTTGAGTGACGCTCAACTTGTCTCTTCAGAATTTTCCATAGATGTTTCTGTTGAGTTCAGATCAGGAGATATACTTGGCCAATGACAAAATGTGGTTCACAGCACCTAGGATCTCAGGGGGCCTCTATACCTTCATATAGCAATGTATGGTCCCAATGGGCGCAGGTTTCAAAACCAGGAAGTCCTATATAAAGGAAATGGTGTTATTTTGTGTTGTACTTGATAAAGGACCATGTAAGGTCCGAAACGTCATGCCACAGGATGTTTGGAATAAAGTAAAGTTGGACTAACTGCACCCCTGTTGTGAGAGGCGCTGTTTTCTTCTTCTATTGATACTGGGCCACTGAGTCATTTTCAGTACGCTTTGGATCATTGTAATGTTGGAAAATTGCACATCTGTCAATGGCTTGGGTAACAGGAGCAATCTCTATTACAATATAGAGCAGTACATGTGTGCAATCATGATGCTATCTATGAAATGTAGCTCCTGACAGCAGCAACACTCAATCACCCCCACATAAGGAACTGCCATTATCATATTCACTGTAGGTATCACCTACTAGTGTTCCAGCCCACTGATGAGAAGGCATAGGCTTCCTGTACAGAAAATCTCAAAATTGCAACCAGGGTTGACATGTGATGTGAGGGTGAGGAAAATGGGGAAGCTTTGAAATGGTAAGTATAATATAAAAATCTTTTCAGGTAAGATTCAAAGAAATATTTGGGATGTTTGATGAGAACCACTTTAAGAATTATACTCATAGCCTTCTTTGTTGCAGTCTCACCCAAAAGAAGAAAGGGCCCACTTATGACAAAACGTGGCCCAAAACTCTTGTTTTTCTTCTCTGCCATCTGAGATTGAATGGAGCACCAAGGATGTACATGTTATTGCTGATCCATATCTGTGTTTTGTGGTCAAAGTACAGACCTTGTTGCCTTCTATTCCACAGGCCTCCATCCTGTCTTAAACTAAACAGCTTCATAAGCAAATATTAGGCTATTGAGTTTGTGTCAAGGTACATTTACACACAGAGATAAATTGCTTGCAATTCACTGGTTGCAGTGAAATCATGGACACATTGTTCCATTTTGTTGCCGTGTACAAATGGAACAATGTGTCATGATTTCACTGCAACCAGTGAATTTTAAGCAATATATCTCTGTGTGTAAATGTACCTTAAGGAGAATTAATGTCTGTCCAATAATTCTCATTATTCAGTGTTCAAGTGAGCTGGGTTGCTGTCGTGCAGGAGTGAAGGAATGTTTGGTGTGTGGCACAAGAGAAGGGATAAACTAGAGAAGAGATCAAGGAACTGCGTGAGAGTAAGGAGAGGGGAGATGGGTCACCAACTAACTCACCTGTGGCTGATCCCTAATGTCCCTATCACTAATATAAAGACACACACAGGAAAAGGAAGACAAACAAGAGAGACAGATACAAAAAAGCACTCTAATTCTTCTCTAAAAAGTGACGCCACCACATCTGCTGGAAAGATAACCAAAGCTTTTTCAAGACAGAAACTCCTTCACAGATCAACATAGCATGAACTATAGCTGGCACAGAAAAGAGTATGGAGTGGATTTATACAGCAGAAAAAGATGGAAGCCACTGAGATAATCACTACATGTTAATCACAGCAGGATAAAAAAAATAAACATTAACCCCTTCAGCACCAAATAAAATTAAGTAAGCTTTTACTCAGGATAAATGAAGAGTGGGTTCAAAGAGGATCTGTGATCAACTAAACGCTGTGACCTTCTGATTGCAGGTACCCTCGAGGTCCCATCAGGCCGCAACACACTCATGACAGCTGCACTCTGAAGCCACTGCCTTGAGCACCAACAGTTTTTTTCCTTGTTCCCTCAATGCCTACCACAGAATATATCTTTTATCAATGTCCAGGTTTCATTTTTACTGCTGGTATTTCGAGTTAAAATATTATGCACGTTGCAGATATTAGCCAGCTTATGCAAAAACCATTGATAAAGCTTTTGGATTTTAATTGCAAAACATGCATTCCCTTATGGCAAAGTTTATTAATGCCATAAACCAGTGCTTGCTTGCATTTATAAAGCCGAATAGACTAAAATTTTGCTTTGCTTTGGAATTTTAAATTCCTGTTAAATAAGCTGTGTTAGGTAGACATTTGTACTAGAAAAAATATGCACTCTGCTTGAATATGAGGATATAGGGCAGCTCTCTGTGCTGCCATCCTGTAAAGTCGCTGTACTGTATCATGCTGAATTTTTGTACTCTTGCCTCTTTAATGTTAGCAAGACTCCTCTGAATAATTCCAACATATTTGTCTGCCAAGTGTGTTGATGTGACTGACGTGAATGTTCTCATTCCCATTCTCTGCTGGAAATTTAGGATCATAACCTTGTGGTTTGCAAATCTCTGGCTTATGGAACACCAATCTGCAATTTTATAACTATAATTTGACCATTTGAGAGTATGTCATTCTTATTCTGTGTTTATTTTCAGAGATGGTAGATGATCAAATAGAAAATCTGTCTGATGGATGATGTTTAATGTGAAAAAAATATAAACGTTTTCTTGACTGGTGCAGTTTCCGAGCTAAAGTGCCCATTACTGTGAAGTGTAATGTATTATTCAGCAAAACTGAAGGAAAAGTTTAGCTGAGGACATTACCCTATAGAAACATGTGTTAAGATGAGACCTTCATTTGACGGGTCTTATCACTATCATTTCCAAATCATGATATTAAAGTAAAATTTGAACCAATGAGGAAAATTCAATGCCATTATTGTAGTTTCAATAATAGAACGGGCCTTTTGGTCCACCAATAATATGACAATTTGTCACAAACATTTGTTTGGTTCGTTTGAGTGAGACAGAATGACTTTCTAGTATGTTAATATTAGCAAATAGCTCCGCAAATAGCTCCTATGATCATTTTTCTGAAGATTACATAAGGGTATAATTCTTACATCACATTCTCCATTCATGAAAAAGATAGATAAGAAATGCATTCCTGCTCTCACGTGAACTGCAGATGAATCAGACATCTCATTACAAAACATTGTTCAACATCTGTTATCTATTTCGGCGCGAGTCTTCAATGTGCTGAGAATAGTAATACTTTTATTGTTTTCATGCTGCAGTACGACATATGTTACATTCTGAATGGAGGACAAACTTTGTTATGATGAATGGGAAACATATCCCTAATGGCTTGGCTTTGCCATGTTTTATTAAAGAATGCCACAAGGGCAACCTAATTCAAGGCACCATCATAGTATAATAGTCACTTTTTATTCCCAGTTATTCTGGTATTGAAAAGATTAAGGGTGCTTGCATATCAGCGGTATTGCAATTTCGCGGTAGATCTGTCAGATGTTGCCGCACTTGCCGGATCTACTGCGTAACGGCCGACTTGCGGCACCAATCCGGCAAGCCCCATTCATTCCATATGGGGCTTGCGGTCGGGTGTGGCAAGTGCGGTATGGCCGATTCCGGCACTTGCGGCACTGCAAAAAAAACACTGCCAGCAGTGTTTTTTTGCACGGCTGCAAGTGCCAGATTCGGCAATACCACACTTGCCACACCAGACCGCAAGACCCATATAGAATGAATGGGGCTTGCCGGATCAGTGCCACAAGTCATCCATTACACGGTAGATCCAGCAGGTGTGGCAACATCTCCCAGATCTATTTTTCTATGATGATATACTGATCTTTCCGAAATGGGCATGTGATGACATAACTGCACTTGCACGCCACCTGCCACGGATTGACAGGTTTATGACTAAAAACCTGACAGGGAAAAAACTGTCAGTCGGCCTTGGGAGAGAGGGGCAGCCAGCTGTTCACTAATATGAGGACTCAGCATTCTGCACCTTATGGATACTTATGTTATGTAAAGTCTTGCAAAACATCCGTAATTAAGGGGCCGCTGGAAACAGAGGCTTTGTTGCTATTTTATGCTATCCTCAGATATGGCAGCATAGACAGGGTGACATTCCCTTTAACACTTTTGGACAGTAATGGTTGCAAATCACTCAGGGATTCTAGAAATATTTGCAATTAAAATATACTGCATCTAATTTTTCTTCTTTTGGGTATTGAAAGAACAATAAATCTAGAAATGATCAAGCAAAAAACAATTTTATGCATATTCTTTAAATAGGCTCCTAGAAATATTGCTTACAATAACATGTTGCTACTGATTTCTTCCATTTTTCCCTGGCAATCAGTTTCACCAAATTAATGGGGCACATTATTTTTGGTCTTCTTTTCTAGATTGTGCAGCTGAGGAGGTTTCCTGCAACAGACAAAGGTTTATGAAAAACAGGCATGAAAACATGGCTGACTCATCTGGACATAGAGCGGATGAAATAAGTATTGAACACGTCAACATTTTTCTCAATAAATAGATTTGTAAAAGCACTATTGACATGAACGTCTCACCAGATATAAGTAACAACCCATCCAATCCACGCAGGCAAAGAAATTAAACCATAGATGTCCATAAAGTTAGTGATATGTAATAATGGGAAATGTCAAAGGGAAAAAAGATTGAACACATGAAGAAAGAGAGGTGCAAAAAGCCATGGAAGTCTTGACACCAGCTAAAATCTATCAGTAATTGAAAAGCAATACTGCCACTTGGTGAAAAATAATATCAGCTGGTAAAGTGAATGGCTTAGAAAAAAGAGTTTCATTACCATGGTCCAACACAAGAATAATCTCATGAAGAGGAAAACCAGCGAGCAGTCTCAAGATTTTCACAACCTTATTGTTGTAAAACATACTGATAGCATTGGTCTGGTCTCAGAAGAATTTCTAAACTACCGAAGTTGCCAGTGAGCACTGTTGAGTTCATAATCCAGAAATGGAAAGAACATTGTTTCACAATAAACAAGCTATGACCTGTGCTCCCTGATTTGAGACAGTGGACTGAAAAAAAATATCAGAATAGTTGTCCAAGAACCTTGTGTGAAGAGCTACAGAAAGACTTGAAGTCAGCAGGTATAATTGTTTCACAGAAAATAATATATAATGTACTCAACCTCCATGTTCTGTATGCACACTCACCATACAAGACGCCATTACTGAACAAAAGTGCATTTTTAAAGTTAGCTTGAAAATCCTCACAAACAAGCAAATTCTAATTTTGCCTCATCTGCTCATCTCTACTTAAAGGGATCCTGTCACCCCCAAAACACCTTTAAACCTATTAAAAGCTGTCCCTAGAGCATATTAACACTTTCCCTACACTCTTTTTACCTCCTAAATGCAGCAAGTGACATTGAAGAAAAACGTTTTTATAGTACCTCATTAGTGATGATAATGAGTGACTATGCTATTCATAGTCACTCATCCAGGCTGCCCCTCTTCTTCATATCACGCCTGAATAGGCGTGATGTACATTCCAGATTCAAATTGCCGCCTCCCTGCTCGCCTCCCCTCTCTCCCATAGCGTCCGGGCTGCAGTGTGGCTGGGTGACGCGATCCGCGTCATTCTCGGCGCCGGGTGACGTATTTACACCGGCGCCGCGCTGTCAGCTTCAAAATGCGCACTGCGCATGCCCATGCGCATGCGCAGTGCGCATTTTGAAGCTGACAGCGCGGCGCCAGTGTAAATGCGTCACCCGGCGCCGAGAATGACGCGGATCGCGTCACCCAGCCACACTGCAGCCTCAGACGACACAGGGCACAGCGGGGAGGCGCGAATTTGAATCTGGCATGTACATCACGCCTATTCAGGCGTGATATGAAGAAGAGGGGCAGCCTGGATGAGTGACTATGAATAGCATAGTCACTCATTATCATCACTAATGAGGTACTATAAAAACGTTTTTCTTCAATGTCACTTGCTGCATTTAGGAGGTAAAAGGAGTGTAGGGAAAGTGTTAATATGCTCTAGGGACAGCTTTTAATAGGTTTAGAGGTGTTTTGGGGGTGACAGGATCCCTTTAAAACACTTTCTTGTTCAATGGGCAGCAAAAACTACTTCTCTAGGAGCAATGTTGAAGTCTTTTTTCCTTGGTATTTTGATAAACCACACCTGGGTGCTACAAACCTGTAAACTGCTAAAACGTCTGCTTTTATAAATGTGGTCAAACTTGTTGAGGAACAACTTATCCATGGCATTTGGTTAGCAGCAGCTGGCGGTGCTCGGCGGTGATTTGTTAGGCGATGCTGGGGTGTGGCCTATCGCCACCGACGTCGCCAATGCATCGCCCAATGTAAATAGGCGAGGGTGACGCATTTGAGTGGTCGCCTGGTTTCACAGCAGCGCTCTGAAACCAGGCGGCCGATCTGGGGCGATGTGTACACATCGCCCCATGTAAATGGCCGACGGCGATCTGACAAGCAATGGGAGCCTTAGGCTCCCATTGTACTGCATCCCTGCTGGGGTTTTTAGACACCCCAGCGGCGATACTGCCTGTCAGTTCACCGGTGCGTCGCCGGCGGTGTCGCCCCATGTAAACGGGGGATGGTGACACTGGCAGGGTGCCAAAAGCGTGCACGCTCCCGCCCGTCGCCGCCGACATCTCCGGCGACGTCACCTAGTGTGATGTGTCCCTGAATTACTATGGAAGCAGTTAGGGTGTACTTAATATTTTATCCACTGTTTCAGCATTTTGCATAATATTTGTTAAATAAATAATAATGTACTTTCCTGTGTTTTGTACTTCATCTGTAGTTACAGTTAGGGCCAGAAATATTTGGACAGTGACACAAGTTTTGTTATTTTAGCTGTTTACAAAAACATGTTCAGAAATACAATTATATATATAATATGGGCTGAAAGTGCACACTCCCAGCTGCAATATGAGAGTTTCCACATCCAAATCGTAGAAAGGGTTTAGGATTCATAGCTCTGTAATGCATAGCCTCCTCTTTTTCAAGGGACCAAAAGTAATTGGACAATGGACTCTAAGGGCTGCAATTAACTCTGAAGGCGTCTCCCTCGTTAACCTGTAATCAATGAAGTAGTTAAAAGGTCAGGGGTGGATTCCAGGTGTGTGGTTTTGCATTTGGAAGCTGTTGCTGTGACCAGACAACATGCGGTCAAAGGAACTCTCAATTGAGGTGAAGCAGAACATCCTGAGGCTGAAAAAAAAGAAAAAATCCATCAGAGAGATAGCAGACATGCTTGGAGTAGCAAAATCAACAGTTGGGTACATTCTGAGAAAAAAGGAATTGACTGGTGAGCTTGGCAACTCTAAAAGGCCTGGGCGTACACGGATGACAACAGTGGTGGATGATCGCCGCATACTTTATTTGGTGAAGAAGAACCCGTTCACAACATCAACTGAAGTCCAGAACACTCTCAGTGAAGTAGGTGTATCTGTCTCTAAGTCAACAGTAAAGAGAAGACTCCATGACAGTAAATACAAAGGGTTCACATCTAGATGCAAACCATTCATCAATTCCAAAAATAGACAGGCCAGAGTTAAATTTGCTGAAAAACACCTCAAGAAGCCAGCTCAGTTCTGGAAAAGTATTCTATGGACAGATGAGACAAAGATCAACCTGTACCAGAATGATGGGAAGAAAAAAGTTTGGAGAAGAAAGGGAATGGCACATGATCCAAGGCACACCACATCCTCTGTAAAACATGGTGGAGGCAACGTGATGGCATGGGCATGCATGGCTTTCAATGGCGCTGGGTCACTTGTGTTTATTGATGACATAACAGCAGACAAGAGTAGCCGGATGAATTCTGAAGTGTACCGGGATATACTTTCAGCCCAGATTCAGCCAAATGCTGCAAAGTTGATTGGACGGCGCTTCTTCGTACAGATAGCAAAGACCCCAAGCATACAGCCAAAGCTACCCAGGAGTTCACGAGTGCAAAAAAGTGGAACATTCTGCAATGGCCAAGTCAATCACCAGATCTTAACCCAATTGAGCATGCATTTCACTTGCTCAAATCCAGACTTAAGACGGAAAGACCCACAAACAAGCAAGACCTGAAGGCTGCGGCTGTAAAGGCCTGGCAAAGCATTAAGAAGGAGGAAACCCAGCGTTTGGTGATGTCCATGGGTTCCAGACTTAAGGCAGTGATTGCCTCCAAAGGATTCGCAACAAAATATTGAAAATAAAAATATTTTGTTTGGGTTATGTTTATTTGTCCAATTACTTTTGACCTCCTAAAATGTGGAGTGTTTGTAAAGAAATGTGTACAATTCCTACATTTTCTATCATATATTTTTGTTCAACCCTTCAAATTAAACGTTACAATCTGCACTTGAATTCTGTTGTAGAGGTTTCATTTCAAATGCAATGTGGTGGCATGCAGAGCCCAACTCGCGAAAATTGTGTCACTGTCCAAATATTTCTGGCCCTAACTGTATATTTACTTAATTTTAAAACCTTTTAAGGACCAGAATTTTTTTATTATCTCCTGATATGTAAAACCATAAAATTCAATCAAAGCGGGCATACTTAGTTTTTCTCATGAGTATATGTAGTTTTCTTGTAAACTTTAGTCCCAAAGTCAGGTCTGACTGGCAGTTAAATAAATGATGAAGAAATTTGGGAATAATTATATTATCGGGGAACAGAAGTTAGTAAGACTTACCAGCTTAGATGGTGTGGCCGGGTGTTGGTGTGCGTGGTCGGGTATGGTGTGCTTGTCTGGGTATTGGTGTGCATGGCCGGGTATGGGTGTGCATGGCCGAGTGTTGGTGTGTGTGGTCAGGTGTGGATGTGCGTGGCCGGGTGTGGGTATGCATGGCCGGGTGTTGGTGTGCGTGGTCGGGTGCGGGTGTGCGTGGTCGGGTGTGGGTGTGCGTGGCCGGGTATGGGTGGGCATGGCTGGGTATGGGTGGGCGTGGCTGGGGGTTGGTGGGTGTGGCCTGGTTTCCTTTTGCAGAAGGAATAAACATTAATTTTTAAGTCCACGTGGTCATCTGCATTTGACACGCCATTTATTTATTTCAATTAAAACAAATATAAAAACATCCTTTAGTGACACATGAAAGGCACTAAGGGGAAAAGGGTGCAAGAGACGCACGAAAACGGTAACACCCTTGACCTGGTCTTTACCCGGCTCTGCTCATCCTCCCCCTTGGATAACTCACCTCTACTCTCTGACCACAACATTCTCTCCTTCTCACTCACTAACCCTCGGCCAACACAGCCCAATCCTACCTATCACACGTCCAGAAATCTACAGGCCATTAACCCTCAAGCACTCACAGACTCCCTCATCTCATCTCTGTCCCCAATCTCTTCAATCTCCTGTCCAGATCAGGCAGTAAATCACTACAATGACTCTCTCAGAAGCTCCCTGGACCAAGTAGCGCCCATCACCTTCAGAACCTCCAAACAGAGAACAAAACAGCCCTGGCTCACACCACAAACTCGATTCCTCCAGCGATGCTCTAGGAGTGCTGAACGTCTATGGAGGAAAACTCGCTCACCAGGAGACTTTATCCACTATAAATTCATGCTCAAAACCTACAACTCTGCACTTCACCTTGCCAAACAGACCTACTTCACCACCCAGGTCTCCTCACTATCCAACAATCCAAAAAAACTCTTTGACACCTTTCACTCCCTCCTCAATCCTAAAGTGCAGGCCCCCATCACTGACCTCTGTGCTGATGACCTGGCTTCCTACTTCATGGAGAAAATAGACAACATCCACCAGGAAATCAGCTCTCAGCCTCCAAGCGCTGCCACCCCCATTCTTCCCCACATCTCCTCCGGTTCACTCTCCACATTTGACCCAGTCACAGAAGAAGAAGTCTCCAGGCTCCTTTCTTCCTCTCGTCCCACCACATGCACTACTGACCCCATTCCCTCACACCTGCTCCAGTCCCTCTCTCCAGTCGTCACCACTCATCTAACCAAAATCTTCAATCTCTCCCTCTCTTCTGGCATCTTCCCCTCCTCCTTCAAACACTCGATCATTACTCCATTATTAAAGAAAACCACTCTCGACCCAACCTGCACAAATAACTACAGACCAGTCTCCAATCTCCCCTTCATCTCTAAACTCCTGGAGCGCCTGGTCTATTCCCGCCTCACCCGTTACATCTCCTCTCACTCTCTGCTAGACCCATTACAGTCTGGTTTCCGCCCCCTTCACTCTACAGAAACCGCCCTCATCAAAGTGACCAATGACCTTCTGACAGCAAAACGTAATGGTGACCACTCTCTGCTTATTCTCCTTGATCTCTCTGCAGCTTTTGACACTGTCGACCATCAGCTCCTACTCTCTATGCTGCACTCCATTAGCATATAGGACACTGCTCTCTCCTGGCTCTCCTCCTATCTCTCTGACCGCTCTTTCAGTGTATCTTTTGCTGGCTCCACTTCTTGCCCTCTTCCTCTCACTATTGGGGTCCCACAGGGTTCAGTCCTTGGCCCTCTCCTCTTCTCTCTCTACACGGCCCCGATTGGACAGACCATCAGCAGGTTTGGCTTTCAGTACCATCTTTATGCTGATGACACACAACTATACACTTCAGCCCCTGACCTTACCCCTGCGGTATTAAAGAACACCAATGACTGTCTAGCTGCAGTTTCCAATATCATGTCCACTCTCTATTTGAAACTAAACCTTTCAAAAACTGAACTTCTTCTGTTCCCCCCATCCACTAACCTCCCTAAATCGGACATCTCTCTCAGTTTGCGGCACCACGATAACGCCTAGGCAGCAGGCTCGTTGTCTGGGTGTTATGTTTGACACCGATCTCTCCTTCTCCTCCTACACACAATGTCTCATCCGCTCCTGTCGCTTACACCTGAAGAATATCTCTAGAGTCCGCCCCTTTCTCACCCTGGAAACAACAAAAACCCTCACCGTTGCCCTAATCCATTCCCGCTTTGACTATTGCAATTCTCTATTAAGCGGCCTCCCCCTCACCAGACTTTCTCCTCTCCAGTCCATCCTTAATGCAGCAGCCAGGATCACCCATCTGGCCAATCGTTGCTCAGATGCCTCTGCTCTGTGCCAGTCATTGCACTGGCTGCCCGTATACTACAGGATCAAATTCAAATTGCTTGTTCTCACCCACAAAGCTCTTCACACTGCAGCACCCCCTACCTCTTCTCCCTCATCTCTGTCTATCACCCCACCCGCTCTCTACGTTCCTCAAATGACCTTCGACTAACATCTGTACTAATCCGATCCTCCCACTCCCGGCTCCAAGACTTCTCCAGAGCTGCACCAAACCTCTGGAATGCTTTACCCCAAGAAATCAGGACTATCCACAACTTGCATGGCCTCAGACGATCCCTAAAAACGCATCTTTTTAAGGCGGCCTATCATACTCCCTAATAGAAGTCCATTGCACTGTAGACAGTGAATGTGCTATCCCTCTGGACATTAGTCTTCTACAAACTCCACCAAACCAAAAAGGTCTACACAGACTGTATAATGACCATCCATGTAAGCTTAGTCCTATGCCCCATTTCCTCAAGATGCCAGGACCATCAGTGCAATAAGCTCCTGTACCTTGTGCAAACCCTATCCCGTTGTAGATTGTAAGCTCTTTTGAGCAGGGTCACCTTCATTTCTTGCTTTATTTATTGTATTTTTTTTTACATTGATTCTATGCCTATTGTTTTGTATCCGATTATTGTACTTTATTTGTTCTCTACTCTAATTACTTACTATATATTTTCTGTACTCTAACCCCTACATTGTAAAGCGTTGCGGAATATGTTGGCGCTATATAAATAAAGCTTTTTATCATTATTATTATTATTATATGCTTGCTGTATTATGTAAAGAAAAAGATGAAGCATGATAAAAAGCACACCAGTAGGAAATTTAGGGAAACCAATTTAATTATATAAAAAACACACCAATTAAAAACAATTTAAAAAAAAGCTGAATGCCTGTATAATAATGAGGCACACACCACAAGATGTTGAATAATAAAGCCTGGAACAGAAATAAGACTGCACAGAAGTAGATACAAATGCACACTATATAAAGTTATTTAGTGATATGAATAAAGGCGTTATATGCATGAAACCTGTAAAAAAATGTGTTTTTAATTGCTGTGGATTCCACTGTGCTTTCTGTTTTTAATGGACTGTGAATAAAGAAGAACCCTTTTAATTCTACCTTCCGGATGGACGTGCCTCAGCATTTCATATCCATGTTGCTAGTAGGCAAGTTTCTTTGCAGGCATTTTCCAAAACTGAAATTAAAGAAGCACTCCCATTATCTCTTTTTCTATAAACCTGTGTAATAATTAGTGTAATGTCATTGTGGTAATATGCTCATCCATTACTGTCCTCCTCGGAATCCAACTTCACTCCTCTAAATCCCTGATTCGTGAAAGGAGTTTTGCCAGCATTCTGGAGTAAATTGCTTTGAAAAGTTGCACACACCTCGCAGTTGCACAATTTGTGCTACTATTAAGGCCTCTTTACACACACAGATATCTGTGACCAACTTCTGAACAGATCTCTGGTTGCAGTGAAATCATGAACACATTGCTCCATTTGTACACAGCCACAAAATGGAGCAATGTGTCCATGATTTCACTGCAACCAGAGATCTGTTCAGAAGTTGGTCACAGATATCTGTGTGTGTAAAGTGGCCTTTATGGTCCATTTACACACGGCCACAGGAAGGTAGAAACCGGCAGGCATCGGACACAATTGTGCCTGTTGCCTTGAAAAGACCATGATGTGGCTGCGTGTAATTCAGTACTTTCCTTCCTGTGTCTTCCTGAAGGAAGGAAAGTCCTGATTACATGCCGCCACATCGTGGTCTTTTCAAGGCAACAGGCACAATTGTGTCCGATGCCTGCCGGTTTCTACCTTCCTGTGGCCGCGTGTAAAGGGACTATCAGAGTTTTTACAAAGGTGTGACAATTTATTACAAGCTCTAGTATTCCTTACACCAGAAATCTTACTCATAACTGAAATCTGATTACTAGTGTTGCGCACAGAAGCACACGCCATTTGTCTGACATACCAGTTTGATAAACCTTGACAGCCACGAGCCGCATCCTGAGTCACATGTGGCTCCCATGCCACAGGTTGGGGACCCCTGGTGTGAGGTATAATACCCCTAGTATAAGATATAATGTATAGCACTGTTGTAAGATAAGATGCATAGGACTGTTACATAACATGTTTGGTAAGATACAGTGCCTACAAGTAGTATTCAACCCCCTGCAGATTTAGGTGGTTTGATAAGATGCAAATAAGTTAGAGCCTTCAAACTGCAAACCAGAGTAGGATTTATTAACAGAAGCATAAATCTTACAAACCAAAAAGTTATGTTGCTCAGTTGAATTTTAATAAATTTTAAACATAAAAGTGTGGGTCAATTATTATTCAACCCCTAGGTTTAATATTTTGTGGAATAACCCTTGTTTGCAATTACAGCTAATAATCGTCTTTTATAAGACCTGATCAGGCCGACACAGGTCTCTGGAGTTATCTTGGCCCACTCCTCCATGCAGATCTTCTCCAAGTTATCTAGGTTCTTTGGGTGTCTCATGTGGACTTTAATCTTGAGCTCCTTCCACAAGTATTCAATTGGGTTAAGGTAAGGAGACTGACTAGGCCACTCCATCACCTTGATTTTTTCCCTCTTGAACCAGGCCTTGGTTTTCTTGGCTGTGTGCTTTGGGTCGTTGTCTTGTTGGAAGATGAAATTACGACCCATCTTAAGATCCTTGATGGAGGAGCGGAGGTTCTTGGCCAAAATCTCCAGGTAGGCCGTGCTATCCATCTTCCCATGGATGCGGACCAGATGGCCAGACCCCTTGGCTGAGAAACAGCCCCACAGCATGATGCTGCCACCACCATGCTTGACTGTAGGGATGGTATTCTTGGGGTCGTATGCAGTGCCATCCAGTCTCCAAACGTCACGTGTGTGGTTGGCACCAAAGATCTCGATCTTGGTCTCATCAGACCATAGAACCTTGAACCAGTCTGTCTCAGAGTCCTCCAAGTGATCATGAGCAAACTGTAGACGAGCCTTGACATGACACTTTGAAAGTAAAGGTACCTTACGGGCTCGTCTGGAACGGAGACCATTGCGGTGGAGTACGTTACTTATGGTATTGACTGAAACCAATGTCCCCACTGCCATGAGATCTTCCCGGAGCTCCTTCCTTGTTGTCCTTGGGTTAGCCTTGACTCTTCGGACAAGCCTGGCCTCGGCACGGGAGGAAACTTTCAAAGGCTGTCCAGGCAGTGGAAGGATAACAGTAGTTCCATAAGCCTTCCACTTCCGGATGATGCTCCCAACAGTGGAAACAGGTAGGCCCAACTCCTTGGAAAGGGTTTTGTACCCCTTGCCAGCCTTGTGACCCTCCATGATCTTGTCTCTGATGGCCTTGGAATGCTCCTTTGTCTTTCCCATGTTGACCATGTATGAGTGCTGTTCACAAGTTTGGGGAGGGTCTTAAATAGTCAGAAAAGGCTGGCAAAAGAGATAATTAATCCACACATGTGAAGCTCATTGTTCTTTGTGCCTGAACTACTTCTTAATACTTTAGGGGGACCAAACAGAATGCTGGTGGTTTGAGGGGTTGAATAATAATTGACCCACACTTTTATGTTTAAAATTTATTAAAATTCAACTGAGCAACATAACTTTTTGGTTTGTAAGATTTATGCTTCTGTTAATAAATCCTACTCTCGTTTGCAGTTTGAAGGCTCTAACTTATTTGCATCTTATCAAACCACCTAAATCTGCAGGGGGTTGAATACTACTTGTAGGCACTGTAGGTCTGGTCAGCAACTATGAGGCTACGTTCACACATTGCACATTTTTTGTGCTTTTTTATGCAGTTGTGCTTTTTTACGCGCGTACGCAGCAAAAAGTGCAATTGCATTCACTTAGTGCACTTTTGTGCACTTTTTCCTGCGTGCTTTCCCGAGCCCATTTTAACTTGTGGGCAATGGGAAAAGCGCGCAGAAAATGTCTATTCTTTTTATGCACGCGCTTTTGCAGTGAAAGCGTGTGCGGAAAAAAACACACAAAAACGCAACATCTAAATGCATTTCAGCAAAACCCATAGATTTTGCTCTACTGCATTTCCATAATTATGTTCCACTGCATTTACACACGCATAAAAAAGCACCTCATAAATGCAGGAAAACGCAGGAAAAAGCTGCAAATACACAGGGTTTGAACATAGCCTAGGACTCCAAATTGAAGAGTGGCTCCAAACTGAAGGAGTCAGGGTAAGGGCAAATGGCCAAGCCCCTTAATCAAGGTTTCTGGTTATCCCTTCTAGTGACTGCAAGAATAAGGCTATGTGCCCATGCTGTGTATATATCGTTTTGCTGCAATTTTAGTGCAGATACGCTGCAGATCTGTCCAAAAACTATTATACTGTTTAGTGTAATAAAAGTGTTTGTAAACGCAGAAGACCTGTGCCCATGCTGCTGGTTTTCCCATGGCAGAAATGGCACAACTTCTAGTGTGGGAAATTCTGCAGCATGTCAATTCTTGCTGTGAGTTTTGCCGTGATTTTCACCCATAGACCTCAATGTTAGCTCCTAATACACAGCAATGTTTACACAGTGAGTATTTGCTGAGTATTTGATCCATATTCAGTGAGTATACTTTATGATAATGCCAAGACGCTCTGCAGTATTTTTGGTCACATGCAAGGTACAGCAGGCAGGTGCAGGTTGCCACCCACCCATAGCTGCCTAGTTTTACCTGGCTAGTAATCAAGATACAAGGGAGCCCTTTTCTTTATTATTTCTTGAAACAATTTTTAAAAAATGACGTGGAGCTTTGCTGTATTTTTGGTGTCCAGCTAGGTGCAACTAGGCATCTGGGGGCTGGAATCCTCAGCGTATGGAAGCCCAAGCATTCTGCCCCCCACTGCAAGTTGTAGCCTATATTTACCCCAGAAAATGGTGCATTCATCATAGTAACATGTTTTGGAGCTATACCTGGCTCTTCCAACTGCCCTTTGGCACTGGCAAACTGCGTAATAAGGGGTTAATGCCAGCAGAATATCACCATCTGGTACTAAACCAAAAATACCTAATGTTGGACCAATGTTAGGGCCGGCTATTAGGAATTTCTAGTGAACAGTAAAGAATACACAACGTACAGAAAATCTTATAATTATAACAAAAAACACAAACACATATTTAAACTACTGCATTATTACTCCCACATACCCCTCCATGATCCTCTGTAACATCCATTCCTGCTGAGACCCGAAACTTAATGAGTTTCAGCTCTCGCAGTGAACTGAGTGATGTTACGGTCTAGGTCACCTGAGGCCAGATAGAGTGACGTGGCCCTCTGACCTGAGGTGAACTTTCCTGTGTCACATCTCGCAGCGGGTCCCAAAACTCACTAGTTTTAGTTCCTGCAGTGAAGCAGGAAAGTTCATCTCAGGTCAGAGAGCTACGTCACTCTATCTGACCTCAGGCGACCCAGACCGTGACATCACTCTATTCACTGCAAGAGCCAAAACTCATTCAGTTTCAAGTCTTAGCAGGACTGGCCGTCACAGAGGGTTATGGAGGGGTATGTGGGAGTAATAAAGATGAAATTTAAATTGTGTAATTTGTTGTACTAAAAAAGATTTTTCTCTGTTTGCTGTGTATTATTTAACATTTACTCAGAGGTTTGTAATGGCTGGGTCTAACATTGACCAGCACCTCACGCTTAGTGCCAGCTGGAAAAATTCACCTGGCATTAATCTCTCAATTACGCAGTTGGGGTACAGCGCCAGAAAATGGTGCCTTTGTATGGCAGCTGCATGTTGCAATTCGCAGTGGGGGCCCAGTAAGCTTGGGCCTCTCTACGCTGATGATTCCAGCCACCAGCTGTCTAGTTGTACCTATCTGGAAACCAAATATATAATAAGGCCCCACGCTATTTTTTTCAATTATTTCTTGAAACTATTTTAAAAAAGGGCTTCCCTATATTTTTGGTTTCCAGCCAGGTAAAACTAGGCAGCTGGGGTTGGGGGCAGCCTGTATCTGCCTGCTTTACCTGGCTGACATCCAAAAATACGGCAAAGTCCCATGTCATTTTGTTATTCATTTTTAAAGAAATAATAAAAAAATGTATTTTGGATTACCTACCATCTAGGTAAAAGTAGGCAGCGGGGAAGGGGGGGAAGGTGGCCGCTCGTACCTGCCTACTGTACCTTGGCTGGTGACCAACAATACATCAGAGCTCCACATCACATTATGACATCTTGAAACTCTTTTAAGAAGGGTTGTTGTTTAAAAAGAACTATTGGTCTCTGTTTCAGTCTAAACCAGTATCTGATCTTGGCCTGCTAAGGCAACAGCAACATGCGTACTGCTAAGAGGTATGACCTGAACCTCACAAGTCCACTCATTTTGGTAGGACCACGGCTTTAATATAGAGTGTCCAGAGTCAATCCCTCACCCACAGCTACCACTCTGTGCCATTCTACAATGGGATAACTTGATCACTTGGGTTTTTCAAAAAAATCCCAGATCCCTTGTTGAGCTCTCATAAGCAAGCAATAAGAAAGGAACATTTTTATGTGAAAAGTAGGGACGTATCTACGAAAGGTGCAGGGGTTGCAATCGCACCCGAGCCCTAGAGCCCAGGGGGCCCTGAAAGTGCCTATAAAAAAAGACTATTGCTATGAAAGACTTCCAATAATTGGGTGCCCCATTGGTGCTCTTGCATTGGGCCCCATAAGCTTCAAGTCACGCCACTGGTGAAAAGTGCAAAGTTGTGCAAGAGAATGAAAAGTGACTATTAATGGTTTGCAATGGGTAACTAATTTTCCCTTGGTAAAGTTCATACATGTGGTTTAATTGAACACATACACAAATAACTAGCATAAAATCTGGGTTATATAGTTTTAGAAAAGTAGATTAGCCCTATAAATCTAGTGTTGTTTACTTCCATATTTCTTAAGGAAAAAAGTATCAGGAAACTTTAATAAATCAGTTGGCTGTGTTACAGATAAGAATCACATCCATGTTTTCAATATTAGCCAAAATTGCCATTGGTGTTAAATCAGATATGTGATATAAACTCTGATCCCTTGCTTATCAACCCTGTAATAAAGCTGAAATGTACTTTTGTTCATCGTGTTCCCGTGAGACTGTGACATAAGATACATAAGCAATGACTAACTGCATTGACGCTATTCTACAAAAGGTCTGTAGCTGCTTGTCGGTTTTTAGCCAAGTCACAAGTATGTCATAATGTCAGCTTAAGGATTTCCTTTCGCATGCAGAAATTTTGGCAGAACACCAGAGAAATGAGGCAATTTTCCGGTAGAAGCTTATTATTTTCCTTTCTCTTTGTTTGCTCAGTCATAGAACTGAAAGTGAAGCAACTGACATTATTTAGTACTACGAGACTCTAAGGAACATGACTTAGAACTAAATCTGTGAAGTCATTTTTTTAAACCATTAAGGTCTGATAAATCTAGTTTGTAGACACAAAAATATTTTGTCTTGGACTCCTTTCATAGTTGAAACCACAATAAAAGCATGGTAATTTTGCAAATAAATATGTTGATTTAGTTAAATAAAATGTACAGTATAATTTGGACGGTATGCTGGAAATACAATGGTACATTAAAGTAGCCACCCAAGTCTTCCACACAAACTCTTCAAATCCTGGAGGTTCTGTGTGCTCCTTCTATGAACTCTGAACTTTAGTTCCTTCCATACATTTTTTACTAGATCCAGGTCAGGTGATTGTCTGGACCATCCTATTATTTTCTTAGAAAAAATTCTACCTGCTAACTCCAACTCTTTCTGTAGCTCTCCACAGCTCTTGGCTCTTGGACAATGCTGATAATTCTTTCAATTCATCTGTCTGAAACCTTGGTGAAATTATGTTCTTTTTACTTATTATTATTATTACTAATTATGGCCCCACAGTGCTTTCTGGAGCCCTCAGTAGTTTAGAAATTCTTCTGAGACCAATCCCATCAGTATCTTTTGCAACAATAAGGCTCTGAAGGTTTTGAAACAGCTCACTGGTTTTACTCATGATGAGATGTTACTTGTGTGGCACATTGGTAATGAGACGCCTTTTTATAGGCCATCAATTGACCAGCTCATATTATTTTTACTAAGTGGCAGGATTGCTTTTTAATTTTTGATAGATTTCCATGGCTTTTTGCATTTCACTTTCTTCATCTATTCAATACTTTTTTTCCTGGGTCACGTCTCATTATCTCATTTATGGATAGCTGTGGTTTGATTTATTTGCCTGTGTGGATTGGATGGGTTTTTATTGACATCCAGTGAGAATTTCATGTAAATAGCACATTTAAAAATATATTTACTGGTACTTTGAAAATTGGTGGAGTGTTCAATACTAATTTCATAGAGGGAGAAGAGGGAGGCATAGTTCCAAATAATGAACACTATAAAATAAGAAAAGTGGGTACTAGTAGTACCAACAAAACAATACTTTAAACAAAAGAAAAGGGTATGGAACAAGGGAAGCACTCTACTCAGTAATTACAAGTAGTAACAAAGTTTTATTGATTGTGAAGTATAGAAATGCCAACAAGGCAATAAGCACATAAATAACAAGAAAAACACCACACAGTAGATTCATAATTAATGCAATAGATAGTTAGATATGCATATGCATATAATCTAGGACCTAAATAATCCCCAAGTGACACAGTAGAGTACAACAATGCCTATAACCAAAATTAGGAAGCATTAAAAGAATCAAGAGAAGATAATCCATAAGTAGGGATGGGCCAGCATTCCTTTTTTCCCCGGATTTGTTTTCGGGGTTTCTCTGCGAAAGGAAGGAAACAGTTAATACTGCTGATATACTTACCGGGTCCGCATTCTCTCTTCCTGGTGTGACGCGCATGCTTCACTTCCGGGCCACCCCTTATCTTCTGGCCGTATGTGATTGGCTGTTGGTGCAGTCACATGACCATTCCCCCAGAATCCCGGAAGTGACACCAACGCCGCCTCACACTGGGAACGAATAACGCGGACCCGGTAAGTATAATCACACTGATTAACAACTCTCTCCTTCCTTTAGCAGAGAAACCCCGAACACTGAAACACAGGGAAAAAAAGGATGTTCGCCCATCCCTATCCTCAAGGAAACAAATGTATAGGGGACCCTCTATATAGCACAGAGGTACAAAATGGAGTCAAAAGTAGAGCATATTTGAAAACTCGCCACCTGAACTATAGCCAGAGCTCTCTGAATCCTGTAGTTGAAAACTGCTGTTAACCAACCACAGAAGTTTTATTAATGCATGCAGTTACAAAAAATTGTAAGAGGTTTACTAATTGTTTTATAATCACTTCAATATTTCTCATTAAAGGAAATCTGTCAACTGGTTTTATTAAATCTGAGAGCAAATCAAAAAAATGAGACGGAATATAAATTGGTATAACTGCAAAGTATAAGAGTATGTTTACACTGGATATTAAACAAACAAAACTCAAAGATAAAATAAAATGAACATATACCATGCTGTAAATAAATAAGTAAAAATCGATATTGCATATAATAACATAGGGTATGTACTGAACACTGTTTTGATCAAATAAGTGTACAATCCATCCCATCACGACAAAGGTGTACTTCAGTCATAGATTATGCTGATTCTATTTTATCTTTAGGCTTTGTTTGTTATATGGCCAGTGTGAACATGCTCTTATACTTTGAATGATATACCCACAATTATTATCGCTCCTGCTCTCATTTTTTCAGTATTTGCATTAGTCGCTTGTAGTCAATATAAACAGGGCATGGCCAACATTTTTCTGAGCTGAGCATTTCATTTTTAAAGCTTCCCATGGCTGGATGTCCAGTCTCAACTTGATACCTCTCTTCCCCTATTCAAATTGAGGTAGTTTTGACACTTTGTAACGTTTAAACCCCTATGTAGATGTATAGTGTAACCACCACATTGGAGTTGTGGCAAAAAATACTTTTGTCACAATGGGAATTGATTTTCTGCTTATTTTTATTCAAAAACCAGTGTACCCTATATTATTACGATTTTAAAATGCCTCTATGCCATCTATATTGCTACTTGCGTTTTTACAGCAATGCTATTTGTGCATGATTGATTTTATCCATTAGGGTTTTGTTGAGTTCATGAGAGGGCAACAAAATGCAGGGGACAGCAGAAAACCTAGTATTCTAGTGATATCGTTTCATTTTTTCACATCAGCAGCCTTCTGCTGTTTGTTCCCAAAATGGACATTTGTCACATAGGATGGCTTTTCTGCTATTTATCAGTGTCCTAGGATGCCCATACTTTTACTGTTCTACAGCAGTACCATTTGATTTATCATTAGGTTTGTTGATCTAAGAACATTCACAGAAACTATTCTAGTGATGGTAGCCGCACCTGCGTTTCAAAAACCAGTGTTTATATGATTATCACTGCAGGACTATATCATGCAAATTGTTACGTGATAAAAATAAGTGTTCACAGAAGCACTACTCAGGTGGTGTAGGCATGATTATACACAGATATGATCATGCATGATTCATCTACAGAGAGAAAACTGAAATTTTATCAAAACTGCACTAAGCAGTCCAATAATTGATACATTGCTGGAATCAAGCTATCTTCCCTAAATCATACTGTTCTCAGATTACATAGTAAAAACATACCAATACATTTCCTTTTTATCCACATCCATATAGAATTGAAGGTTATAAACCACAACGTAGTTTGTAATGCATTTAAAGCGCACCTGTCATTTAAAGTGATTTTTCACAATAATATCATGTGCTGCGGAATATGGTTGACACTGTATAAATAAAATCATTATTATTATCATGTGTGCACATGTGAAATAACACTTGAATTTATTAATTTTACACAACTTTCCCTCTATGGGTTGTCTCTCTAATTTTCAGTTGTCTTTGAGCTAGAGTGGAGAGAAGTGCTATGATGTCTCCCAAATAGCGATGGGCGAACCTGAACTTTGTAGTTTGGTGTCCGTACCGAACCCCAGGGTACTGGGTACCCCAGCTGTGACCTCACTGACATCACCACTCTCAAAGTTGCTGTTATCAGAGCCGTCAGTGTTTTCCAGTGCTAATGCTGAGTGGTCACCTTAATGTCACCAGTCAGCGCGAGCAGTGGCTGTAGCAGAGACCGGGTTAGTCGAGGGCCCTCATTAAGAATGACCGTTGGAGCTAACAGTTGTTGTTATTAAATTAATAGAAGAGGGCTCTGTGTATTTTATTTCAAATATTTTTCTTTATGATTGTGTTTTTAACTATGTACTTACAGGATTAATAATTGGGGTCTCATAGAGCCCTGTACATCACCAATCCAGAGCTTGATGTTAACTGTCAACTCACAGCGGTCATTAATCCCTTATATTACCCCGACTGCCACCGCCCCAGAGCAATCGAGAGAGCTGGTTAAAGCGCCATTTCTGAAGCGGCTGTAGGCTGCTATTTTTAGCTTGGTGGTCCAATAATTAGGGCTTCCTCAGGGTGAGAATACCAACCCCCAGCCATGTGCTTTATCTTGGGTGAGTATAAAAATTGAGGGGGACCCCACACCATTTTTTAAAGTTATTTATTCACGTGGGGTCCCAGCATTTTGATTCACCGCCAACATAATGCATAAAGCTGGGGGCTGCAGCTTGCAGCTATGTGCTTTATCTGCGCTGTGTATCAATATCTGTGGGTCCAACACCATATCTTTCAATTATTTATTTATTTTTGCACTAATATGACAGTAGTTTGATTGCCATACACATTAGTGTAATCACTGAGGATGCACAGAGGGTGGGCGTGCAGTCTGACTGCAACAACCAATCACCGACGCTATCAAAGAAGATTGACAGGGAAAACAGTGACTATTCATGAGGCTTAATAAGCAGACCCGAAGTAGTGTAACCGGGGCATGGAGACTGGTAAATATGATTCTCCTGCTTTAATCACTATTTTGCTTCCTTGTGTAGCCCCCTAGCACTTACTGCCACTATTTTAAAGCACTAAAATTTGGATCCCCAAAGACTTATATGGGTTCGGGGTCATGCCCATTCCCAACTTTTTTTTTTTTATTACGGCCAGGTCTGAAGAAACCCGAACATCTGCAGGTTCGCCCATCTCTACTCCCATTCACTGCACACATTAGCAGATGGACTGTTTTCTCTGTATCACAAACAAACGAAGAGGCATCCCCTGCAGATCCAGTCACCACAGAGGTACTGCACCCCACTTAGAGGTGTAGTACCCGACTCTCGGATAAAGAAAGGGGCACTGACGAGCATCCAAGCACCCAGACACCATGGGCCACTCCAGGTCAGGGTCAGGGCAAGATTGCTTCTACAGGAGAGCACAGTCCCTGATCCTGGCTGGAGAAGAGGAACCAGGGTAGTGGGGCAGGGCAGAGTAGGATTAAGGGGAGCACTCGGGAAGGAGTGAAGCTAGGAAGGACACACATAGATGAGTGGTTGGGACCTTATATAAAGGGGTGACAGAGAAAACATCTAGAAATTAGTTGATAGTGGAGATCAGTGATTGCAATCGTTTGGAGGGACCAGACCGCAGAAGGGGAACTGAGCCCCCAGACTAGTGGAGAACAACCATGGTTCAGCTAGCAACTCGGAGGCTGCGGTGCTTTGCTGCTGCAGCCGAAATGGGCGCACATCCACTGAAAAGGTGGCCATAAAAGGTGCAGGGACAGACTATGAAGTAATCCTAGGAGGGACACACAATCACCAGCTCGGGACACTGTGTGAGCGAGGGCAGGCAGGAGGGCAAAGCAAGCGCAAAGAAGAGTCGACCATGAAAGGACATTAGAAAGGGGTGCCTGTTAGTGCCACCGCCTTACTCGGGAGTTAGCTGGATCCCCCTTTGCTCTATCCCCAAGGAATCAGCCTCCACGGGTTGTTTCAACGGTGATGACTGCTGTGACTGGAACAACTGAGCATTGAGTAAATATCCTGAGACTCCACCCCGCTGTGTCTGTGATTTCTTGCTGCACCCCTGCGCTGACACATCAGTACCAATTCATTGATAACATCTTCGGCCCTGGGGTGTTAGCCTTACCCGTGGAGGGCTTACGTCAAGCTACCGTATCACCAACCCCCTTAGAAGAGCTGTGGAGCAGCGGCAGCTTTTATTAGCCGCAACCTATGGGTGGCGTCACGTAAACTAATATTACCAAGTCTGGTATCCCTACCCTCAGAAGTAGCTCCCCTCATCACCGATCCCCAAAGAGTCCCCTTCACCTTTTCAATTGATTGCTCCGGGGCCATGGATCCGGGTCACACCACCGTGGCATCCCCAGCAACATCCACCGGCACGAGTACCCCACAGCCCCCAGAGGGCGAGTCAGCATGAAGGACATTTAACAGCAGTAGTTGTTAATTTAGCGGTAGGATGAGACAAATTACTTGCTAAAATCTCCAACACGGATCTGATTCTCCCACTCTGTTAGTTTCTCTCTTGCACCTACCCCTCTCCCTTTCAACAGGATTAACTAGGAGCTGTAAAATGATCTCTCAGTGAACTGGGAGTCTTGATGCTACCACAGCATATTTTAGCTGATCTTAAAAGAGAATGAATAGTTCAGGATGCAGGGAGAGAGAAGATCTTAAGTTGAGAAGGAAGGTTCTGTGAAAAAATACAGCATATTATAAAATGTACTATATGCACTTCTACTATAGATTTATGCAAAGTTTGTCGAAATGACACCTAAAATTTGTCTCTAACTTCACACAAAAGGTTCATAGTACATAAGCAACTTCTTTTGTGAGTAAAAAAATTCAGTAGATCCAGCACTAAATGTGCTGTGGCTGTAATAGGCAGTAGTGCACTGACACCTAGCATGCCAGTGTTGCAATTACTTCTAGCATATGTCTTTATAACCGCTTAAAGTGTGACTGTCAGTTTATTTTTGTTTCATAACTCAATAGTATACATTGAAATAAGCAACTTTATAATGAATATATGATATATGAGTTATCTACTTCTTTCTCCTCCTGGACTGTTGGTTCTTTCTCAAATTTCTCAATTTCTCAGTAATCGATAAATACAGATTTTATCATTACTGAGATAGGAGACGGGTGCTTACAAAATTCTATAGAGAGCTGTAACTGTTGTCACAGGAGAACTGTCGCACCTCCAAGGTCCGGGGTACTCGAGACCAGGCTATCGTGTCTCTGGGGTGTCAGGGTGCCGTTGCCCAGTCCCGTTGTCCTAGGTGCGGCAATAGAAAGGGAAATAAAGTTTATAAGGTGTCATGACGCCACCCATGGTGTCTGGTCAGCGTGGACCACCTCTGCCGTATTCCTGCCAGGAACGATGATGGGGGGGCAGCCTAGGTGGTGAACCCTCCATGGGTAGGGCTAGTGGTCCCTAGGGCAGGTGGAAAACGAAGGGGGGGTTTGCGTGCTCCAGACACTGCACTTGTCTCTTCTCCACAGCTCCTCCAGCCAGCATGCAGGGACAGCAAATAGGCGGCTTCGCAGGTAGAGGCTCTGTCATGGCTCAAAGAATAACAGTCTCACACATGTTTTGAGCTGACCAGGTACTTTACTGGTGGCACAGCAGTAGTTCTTACAAACACAGTCTTTTACACACGTTGTGGACCGGTCCTCACCACTGCTCTGGGCTCAGGCTCTAACTGCAGCTGGAACGGTTCCTCTGCGTCACCCCCCTCAGTGTACCTCTCAGGCCCTGCTGTTCTGTCTCTGTTCTCATTTACGGGTTCGGTCCGGCCATCACTGGCTTTGTAGTGATGCTTCCCCTCCTTGGCTCAGTAGCCCTAATATGATGGCTTTATCCTACTCTGTAGCTGTAGTTAGGTCGCGAGTCATAGGGTACCTTTACACGCGGCTACATTTCTAGGGTGGCTACAGGTAACTTACTGGTTGCAGTGAAATCATGGAGAGATTATTCCATTTGTACACAGCAACAAGATAGAACCTTGTCTCCATGATTTCACTGTAACCAGTAAGTTACCTGTAGCCACCCTAGAAATGTAGCCACGTGTAAAGGTACCCATAGAGCCCCTGCACCCCGCCGGGGTGTCTTGTGGTTAGGGTCATGTAGGTTCCCCCCGCCACATCTACAGAGCTGGCACTCGGGCTGTCCTGGCCTAGCCACCAGTGGCCCATGCTAGTTGGGCTCACCTGGCTCCTTCAGTCTCTCTCGCACCCCAGGGTTATATGGGGACTTGGGTATCTGGGCCCTCAGCTGCGGTTGGGATGTCACTGGTGGCCTGCTCAAACCCGTGGCCCTGGTGGTCAGCTTAAAAAGGGGAATTGAAATAGGAATAGAGTTTGTCGTGACGCCACCTGCAGATTCTGATGATCGGACACCAGTGCCGCTTCAGACCTCCGGAGGAGGATGGTACTGCAGCTTTGATGGAACTGCTCCCTGCAGGTGGAGTTGGGCCTCCCGGGCAGGAGGGCACCAATGACGGAGATGCAGTCTGTGACGGTAGATTATCAGCAATGCAGTAATAGGACAAACACACAGAGACTCTGTCACTCTACCAGGGTACTTTACTGGAACAGTTTTGATGACAATGCAGTTCACAGTGGAAAACAGTCTTTTTCGTGAGGTAGCCGGCTGGGTAGTCACAGCAGGCTGCAAGATCTCTCGGAGACTCCCGTGATATATCTTCTCTTGACTATCCCAGGTCCTGCTGCTGATTCCTATCCTTGCACTACCCCCTTACTACCAGGCCCGTTGAGGTGCTGTTGAGTTCCCGTGCTTCCCAGCTCTTAAGAAGGGGGCTCGACCTTTAGTGGATGATCCTGGTGTGGCGGTGCTGTGTGGGCAGGGTGTTGGGGCTGGTAGACTGACCCGCGACAGCCGGTATTGGCGGCTCAGGGGCTAGACTCCCTGCACCGCGTCCTCATGGCCAGCTCCCCGTGGTGGACCAGGGTTTTTCCTGGAGCATGGTCGCTTCGGTATGGGGGTTCCCTTTCTCTCTTCCTGGGCTTCTTTTTCCTCTCTCAGGCCCCCTCTCTCGGAGACACTTTTCCTCTCTCGGGGCTCCCTTCCCTTCTTCTCCTCAGGGCAAGCTAAAACTCCCTGTTTTTCTACCTCCCTCCCCTAACTCTCCCCCCAGGGACTGGGCTCCAACCATTTGCCTAGGCTCGAGTGTGGGAGTGCCAGTATGGGAGCCTCCTACAAACCTTGCATTTCCACTGTGACAGGGATAACCGCACACTCTTCTATGGGTGCAGTACCCCAACTGTGATGCCTGACCAGTGGGGCGCCACACCTGACAGAGTGACTTGGCTTAGGGTTGGAGCAGAGCCTATGTGTGTGTGGGTGTTTTGTGAGTTGACCGTCTTATCTTGTCAGCTACAGTTCACCCTGTGGCCGCCCAGTCGCAGGGGCGCCACAAAAATATGTATGTTTGCCTCTAGCAAATCCATCCTCTTCATCTTCCGTAGAGTTGTAAATGCACCAACTGTAATCTACATCTTCACTGAGTACAGATTTTACAGATTTTATCCAGGACAAGGAAGAAGTAAATTTATCTGGTAAAATATATTAAAAAGTAGCCTATTTTCATGTATACTATTGATTTCTGAAATAGAAATTGAAACAGCAGTTACTCTTTCACGAAAAACACAAGCAAACCTGTACTTGCCATAACACAATGTCAGTATGACAGGGTGGCTCAGTAGCATTGACGAGTTGCAGCACTGAAGTCCTAACATTAATCCAAGTAAAGACAGCATGTGCATGGAGCATAGCTAGAAACATGTTGAGAACTGTACTATACCAGTCATTATGGATTTTAATACTTCTCTATAACCCTGAAGATTTTTAATCTACATAGGAGTCACCTCCTTTTCTAATTGTGCATGGAGTTAGTATGTTTTTCCCATGTTTTTCCATGCATATTACGGTATTAAGCTGGCTTCACACTAGCGTTCCCATCCGCAGCGTCTTGCGGAGGGGAACCGCAAGCTGAGCGCAGGCACCGCATGTCCCTATGTTTAACATGGGGATGCAGGTGCCTGCACTCGGGTGCAGATTGGCGTGCGCACCCCGTGCGCACCCATTTACTGCCATGTATGATTTGTACGCAGACGGATGCTTGCGCACAAATCATACATTCTTGACGCGACATGTCACATTCAGGGTGCGGATGAGAGTGTGTGATTTGTACACATGCATCCGCATGCATACAAATCATACATGGCAGTGAATTCATGCAAGGAGGGGAATAGGAGGAAAGGCGTAAACCAGAGGAAAATTCCACGACTGGGAGAAAGCATCCACCCCCGAGGCTTTGTCCAGAGGATTGAGGGAGAAATATAATTCGACCTTCTGATTGGCGCTGGAGGCAAAGAGGTCGACTGACGGGGTGTCCCATCGTGCAACTAGGGAGCAAAAGACAGCTTGGTCCAAACTCCATTCCCCCAGGTGGACATCCTGGCGACTGAGAAAATCCTCCTGCAAGTTCATAGACCCCTTCAAGTGGACAGCTGAGAGGGAGAGCAGGAACTGTTCGACCCAAATTAAGATCCGGTAGGACACCGACGACAGGGCCCTGGACTTCGTACCGCCCTGGTGCCGGAGGTGAGCCACCGTGGTGACATTGTCCAGAGTAGACAAGGACATGAGAACCCGCGAGCTGGGTCTGAGCTCCCCGAAGGGCCTCCTTGACTGCACTCAGTAATTGGAGGACCGGGAACTGACGGAGCGACCCCAGACCCCCTGGAGCGAAGTCGGACCCACCATGGCTCCCCACCCCCTCTGGCTGGCATCTGTAGTAACCGTCACTAGAGGAGTCCGATCCCACGAAACCCCCCGTTGCAGGTGTCAGACATCCAACCACCAGAGGAGGGAACAGGAGACGGACCCCAGGAGGCGAGCCCGACAATTCAGGGACGAAGGAAACCCTTCCCAGCAAGACAGGACATGTGCCTGCAGCACCCGAGAGTGAGCCTGAGCCCACAGGACAGACGGGATGCAGGACATCATGGAACCCAACACCGACATCTTGTCCTGAAGGGTGGGAGATGCATGACGCCTCAGGGAGGAAATCTTGGCCAGAAGGGTCAACCGGTCGGAGTCCGGAAGAAAGGAAGCCTGCCGGTCGGAATCCAGTAATACCCCCAGAAACTGTCTCGTGGAGGAGGGCTGCAGATGGGATTTCCGGAGGCACCAACCCAGGGGCCGAAGAATGCGCAGGGATTCCTCCACACTGCTCCGGAGGGATTGAGGCATCGGAGCAATGAGAAGGAAGTCATGCCAGATAAGGCACAATAGAGATGCCACAACCCCAAATGAAGGCCACTACCTCCTCCATGAGTTTTGAGAAAATTCGGGGAGCCGAGGAGATTTCGAAGGAGAGAACGTTGAACTGACAATGGAGGACGTCAGGAATTTCCTGTGCCAAGGATGGATAGGCACTAGTGATGGGCGAATCCTAAATTACTCGGAATCGCTTGACTCTAGCGAGTCCGAGCACAGGACTCGCTACTCGTTGCGAGTCTAGCGAGTCCAATGTTAATGAATGGGGAAGCGAGTAATAGCGAGTAGTGTGAGATTTACAAATCGCAGATGTGTCTCGGAAGCTTCAGCCTGAAGCAATCCTAGTTTTGTCATTTATTTGCATTGGACTCGTTTACTTTGTAAGTAATCGCTGGGAAACTCGCACAGATAAGAGTCCTGTCTGCTCAGTGTGCTGGCTGCCACAGCTCCAGGGTCCTAGAGCCTGCCTGCTGCCTGATGTAGCAGAGCTGAGATTGTTCTCAGTCTGCTCATTCCCTGTGCATAGACATCTATATCTATGCACAGGGATGAGCAGAGAGGACATCGCGTTTTGGACTGCGTCGGACGGAAGAGGATTTTTTTAATTAAAGATGGAGTCCCTAATGGCTTTTTTTTTTTATTTCTAATAAAAAAATTTTCTCTGTGTTGTGTTTTTATTAAAACAATTTAATAGAAATTCATGGCGGTCAGGTCTAATATTGGCGTGACCGCCATAAATTTCGGGCTTAGGGCCAGCTGATAATACAAAGCTGGCCCTAACCTCTTTATTACCCAGCATGCCACCGCCACCAGGGCCGCTGGAAGAGCGGGATTCAGCGCCAGAGGATGGCGCTTCAATGAACGCGCCATCTTCTGGGGCGGCTGCGGGCTGCAATTTGCAGCGGGGGGTGCCCAGAAAGCTTGGGCATCCATGCGCTGTGGATTCCAGCCCCCAGCTGCTTAGCTGTACCTGGCTAGACATAGAAATTGCGCGGAGCCCCACGCATTTTTTTTTTATTATTTCATGAAATTCTGAGACTCTGACTCTGAGACTCTGACTCTGAGGGTGAGACTCTGACTCTGAGACTCTGACTCTGAGGGTGAGACTCTGAGGGTGAGACTCTGACTCTGAGGGTGAGACTCTGACTCTGAGGGTGAGACTCTGACTCTGACTCTGAGACTCTGACTCTGAGGGTGAGACTCTGACTCTGAGACTCTGACTCTGAGGGTGAGACTCTGACTCTGAGACTCTGACTCTGAGGGTGAGAACTCTGAGACTCTGACTCTGAGGGTGAGACTCTGACTCTGAGACTCTGACTCTGAGGGTGAGACTCTGACTCTGAGACTCTGACTCTGACTCTGAGACTCTGACTCTGAGACTCTGACTCTGAACTCTGACTCTGAGACTCTGAGACTCTGAGTCTGACTCTGAGACTCTGACTCTGAGACTCTGACTCTGAGACTCTGACTCTGAGACTCTGAGACTCTGACTCTGAGACTCTGACTCTGAGACTCTGACTCTGAGACTCTGAGACCCTGACTCTGAGACTCTGACTCTGAGACTCTGACTCTGAGACTCTGACTCTGAGACTCTGAGACTCTGAGTCTGACTCTGAGACTCTGACTCTGAGACTCTGACTCTGAGACTCTGAGACTCTGACTCTGAGACTCTGACTCTGAGACTCTGAGACTCTGACTCTGAGACTCTGACTCTGAGACTCTGAGACTCTGACTCTGAGACTCTGACTCTGAGACTCTGAGACTCTGACTCTGAGACTCTGAGACTCTGACTCTGAGACTCTGACTCTGAGACTCTGAGACTCTGACTCTGAGACTCCGAGTCTGACTCTGAGACTCTGACTCTGAGACTCTGACTCTGAGACTCTGAGACTCTGAGACTCTGACTCTGAGACTCTGACTCTGAGACTCTGACTCTGAGACTCTGACTCTGAGACTCTGAGACTCTGACTCTGAAACTCTGAGACTCTGACTCTGAGACTCTGACTCTGAGACTCTGACTCTGAGACTCTGACTCTGAGACTCTGAGACTCCGAGTCTGACTCTGAGACTCTGAAAGGGAGGAAAGAACCAGAAAGCATGTATGGATGACCGGGATCAGAGAAACAGACCAATAATTCAAAAAATTTGTAAATCTTTATTAACAATAATACAGAGAAATATGAGCAAAAAACACAAACAGAATAAAAACACTTAAAATGTGTGATGGACAACCACCAACACAGCAATGACTATGGCCCCAGATGTCATCAGAATAGCTGTATCATGAGACCCAAACATGGGTTTAAATATTTGATTAGGACCTGCTGGTGACTAGACTCACAGGAAGGCAAGCCTGCTGACATGAAGGAATGAAAAAAACAAGAGATTCCAGGACAATATAGGTGGCATTGATCAAAAAACAAGAAAATCATAAATAGCAATCATCAAACCCAGTTGAAAGATAATGCAGCTCAGCTAATATTGAATCAGAATATATTGCACCAATGTACAAAACAGTGAGATGCGACTCATAGACTCCTGTGATAAAGTATAGTACAGGGACCTAATGTCCCTATGGAGTAACAAGAATGAAAAAAGTCACAAATACAATAATGTCAGTCCTGCCTAAGAGCTAATTAAGGACAAAAGCTCTGAGGTCAGTAACACAGGTCTAGGAGAGCACACCATAAATTGGAATGGTCAGTTCAGTTAATGCTGAGGCATCAAAAATCATTCACCTGTGAGCAGGGTGAGAAAACATGAAGGATAAGCAAAAGTCAGGACAATGCAACACCAATGCCTGGAAAAAAGTCAAAGATAAGTTATAGTCACCATAGCAGGTCAGGAGACCAGGGGCACATAGCAGCAGGGTCCGACGCGTATCGCCGCTCTAAAACAACGGCTTCATCCTTAGGCAGGACTGACATTATTGTATTTGTGACTTTTTTCATTCTTGTTACTCCATAGGGACATTACTGCCCTGTACTATACTTTATCACAGGAGTCTATGAGTCGCATCTCACTGTTTTGTACATTGGTGCAATATATTCTGATTCAATATTAGCTGAGCTGCATTATCTTTCAACTGGGTTTGATGATTGCTATTTATGATTTTCTTGTTTTTTGATCAATGCCACCTATATTGTCCTGGAATCTCTTGTTTTTTTCATTTCTTCATGTCAGCAGGCTTGCCTTCCTGTGAGTCTAGTCACCAGCAGGTCCTAATCAAATATTTAAACCCATGTTTGGGTCTCATGATACAGCTATTCTGATGACATCTGGGGCCATAGTCATTGCTGTGTTGGTGGTTGTCCATCACACATTTTAAGTGTTTTTATTCTGTTTGTGTTTTTTGCTCATATTTCTCTGTATTATTGTTAATAAAGATTTACAAATTTTTTGAATTATTGGTCTGTTTCTCTGATCCCGGTCATCCATACATGCTTTCTGGTTCTTTCCTCCCTTTCATTATTGGTGTATAGCATGTGACTGGTGGATCGCCTTCTAGTGCCACTCTAACACATTTCTTTGACTCTGAGACTCTGACTCTGAGACTCTGAGACTCTGACTCTGAGACTCTGAGACTCTGAGACTCTGAGACTCTGAGACTCTGAGACTCTGACTCTGAGACTCTGACTCTGAGACTCTGACTCTGAGACTCTGAGACTCTGAGACTCTGAGACTCTGAGACTCTGAGACTCTGACTCTGAGGGTGAGACTCTGAGGGTGAGACTCTGACTCTGAGGGTGAGACTCTGACTCTGAGGGTGAGACTCTGACTCTGAGGGTGAGACTCTGACTCTGACTCTGAGACTCTGACTCTGAGGGTGAGACTCTGACTCTGAGACTCTGACTCTGAGACTCTGAGACTCTGACTCTGAGACTCTGACTCTGAGACTCTGAGACTCTGAGACTCTGACTCTGAGACTCTGAGACTCTGAGACTCTGAGACTCTGACTCTGAGACTCTGACTCTGAGACTCTGAGACTCTGACTCTGAGACTCTGAGACTCTGAGACTCTGACTCTGAGACTCTGAGACTCTGAGACTCTGACTCTGAGACTCTGACTCTGAGACTCTGACTCTGAGACTCTGAGACTCTGAGACTCTGACTCTGAGACTCTGACTCTGAGACTCTGAGACTCTGACTCTGAGACTCTGACTCTGAGACTCTGACTCTGAGACTCTGAGACTCTGAGACTCAGACTCAGACTCAGACTCAGACTCAGACTCTGACTCTGACTCTGAGACTCTGACTCTGAAACTCTGACTCTGAGACTCTGAGACTCTGAGACTCTGAGACTCTGACTCTGAGACTCTGACTCTGAGACTCTGACTCTGAAATTCATGAAATAATAAAAAAAAAAATGCGTGGGGCTCCGCGCAATTTCTATGTCTAGCCAGGTACAGCTAAGCAGCTGGGGGCTGGAATCCGCAGCGCAGGGATGTCCAAGCTTTCTGGGCACCCCCCGCTGCAAATTGCAGCCCGCAGCCGCCCCAGAAGATGGCGCGTTCATTGAAGCGCCATCCTCTGGCGCTGAACCCCGCTCTTCCAGCAGCCCTGGTAGCGGTGGCACGCTGGGTAATAAAGGGGTTAATACCAGCTTTGTTATACAAGCTGGTATTAAGCCCGAGATTCTTAATGTCAGGCCACGTTTGACCCAGCCACTAAGAATCTCCAATAAAGGGTTAAAAAAACACAGAGAAAAATTTTTATTTGAAATAAAAAAAAAGCCATTAGGGACTCCATCTTTAATTAAAAAAATCCTCTTCCGTCCGACGTAGTCCAAAACGCGATGTCCTCTCTGCTACATCCCCTGTGCATAGATATAGATGTCTATGCACAGGAATGAGCAGACTGAGAACAATCTCAGCACTGCTACATCATCTCTGTGAGCAGGCGGGCTCTAGGACCCTGGAGCTGCACAGAGAAGACAGCTGGACTCGGCTCGCAATGTAACAGGCGTTATTTGCGAGTTTCCCTGCTATCACTGGCACAGTAGCCGAGTCTAATGCAAACAATGGCAATCCTAGTTTTGCCAGCGTTTGCAATTGATTTGCATTGGACTCGTGCGAGTAAACGCTGGGAAACTCGCAGAGCACCGAGTCCTGCGAGTCCCTTACTACTCGCCGAGTAACGAGTCCTAGCGAGTAGATTCGCCCATCCCTAATAGGCACATGAAAGTAGGCGTCCGTCAGGTCTATTGTAGCCATCTGGTGATGCAGCCCGATCAGCGAATCGCAGTACGGACAGACTCCATCTTGAAACGTCAATAGCGGACGTGACTGTTGAGGCGTTTCAGGTTAATGATGGCCCTGGAATCCCCGGACGGCTTTTTGACCAGGAACAGATGGGAATAGTGACCAAGATCCACCTCGTGACTGGGAACAGAGGCGATGACATTTGTGAGAAGGAACTCCTGTATTTTTGAGTACAGAAGATCCTGGGCACCCTGAGAGGGCAGGGCGGTGACCCGGAGACCTGGCGGAGGAAGCGACTCGAACTCGATGAGTAATCCCTCGGAGATGACATTCAGAACCCATTCGCAATCGGAGATCCCTCGCCACTGGGGAAGAAAGGCCGAGAGTCGCCCCCCACACGGGAACCGAGTCACTGCTTGTCGGGACGAGGGCCTGCTGAGCAGGGACAAGGATATTCTTGCCTCGGCCCTTTTGATAACTCCACCTGCCAGTTTTACCTTGCCCTTGGGCTGGGAGGCCGGAGGCACCAGGGGACGAAAGGACCACTTCCTCACAGGTGCCTGTTCGGGAAGAGCCTTGCGGTCAGTAGCCTTGTCCAGGATGTCGTCTAGAGCCGGCCCGAACATCAAGTCCCCCTTGAAAGGCAGGGAACAGAGTCGCATTTTAGAAGTGGCGTCACCGCTCCACATCTTCAACCACAATACCCGCCTGGCAGAGTTGGACAATATTGAAGTCCTGGCCACCAGGCGGACCAATTCCGCTGATGCATCAGCGAGGCAACAAGAAGCATTCCGAAGCAGAGGAAGGGAGCCAAGAAGCTCCTCCCTAGGGGTGCTCCGCGACACATGGGACTCTAACAGGTCCAACCACTTCAGCAGGGACCGGGAGACACAAGTGGAGGCAATGTTAGCCTGAATGGTGGCAGAGGAAGCCTCCCAGGAACGCTTCATAAAGCTCTCAATCTTCCGATCCATCTGATCCCTCAGCTGGGAAGGGTCCTCAAAGGGAAGGCAGTCTTTTTTGCCACCCGGGTAACCTGCACATCCACCTTCGGGACCCCCCAGTGAATCTCACTATCCTCAAGGGGAAACCGCCGACCCGGATCACCCCGAGATTTGTGGTCGGGGAATTCCCATTCCTGAGCAAATAAATCCCGGAGGGTGGAATGCACCGGGAATCCAATACACTTGGCTGACTGAAGGCCAGTAAACATTTCATCCTGCACCGAGGGATGGACCTGTTCCTCTTCCAAACCCATGGTGCTTCTAACGGCCTCAATCAGGTTCCCCATATCCTCCGAGGGAAACAAAAACTGCCGAAGGTCTGAATGCCTTGAGGCAGAGACCTCCTCGGGGACCTCAGAGTCCAAGGCCCTGTCAGCTTCAGAGTCTGAGGGGCTAGCCTGGAGTTTCCGCTTCTTTGGAGGGGAAGGACCAGACACAGGCCTGGACGGGCCCAGGGAGGCCAGGGAAGCCTGAATTTCCTGCTGCACCATGGTGCGTAGGTCATCCACAAGACTAGGGTGTTCAGCCCGCACTATCTTGTCGGTACAGCCCTGGCAAAGTTTCTTATCCCACCCAGGGGGGAACTTCTTAGCACAGACAGGGCATTTAGCAGACTTTCCAGCAGCTTTCTTGGGGTTTCCTTGTTACCCTACAAAAAAGCACAGGGAAGTCGCAATCAGCAAAGCCCCTTTGGGCAGCACAAAGGACCCCCCCTGCACCACAACTCACTGTGGCCGGGGGAGCACTGGGCTCTGCACACGCAGAGGAAGACATGACAAGGACAGAATGCAGCTTACCTGGCATCAGAAGTCTTCAGCCTTTTATCTCCAAAGGCTTGCCCCCAGTGCAAAAAGAGATCGTCCCCTGCCCAAGGTCTAGGATGGCCCCAATCATGGCGGCAAGCCCGAGCGCCGCCGCACCGATTCCCGCCCACCGAGACCTGGAAGCGCTGCGCTCCCTGCCAGAGAAGCACGTGACCAGAAGTTCCGCCGTGTCACTTCCAGTCTGCGGCAGCGCGCACAGGTGGGAGTTGGCCGGCGGACTCAGCACAGGAAGAGGCTGCCGATCGGGGAGCCGCCGACCCACTTCACCCCAGGGGGGATACGGAGGGCCAGGGCTGGTCCCGGACACCCCAGCAGAGGACCACCGAGGGTGACCGAGAGACGACTGGAGGAGGAGCAGGGGCCCGACCAACGCCGCCTGGCAATAACTCCCAGGTATACTGCAGCTTGCTGCCACCACAGCTTAGGAGAGAGCAAAACCTCTCTCCATGCCCCATGGGGACAGGAAAGACACTGGCTAATGGGAGGTGGGAGGGGCCTTTTAACCTCTCATGTGCTTCCTGTCCCTATTAGGGCGTGGAGAGGCAACCTCCTATGCTGTCATGGAAGGTTCCTATAGAAAGTAAAGATTTTCCAGCTCCAAAATTCCAGTATAAAAGTTATCTCCAGCTTTATTTTGTAAGAAAGTGAACAGAACAAGCAAGTAAAAACATTATGCTGCTAAAGTATAGCAGCTATGGGCCATATTGCTACTTGTTTCAAATGTAAGATTTCACCGCGTCTTTTTTACAGCTGGGCACACCGTTCACATGATCGCCTGCTGGCACAAGGCAGGAGGAAGCCACGGTGCTGCAGGAAAGTGAGTTAAATCATTTATTATTTTGTGTGTGCCAGAATGGGGGTTACATACTAGGATGAGGGGTCTTATACCATGATGGGGGGCTATATGCCGTGATTGCGGCCATGTACCAGGATCGGCGGGCTATGTACCAGGATGGAGGACAATAAACCAGGATTAGGTCTATGTACGAGGATGGGGGGCTATATACAAGGATGGGGGGCTATTTACCAGAATGGGGAAATAATATTCCAGGATGGGGAGCTTTGTACCAAGATGGGGGCTATGTAGAAGGCTGGGGGATGATATACCTGGCTCGGGGATGATATACCTGGCTGGGGGATGATATACCAGGTTGGGGGATGATATAACATAATGGTGGGCTATAAGCCAGGATGGTGGATGATATACCAGTATGGGGCACTGCTGCATTGCCCACCCTACTCAAGTCAATACGTTTCCCCAGTTTTTGTGGTAAAATTAAGTGCCTCGGTTTATATTCAGGTCGGCTTATACTTGCATATACACGGTATGTACAATTTTTGGAAGAAACAGTTATCTTGATAAAATAAATGTAATTGACAAATGTTTATTAGTTTTGCAATGTCATTGCTGTCTCAGTGATAAGTGTGAAGGACACATTGTTACCTTGGAAAAAAGTTTTAGCTACTATTGGAGATACCTGATCAAATGAACATACCCTTCAATTATGGCACAGTCAGGCAGTTATTGGCAGGAAGCCATTTGGAAACCTTTTTATATAATCTATTCTCAGCATAGACAATTTCCTGACAGTACAGAGATTCTCAATCATATGGGTGTTCAGAGAATATATACTTCAACCCATTAGGAAAATTAAAAAAACAAATGAAAAACTGAATGGGGGAAATACTAATGCAGCAACCCTGTGTATAAGTTGGAGACAGACAATACCTATGTCCTTGCTATTCAGCCAGGAATTTCTCTTGTACATTAAAGGGGTGGTCTGACATCTAAAAAGTCCTTCCTAACTATCCTTTCCTGCTAGCCACTTTTGTAATTATCTTTATTATACAATTCCCTATAATTCTCCCCTATCTAATTTCTGAAAGTGTTTTTTTTTTACTGAACTTCCGGTGACATTTCATTTAAGACTAGAGATGAGCTATGTTCGATTAGAATTCATCGGCAATTTCATATTCGACCTGTTTTGGGCTATGTTCGAGTCATTCGACAAATTCGAACAATTTGCTAAAAAACTGGTAATCGAGTTTCTGTTCGATAATGCTTCGTTTACCAAAAGTGTTACTGACTTTTCACAGTAATGCTTTTGGTGAACGTAATTATGAGTTTCAGTGTCTAGGAATGAATAGTGGGCGGAGGGGGCTGTGGAGACATGTGTTGAAATAATGCAGATCTCCATTTTTTTCTCTTCTTACTTACTGTTGGTGGTCCGGTATGTCAGCCTATCAGCACACATAGAGGAAAGTGCACTTTTTTTAACACAAGGGTTTGTGTCATTGGCTGGGCATGTCACATGCCCTTGCCATACAAAACCCGGCCATTTTACCCTGCTCGCCATTTTCTCATTGCTGCAGCTCAGTGTCCGACGGCACCGCTGCTGGTGCTGCTGTGTGAAATACAGACCAAGCTAGTTAAATGAATAGCGATTCAATTGCAAGTTAGATAGAGAGATAGTTGATAGGTTTAGGGATTACTTTGAAAAACAGCCTTTTTGAGGGCCTAAAAAGTAGTTTTTGCCAGGCAGGTCTCTACAGGGAAAGATAGTTAGATAGCGATTCAAGTGCAAATTAGATAGATAGTTGATAGGTTTAGAGACTACTTCCAAGAACAGCCCTTTTGAGGGCTTAAAAGCATTTTTTGCCAGGCAGGTCTGTTCCAGTGCTGTGCAAGCGTTTTTTACAGCATCTGGATAAATCTAGCCCAGTAAATACTTTGTGGCTACTAGCAGTGTGACAGGCATTGGTGTAGCACTGTTGTGAAGAAAGCTACACTGCCTGTCTGTAATAGGCATTTTTTACTGCCTCTAGCCCAGTAAAACCTTTTTGGCTACTAGCAGTGTGACAGGCATTGATGTAGCACTGTTGTGAAGAAAGCTACACTGCCTGTCTGTAATAGGCATTTTTTACTGCCTCTAGCCCAGTAAAACCTTTTTGGCTACTAGCAGTTGTGACAGGCATTGGTGTAGCACTGTTGTGAAGAAAGCTACACCGCCTGTCTGTAATTGCCATTTTTTAGTGCATGTAGCCAAGCAAATCCTTTTAGGCTACTAACACAGTTTGACTAGATAGCTGTACACTTATGTATTGCATCTGCCCAAAACTAGAAAACACTTTTGTATTGCAGGCTAGTACCACTGTTTGGCCACTCAGCTCTGCTAGTTTTGCATGTATTGTTTTTTGTACCAACAACTACAGAGTTGCCAATTACTTACCCTCCAAAATGAGTGGTAAAAGGTCTGCTGATGGTGGAAAGGGAACAGGCATGTTGGAAAGCATAATGTAGACCCTCATTCCCAAACTGTAACCCCTGTTGGTGGAGACAATGAGGCAGATGATGATGAGACTCAGATACCTCATTGTACTGACAACTTGGCTTTGCGCTCAGGGCAGGAAGAGGTTGGCTCTGAGGATGACGAGTGTGAGAACAGACAGGGTGATTACGAGGTTGGAGATCCCACTTACTGTCAACCCACAGACAGACAGTAGAGCTCATCAGAGGAGGTGGAGGAGGATGCTAGTGACGAGGTTAGGTTGCGGCTTCCTGGACAGAGAAGGAGTCCTGGAAGCATATCAATAACTGCATCCTCAGCCACAACTCTGCTTTGTGCAGAAGTCGTGGTGGCTCTGCAGGTTGCATGGGCGCTAAGCCTTGCCTAGGCTGGGCCTTTTTTCAGATCGCAAAGGATGACCCAACTCATGTTATCTACTAAATTTGTAAACAAAAACTGAGTAGTGGTCAAAAAAATCAATAGTTTGAGTACTTCATGCATGAACCACCACATGGACATGAAGCATGGTTGTCCTCAAAAAATCTACATCCTAAAGTGGCATCTAGGAGATTTGTCCCCATATTTGTAAATCCTCAAGGGATTATTGAAGTTTTGAATCTTGTGACAGTTAAACTTTAAAGGCAACTGTGGCACCCCTGCGGGGGATTGCCACAGGATCCACCGGTGCAAGGAGGGAATTACACCTTGGTTAGCACAGCACACCACACCTTCCACCCCAGACCTGAAGGGGGAGCTCTACTGACTGCCTTAAGTCAGTTCCCCTGTAAGAACATCCAGGCCTGAGGGGAGGAGTTAGTCAGTCCCAGAAGTCAGTCTAGAGTCTGCAGTGAGGGGAAGAGAGAGGAGACTGAGGAGCTGGTCACAGGAGAGATCCAGGCCCAGGACCAGGGACCACTGACCGCTGTGCACACTCTAGGGAAAGGGTCGGAGGCAAGTGGAGAAAGAAGGGAACTAAGAAATAGGAACCGGTTACTACAGCCCTTTAGTACACCCGGACACCGGAGTCCGACGCTGCCAGCATTTAGAGCTACAGCAAAAGCCCGGAAGACTCAGGAGGAGTTCAGCCCTGAAGAGAACGAAGCAAGAGACGCTAAACTGACCAAGTATAGGAAAAGGGGCCAAAGGAGAAACAGGGACCCCACAGAAGGACCTCATTGCCAGTTTAGGACAAAGCCCAAAGAGGGAGAAGAAGCGGTGGGTTCAGGCTCAGGCATGACTTACCCCACACCACAGAGCACAAAGACAGAGGAGGCCTCATAACTTTCTAAATTGGAAGTCCCAAGTTGCACCGGAGACCTGGTTATTACTCTGGACTGTACCTGTTACCCTGTCACCAGTAAAAGGTACCGAAACAACAATCCCTGTGTGTCTGTGTGCCTGTCTAACCGCTGCAATTCACCGCTGTGTCATCAAAAACTTAACTACTACTCCTCTTATCCATCCCCGCTGACCTGTGGGGAGCTGTAAAACACTCTGCTGCACCCAACATCACCTCAGCGGCCGGCTGCAGCACTGGTATACCCATTACCAGGTACCATAGGTGGCGTCACGTTAACAATCCCCTTTTTACCCACCATTCCCAGCCATTGAGGGTCCAGGGCACGGGACCAGGAATCGACCAGCCGTGATCCCCCCATCACAGCCGCCATCAGCCCCGGTACCCGAGTACCCCATACCCTGTCAACCGCCTCACAACCAACCACCATGATTTAGTGCTGTGCATCAGGTAATTGACGTGTGGAGTACATAATCATTTATCTTTTTTTTTTTTTACTCTGATGTGGGCTTTCTTTCGGATGTAAGCCACCACCCACCTCTCATCTAGACTCTCATTTTACTTTCACTATCCTTCAGTAACATGATAGTTAAAGTAAAATGAATGCTGGATGAGAGGGAAGGGGGGTTTGTCTTGCAGCCGAAAGACAAGCCCACAGGAAAGTAATATAAAAAGAACCCAAATAGTGATGTCATGCTCAACACATCAATTACCTGCTGCATAGCATTAAATCCTGGCCGTTGGTTCTCTTTAACATCCTATGGCTTGGAAGATCGAACACTCCTTTCATTTTTACCTTATAAAAAGATTTGAGGACACACGTAATTACAATGAATTTTGAGGAGAATCGACAGTATGAGGTAGAGTGAGTATAGAGCTCCTCACAGGTCAAGTGCCATCTACAGTACCTTGTTAAGTGGAAGGGTTATAATCCTGAAGATAACTCCTAGGTTGATTCAGGGAATTTTCATGAGGATCACCTGGTGAGCAAGTTCAATCTACAAAGTCAGATGGTGGGGGCTGCTGTGGGTCCAATGACACCTCAAATAAGGGGGGTACGGTAATGCCTCGGTTTCTAGACTTGATCTGGTGACGTTTTGTTGTGTGGTCAGTTTTCTTACATAATGAGTCACATCCTGAACAGTTTCTCTCCAACTCCTTATGGTTCTTTTATCTTTGCTTTTCTGCCCATGCTTTACTGCATGACAGAGAAGTTTTATTACTTATTTGTGTTTTCGTATTTACCTTCAAAACACCTTTCCTCTATCTTCAGTTAGGTTGATCCAAGGTTTCTCTTGCTTTTATTTCTTATACACATTTTTGCCCGCTTGTGCACATGCTTTAAGTTTCACTACATTAGGTGCCTGTATATGTCTGCACACTTTCCCTCTCTTGGTTAGTTGACCTCAGCGGTCACCCCCTGGTTCCTCATGAGTAATGATAAACCACTCGATAGCCTTTCAGGGAGCCAGACCATACTGTAGTTGTTCTTAGCTATGCGGCTAGGGGTTTTCTAGTCTCTACAGGAACCAGTAGAGTGTGGGTGCAGCTCCTGTTATAGCCGTCATTTCTCCCTTTACCCAAATTTTAGTTAGGTATATGCATAACAGTTGGTCCTACTATCAGGTTCCCTTTAAAGCCTTTAAAGCTATTAATTTATTAAACATATGGATCCATATGTACTGTATGTATTTTAACTCTTCTTATGCTCTCCTCCAAGTTGTTAACCAGAGCTTCTATAGGTCTACCAAGATTTTGTCTGGTCTTAAGAGTTTCATTCTTTCATTGAGAGTAGATTCTTGTTCCCCTTGAGCTTTTCAATGCTTCTTTTTGTCAGATGGAATACAGTAGTTAGATTAGATTCTGCTTTGCGCTGGTAGTTATTACAGCCTTTATCCCACAAGCAGTTTAACTTATGGTAAGACGAATTGGGCTCACAGTCATCAATTCTTTTCCCCATTCTGTTAATAAAAGTACAGTGGCATACTAGATTAATTGGTCAAATAATAACAGAGTAGAATTTTATAAAAAGTCCTTCTGAAAAACTCATGAAAAGCTACCTTGCTGATAATCTCTGCGGGCAGCTAATGGAAGAGTGCTTATGATTATGAAGCAAAAACATGTAATTCTGTTACTGACGTGTAATTGATTCTGACTGATTGCCAAGGGCAATGTCACAGCCTTATGTGCACTAGATCTAGAAATGTTGCCCACTTAGCTTGTGCCAATTAATGGTTACAGAATGTGTAGGAAAAAAGTGTCAGAAAATTGGTATTACAGAATGAAAGCATATAGAAGTAATGGATGGCCCTTGTTCGCCCATCAATTCCCAGCATTAACATACAATATATTGTCATATATTTTTTATTACCGTACTTATTTTCAGCAATCATCTGTTATTGTCATGTGTGTTCTATGACATGGATTGAGTATATATGGGTTCCTATCAAAAATTTGCTATGCACTGAGGGCTCATCCATATATCTTTTTTGCACTTTTCTATCTTTTTTGTGGGTTGTGGCTGGGCCCCATGAGGCGTCATTCATCCAGTGGTGCAGAGACATTGTACTGGACTGCCCATTTGGTCTAGGGGTGGGGCCAATGGGTAGCTATCAGACACTCTGCACCATTTTGTATCAATGTGAATGGTGTCCTATATGGACGAGCCCTGAGGGCGTAGCAAATCACCTACCCCATGCCTAGGCAGGGTGATGGTGGTTTTGTCGTTCTGTGCACCTGTGCTTGCAACATTTAAGAGGGGTGTGTTCAGTTCCTGCCAAGTGCTTTGTTGGATTTGTTTTTTGGCTGTATGTGGTGAGGTGTTTAATGCTGCCATTTTTGAGTAGTTTTAGTGATTTTTAAATTATTGATAGGACTCGTAAGTGTGGGGATCGTTGACGTGGATTATGAGCTTATAATGTCTTGGCCAAAGCATCTAACCAATACCTCAAAGAGTTTTTTGTTATCAGAAAAAAAATCTTTTTGCACTTTTTTATCTTTTTTGAGGGTTGTGGCTGGGCCCCATGGGGCATCATTCATCCAGTGGTGCAGAGACATTGTACTGGGCTGCCCATTTGGTCTAGTGGTGGGGCCAATGGGTAGCTATCAGACACTTTGCTCCATTTTGTATCAATGTGAATGGCGTCCTATATGGACAAGCCCTGAGTGCATAGCAAATCACCTCCCCCATGCCTAGGCAGGGTGATGGTGGATTTATCGTTCTGTGCACCTGTGCTTGCTCCATTTAAGTGGGGTCTGTTCACTTCCTGCCAATTGCTGTGTTGGATTTGTTTTTTGGCTGCATGTGGTAAGTTATATATGGGTTCCTACACATTTTTAAATTAATTCCTATAGGCACAAATTAATCAAGACTGTCAGTAGCAGCACTTTCAAAAACATGCACTTTGACTTGCAAAGAGGAATGCAAAAGCCAGATACCTCTATTATTTGACATCCACCCTCAAAGAGTATTTGCAATAAACATCCAACATAGTAGGTCTTGATGAATTTTAAATTGTCCACGTAGTATATACAATATTCATCTATTAGGCGGTATTAATCTTTCGATTTTTAATTAGGCCAATCTAAGCAGACATGGTTGCCATAAATGTCAGGAAGTATAGTGTTTATAATAATAATAATAATAATAAAAAATCTTTATATAGCGCCAACTTATTCCGCAGCGCTTTACAGTACAGTGGTTAGAGTACAGAAGTGTAGTACAGTGGAGTACAGTGTTTAGCTGACGGCTATTAAAAGTGACACGTAAGTCAATCTTGGGGCAACATGGTGACTTTAGCAGTGATGTAGGTCGTACACCAAAGACGGTGCTATGCCGATATTGCATTGCAGGGTAATGCCGGTGAATTGGGTCACGTTGCAACACCCACAAGGTTCTGTCTTACAAACATGACTTAAAAAAATCTAGTTGGTTCAGATTTTTTGCAACTTCTTTGTCACGGTCGTATTACATTGAGGGTCACAATGAGACCACATTCACCTGCTTTAGGCTGTGATGTAGCATTTTTTGACCATGCAACCTTTATCAACGTCAAGACCATAACGTAGCGCTAGATGTACCATGTTTTTATTTTATTTTCATGAAATGTCTTTATAAACCTCTGGGTCTGAACTGGAACATACAATTGTGTTATATGAGAAAAAACAACCATTTTACTACTGTCATCATAAATAAAAGGCAATTAAAAAATCATTTAACTGATTGCTCCAAACACAAAATTAAAGTACGAATGTTGAATGAAAAGTAATGCCTCCACTTTCGTAACTCAGCAGATACAAACACTGATATGTAACAGGTACTGGACTGTTCAGAAGACTCTCCTCTACAGCTCCAGTTGGCAGAAAGCCTTAGCAATGAACGGTTGTGTTATTACAGTGTAAAGTACGGAACTCTGTGCAGCCAGTAGGGCAATGCGATTTAAGCAACGTGGTGTCTTTGAATTCTTAACAGCAGCAGAAAAGTTTTGGGAGAATGTCTTATGGTCAGATGAAGCCAAAGTAGAACTGTTTGGTTGAAACACAACTCGTCATGTTTGGAGGAGAAAGAATGCTGAATTGCATTCAAAGAACACCATACCTACTGTGAAGCATGGGGGTGGCAACATCATGCTCTGGGGCTGTTTCTCAGCCAAGGGAGTGGGACGACTGATCTGTGTACATAAATGAATGAATGGGGCCATGCATCCTGAGATTTTGAGTGCAAACATCCTTTTCCAACAGCAAGGGCATTGAAGATGAAATGTGGCAGAGTCTTTCAGCATGACAATGATCCCAAGCACACGTCAGAGCAACAAATAGTGGCTTCCTAAGAAGCATTTCAAGGTCCTGGAGTGGCTTAGCTAGTCTCCAGATCTAAACCCTATAGAAAACCTTTGGAGGGAGTTGAAAGTCCGTGTGGCCCAGCATCAGCCCCAAAACATTACTGCTCTAGAGGAGATCTGCATGGAGGAATGGGCCAATATACCAGCAACAGTGTGTGACAACCTTGTGAAGACTTACAGAAAACATTTGACCTCTGACATTTCCAACAAAGGATATATAACAAAGTATTGAGATGAACTTTTGTTATTGACCAAATACTTATTTTCCACCAAAATGTGAAAAAAAATTATTTCCAAATCAGACAATGTGATTTTCAGGATTTTTCTCATTTTGTCTCTCATATTGAGGTCTACCTATGATGTCAATTACAGGCCTCTCTCATCTTGTTAAGTAGGAGAACTTGCACAATTGGTGGCTAACTAAATACAATTTTTCCCACTGTATCTTTGCAGGATGAGTACCCCTGATGCAGACGTCAGAAGTTAAAGAGACTGAAGCTCAGCATCTTACGACATCCTGCATACAGTCCAGATTTGGCACAATTTGACTTCCTATCTGTTCCCGATAATGAAAAAAGATCTGCGAGACATCACTATACATCTGGTGAAGAACCTGAGGGAACTGTGAGAGGCTGGTTGCAGAAACAGAGTGTCAACTTCTACCATGACTGCTTCAGAAAATTGTTCATCATTGGCAGAAGAGTATTCAACTGTCTGTTGATTATGTGGAAAAGTGAAAAAAGGTACTGTAATTAAAGAGCACATTCTAAGGATTATTTCTGAGTTTGATTTATTAGAATATCGCCAACAAAACCCAAATTAAGAAGTTGGAGGTATTATTTTTCATTCAATCCTCACACAACTAGCATTTAAAAAACGTTTGATATATCACAGAGATATTTCAGAATTTTTGAGCAATGGAGGATCAGTTGTTGGCATTGCCAATGAAAAATGATGTGCTAAGCATTGTCCTCTGACAATTAAGACTAGCTCAATACAAAGTCTATGAGATCAGTCTTAAAGTAGAGTGCAGCACCTTGATCCTCATTGATCAAAACTTCTGAAATGTCTTAATGAATGTCAAAAATTATTTGAAATGATAGTTATGATTTTGTTCAGATCAAGATTTCATAATTCAAAATGCATGCAATATTAAATTAAATTTATTTGTTCTGATTAGACTGACTGTATAATACATTTTTAAAGCACCACTCCAGTGTTTTTCTTATTTCACCACTGGAGTAGTTCTTTAAATTTTAAACCCCCTGACCCCCACCTTATACTCACCTGCTGCCATGTTCATCTCCTTCTTGCATCACTCCAGTTGGTCTCTGGATTTGTGACCTGCTGGCAGCTCTAGTCTTCCATAGGGCGCACCGGAGGTCACAAATCAATATATCTCCATGCTAGCCTTGTTCCGGCCTCATTCCAGCTCTCAAAAAATGTATTGAGCGCTTGTGACACACTTCTGACTTATAGCCAGTCAGAGGTTAAGGACAGAAGATGGCGCTTTGGGACCGCCACGGCATCTAAGGCTGGCTTCACACCATGGTTTTTTGGATCTGGCGGGTGCCCGGTGTGAACCGGACACCCCCTGATCCGATTCTGGCCCTATAGTAACCCTATGGGGCCGGAATACACAGGATGAATGTCTTTTGGCATCCGGTTTTTGGATGTCCGGGAGAATCCGGTAGGAATCGGATTTTTCTCCCGGGCACAAAATCGGAACATGCAGTATTTTTGTGTCCGGGGAGAAAAATCTCCCCAAATCGGATCCTCCTGGATTCTCCCAGATCTTCCCGGATCCAGGGCAATCCGGCGCTCCCTAACATGGGAGCCTATGGAGCCGGATTACCCCGGTCCGGGAGGATCCAGGAACCGGACACCTGCGGCTGCACGCCACTGTTATTTCAGGACCGCGGCTAGCTCCCCACGAGCCGCGGTCCTGAATCATCAGCAGCGGCAGCTGCGTCTAGCTGCACACCAGACCAGAGGGCATATTGCCCTCTGGTTCTGTGTGCTGATCCGGTCTGGGGCTGTCAAGTTCATCCCTGACAGCCTCGGACCGGATCTTGTCGTGGTGTGAAGCCAGCCTTGGAAGAATGAAAACGCCGGAAGGTGAGTATAAGAATGGAAGACAATGGACTTACATTTAAAGCACCTTACAGCGCTGAAAAATACTCCGCTGGAGTGGTGCTTTAAAGATGATAATTTCATAAAATACTCAGACTATACAGCTATTCTGACATCGATATTAAATATATATGCTCACAAGTCTCATCAGGGCTAAAAGGTGTTTTTATTAAAGTGTATAGTTGTATATAACATTTTTTAGTACAATAGGGTTTCAGAAGCCTAAACTAACAAGTGAAGATTTTATTCACCTTTACCAGATCCAGCATTACCTCTCTGCCGTTGCTCCCATATTTGTTGTCCAGCTGCAGTGGTAAAATTACATCTCTGTCTCATGTAGACGTCACAAGTCGGTGATCCCACTGATTGTCTGTGGTGGTTTTGGTACAATGTAGTGGTAATGTCAGCTGAGCTAACTAGCATAGATTCAAGAACTGGACATGGGGAAGGTAAAAACTATGTTTGTTATTTTAGACTTCTCCCACCCTATAGTAGGGTACGGTTTGCTGAAATGTTGCCCCTTTGTAAAGATCTGCATTCAGTTGTGGTATACAGGGTATTCACAAAATATTTCCTTCAGAGTGACTACCAATCTAACAGGTAAACCGCAATGTGAGAAATTTGACTAAATAAAGAACGCACTTAGCTAATGTAGCTGTGATTTCCTGGAAGGTCCATGACTTTTAGTATTCTAACAGTGTCCGCTTCTATCAGCTGTCATAACTAATTCCCTTCTCACAAAGGCTAAGGGACTAACTGGGTGCTATTCCTGGCAATGTATCTGTATCCTCTTTGTTCTTTACACAGCTGGGTTAACCTCTTCATTAACATGATGTGTACACTACGCAATTATTAGATGACTGCATCATTATTCACCACGATTACTTACAGAAATGACTGAGGATTATCACAAATCCGTGACAAGTAATTTTAGTTGCATAATGACACTGAAAAACGAAAAGGTTTAAATGGGCTGATTATTAGAGCAATGAGCACAAAACGGAGTTTAAAGATATTATGTTTGCTTAATCCAAAAAAATGGTAATTTGCGTATAGAGGTACTTTTGTTGTTGAAGTCATTATTGTGCACCATGCTGTTATCGTTTGTTCCCTACCGGATGCTGCTAACACACATGAATTTATAAAAAATATCCAATAATTTCTTTTTAAGCCTTTTTTCATTTTGTAACAACATAGAGCACATGTGCGTCCCAGCACTCCCAGGGAAGAATACCTGCACCTTTGTCTGCACCAATATACTATCAGTGGTCCGTCGAGTTGTTGAAGGGGACGATTGACGCTAAGGGTCCCATAATCAGAGTCTTTGTACACATTTGAAATATTTCACAGAATACATAGCCTACAATTGTAAGTAGATGTTTAGCCCAAGAATGTAGTTGGAAGTGTACCCTCTAATATTTCTGGTCACATCTACCTATTATATTCATTTTATCTTTAAGGTTTAGATACTCCTTAATCTGCTATTGAAGTCATTTAAAGAGGTTTTTCTGATTGAATAACCCCACTGATTTAGAGAATATTTTTTTCAAATCAGGCAAGATCAGGTTTTTCAACAAAAAAATGGATTCTGAAAGGATCAGGTTTTTGCTGAAAAACCTGATCTTGCCTCATTTGAAAAAATACGGTAGCATGAAACACGCCTTAGAGAATTGGGTTAAAAGTCCCTGTGTGAATGGAGAAGCAGTGCACCTTAGTAGTTACTTCTGTAGCATTGACAGAACTACTATCTTCATCAGTGGTCCCAAAGAAATGAATGGATTGTGGTCACTCATGCTCACTACCGCAACATTCACACAGGCGACTTTAGAACAGTAGTTCTTGGATTCATTGAGAGTCTCAGCAGTTGGAGTCCAGAAATTATACATGTTCACTTATACTAAAAATAGGTTATCATTGTATTTAGTGGGGAAACCTTATAATGAGTTTCTGTAGTGGTTAAAGGGGTTTGTAATTGTACCTAAAACGTTTTTAAACATACAGAAAAATCTCTGAGTGACTCAACCAATCCTTATTTTACTCATAGATTATGTTTGTGTTAATAATTATATAATATATAAGAATTATATCTACCGATATCATCCAACTCGTAATCTTCGATCCTCCCAAGACCTCCTCCTTTCCTCCACACTTGTACGTTCCTCATCTAATCGTCTGCAAGACTTCACCCGAGCATCCCCCATCCTCTGGAACTCCGCACCTCATCACGTTCGACTGTCCCCTACACTCAGAACCTTCAAGCGGAACCTGAAAACCCATCTCTTCAGAACAGCCTACAATGACCACAGTGCCACCTCACCACCATTGGACCCGGCGCTCCACCACCACCCGAGCAGACCCAACCTACTGTTTCCCTCGCCACTGCCCTGTAGAACGTAAGCCCACAAGGGTAGGTTCCTCTCTCCCCTATGTACCAGTCTGTCACTGTTAGTTTGTCATTGTATTTTTAACTTGTGTGTATGTAACCCATTTTCATGTACAGCACTATGGAATCAATGGTGTTCTATAAATAAATAATAATAATAATTTTTCTGTTCTCACTAAATGGGACGGGGGCTCATGAATTTACACAGACAGCTAAACCTTTATACTGTGTCCAATGAGAAGACTGTGGTGATGTCTATGCTTTTATTGAACGTTGCAGAATATTTGTATGTGGTAAAACTGGAAACAATCAGAATATAGGACAATCAATACATGGTACAGCAGAATACATATCTTACATGTTATACAATATGCATGAATGTTCACAAACTAGTAACTGACCTTAGGGAACTACTAACTAAACTAGGCTAACATTAAGACAGAAAACAACTACAGAGAGCATGGCTACATACCAGCAATGCAATCGCATGGGGACAGTATCTTCTAGCATCCAGGTGAAGGTAAAATGGAGACTGAGCTACCAGAATCCATTGCAAGGGGGAGGAGAATGAGATATAGAAAATAGAAAAATAGACTGCAAATATGGAATTGGCCGCTAGAGGAAGCCAAAGCATTATAAATGAAAGGAAGGTCTCTTACCTCACTAGAAATAACTATACTAATAACAAACATTATGCAAAAAACAAACATTTGGAAAATGAATTGGATGTCGGAGACAGAACACTCCCCATCTGACATCACTGGATGTCACTATCCCTTTCTTCCGAGGGCAACAGTAGGACAAGTTCGGATACCGGTCTGAGAAATGCTTAGGTTCATTCCCCTTAGTCATTCTTAGTTCAACCTTGCGGATGTTACCGTCTTTGCTCGGGATTTCTTGCGGTAACTAGACCAAGTGACCACTGGTTCTGGTGAACTTGGGAGTCTTTCGTAAGAATAAGGTCACCAATTCTCAGATCAGGTCTAGTAGATTTCCACTTTGTCTGTGGCTGTAGGGTAGACAGGTATTGTTAGTGCCACCTGTCCCAGAGAGTATTTGCAAGACTTTGTACCTGTCTCCATTGGCGCTTGTAGAGGTCATTAGCATTGAATCCTCTTGGAGGGGCACTGGACAGTCCTGTTTTCTGGGTAGGTATGGTAGCTGGAGTCAATAACAAGGGCTCCTCAGGGTCATTAATAACTGGTCTTGCGTTGATTATAGCTGTGGCTTCTGCCATTAAGCTGATTAGGCTTTCATGGGTATAGCCCCAGTCACACATAACGAGATTGTTAGTGAGATCATTGTAACTGTGACATTACAACGATCTCTCCAGCGATGTCGCTATGTGTGACATCTAGCAGCGATCAGGCTCCTGCTGTGAGATCGCTGATCGCTGCAAAGGGCTCAGGACCATTATTTGGTAGTTGGTCTCCCACTGGTCAGCACGCATCGCTGCGTGTGACAGCAAGACCAACGACCAGCGATCTCACAGGCTAGTAACCACGATAAACAACAGGTATATAGGCAGCACGCGCTGCCTGGATACCCAGTGTTTATCCTAGTTACCAGCTTCCTCCCTGCTTACAGGCTAAGCTAAGCAGGGAGGATGCTGGTAACATCGCTTCCAGCGATGTGGGAGGTGGCTCCCAGGTCCCCCATCGCTGGGGAGATCTGCCTGTTTGACAGCTCCCCAGCGATCAGATAATGACACTCCAGCAATCCCGGCAGGTCGTTATCGCTGTCCGGATCGCTGGAGTGTCGTTGGGTGTGACAGGACCGTAAGCCTCGCTGCTCCTGCTTGAAGAGTGGATTCGAGGATTCTTAATATGCTGCTCACTGGTATTTGAGCTTTGTTAGCAAGACATTTCTGTAAAGTCGGAGATAACGTAGGTATTTTTACAAAGATGCCAGCCTTTGCAATTTACTGTATCACAAGTTCTGGCAGTTCTGAACGAGCGAGCTATGTGGATCAAGCAGGTAATGGCTCGAATAAGCGACTTCCACCTTGATAACTTGTCGAACCTGTGAGATCAAAGCTGGATAGCAGAAGTCACTGTATGAAGTGTAGACACCTGAGTGCGGATTTCAGCATCTGAGTCCTCTCCTACTAGTTCAAAGGTGTCCAGAAGGTGTTCTTCAGCGTATAACAGTTTTGGTCCTGAAAGCCACGTTGTACTTTGTAGCTGACTTGCGTTAACTGCTCTGGTTGCATGATCTGCAGGATTTTGTTCGTTGAATATCTAGTGCCACTGTTTTGGAGGAACTCCTAATTTGTAACACTCTGATACTAACATAAATATAGAATCGTCTGGTCTCATTGTGGATAAATCCCAGGACTACTTTGCTGTCTGAGTAGAACTTGACCTGTGTCAGGTCGATATCCATCTCGCATGTGATGAATTCAACTAACTCAACAGCTCGGACTGCTGCACAAAGTTCTAACCTGGGTATAGTGTGCTCTGGTTGTGGTGCAAGTTTGGCCTTCCCCTAACAAACCCAATGTGGCTCTGATATTTAGAGTCTACAGTTTTAAGGTAGGCAACAGCGGCAATTGCTTTGACAGAAGCATCTGCAAATACGTCCAGTTTTTACTTTGTATTTCTGTTGCTGGTACAGGGGTGTATGGTCTTGGCACGTTCAGGTTGGAAAGGGCTGCTAACGAGTTCTTCCATCCTTCCCACTGGATTCTCTTATCGCATGGCAGGGGTGCATCCCAGTCAGATGTTTCCCTATTTAAGTCTCTTAGTAGGGCCTTGCCTTGTATTGTGACAGGAGCTGCGAAACCTAGGGGATCATACAGACTGTTGTTGGTAGACAGAACACCTCTACGTGTAAAAGGCTTTTCTCCTTGGCTGACTTGAAAGGTGAAAGTGTCTCATAGTATATTCCAGAGAAGCCCGAGGCTACGTTGCATTGGTGCGGGGTCTGACCCCAATTCCAGGTCTCTGAAGCTGCGGCTGTTACAAGGATGAAACAGAGATGGGCATCCTTTCTCCAGCATACTTGTCAGCATGCTTGTCACAAAAGAGGGGCATGCATGTGTTACAGGCATACGCCTCCTATTATGACCCATCCTAGGTCTAGACTTTGGGCATAAGGAGCGTGGTGGTGTCCATTGATATGACGTCTTACTTTATGAACCTGCAGGATATCTCTTCCCAACAGGAGGATTATCTGGGCCTGATGGTTGATTTCTGGTATAAGGTGTGCTATGCGTTTTAAGGGAGCATGGTGGATTGCTACATCTGGTGTAGGAATTTCAGATCTGTTGTCTGGGATCTGGTTCCATTCAATGATTGAAAAACTGCAACTGAGCCAGGGCACAATATGAACAGGTCTGTAGGACTGTGTTCACACCACCACATAACTAGACCACAGAAATAACAGTATAACAAATGTGTGGAAGTACACTGCTATAAAAAGGTAATAATAAAAAGCAAGTGCTTAGTAAAAAGCAGTATTAAAAACAGGGTACTTAGTTAATACGTTTTTTCCAAAAAATGTATGTAAGCCGTTCCACCTCGCCACGGTGACCCTTATCGGAACGATCCTATCTAATTAATTTAAAACCTGATCCTGCATAAATATACTTCATGGATGCAGGCTGAAGACGGGCTAGATACCAATATGGACACAATGCAGCAGACAGCACTTTATGTGCCTGGCTCAGAAAAGGAGGGGTGGGACACTCCCTGTCTTGCTAAACAAGAGAATAAATGAAAAACTGCAAATGAGCCAGGGCACAATGTGAACGGGTCTGTAGGACTGCGTTCACACCACCACATAACTAGACCACAGAAAAAACAGTATAACAAACGTGTGGAAGTACACTGCTATAAAAAGGTAATAATAAAAAGCAAGTGCTTAGTAAAAAACAGTATTAAAAACAGGGTACTTAGTTAATACGTTTTTTGCAAAAAATGTATGTAAGCCGTTCCATCTCACCACAGTGACCCTTATCAGAACGGTCCTATCTAACTAATTTAAAACCTGATCCTGTATAAATATACCTCATGGATGCAGGGTGAAGACAGGCCAGAAACCAATATTTCTGATAAGGGTCACCGTGGCGAGGTGGAATGGCTTATGTACATTTATTGCAAAAAACATCTTAACTAAATACCCTGTTTTTAATACTGATTTTATTATTACCTTTTTATAGCAGTGTATTTCCACACATTTGTTATACTGTTTTTTCTGTTGTCTACATTCAATGATTGTAGGTAGTGGTAGGCAGAATTGTCCGTCTAGGGACTCGATTTGATAGCCAGTAGCTTTCCTGCCTGCTGTTGTCACAGTACCTGCACACGTTTTTAATGAGTAGGGAGTCTTTGGACATTTAATGTTGAATAGGTCAAAGAATGTTGATCTAGTCAGGGATCGATTACTTTGATTATCCATGATAACATACAGTTTTATAGCCTTATCTCTACGGCCCTTTGGGTACACTCTGACAAGACATATCTTTGAACAGGACCTGCTGTCTATTGTCCCTTTGCAGACTTCAATGCATTGTAAAGTGACCTCTGGTTAGCTGTAGCAGTGTTCCTTTCCTCCCCGCCATGCTGTCAGCTGATGTGTTTTGTGTACCCCATGGAGCTGGGCCAGGGTGTAGAGCTGTGTTATGGGCTGTGGTGCCACACTCTGTGCATTATACACTGACCTTGCAATCCTTGGCGAGATGAGCTGTGGACGAGCAGCACTTGTAGCAGATATCGTGTTCTTTCAGGAAGAATCTGCGATCTGGCATAGATTTTTCTCTGAGGCTCTGCATATCAGGAGAGGATGAGGCTTCTGGTGGAGTAAGCACTGCTTGTCAGGGTCCTGCGTCTTTGTCTCTGATTGAGAGTAGCCAGCAAACCTGTGATTGGAACCTGGAGAGAAACATTAGTCTTGTGTACCGCCACATACGTTCTGCGTGGATTTGCTGCTGGTGACGGTGTGGCATACGACATTGCAAAGTCAAAGCTGGGATCATTTCTAATCCTTGCTTTCTGGTGTATAAAGTCTACAAACACAGAGAAGGGAGGGAATTCACACCTCTGGCTGTGTTGAGGAATGCAAGTCCCTGAAGGTTGTTTTCACATTTGGCAACTTGGACTTCCCTTAGCAGGTCACTAAGTTCTCTACGTTTCTGGTACTCTTTGTTAGATATTTTAGGGAAGTCATCGATTCTTTTGAACAAAGCTCTCTCTATTACCTCTGCTGACCCGTAACACTCATCCGGCCTCTTCCAGATATCTTTGAGGCCAGTCTCAGGGTGGTGTATATTAACGTCTCTGATCCTTACTGCATGTTTGACTGACTCCCAAGTACTTGACTAAGAGGTCTATCTCTTCACTGTCTAGCAACCCCAAGTCTCTTGTGACATTTTGGAAGGAAGCTTTCCAAGCTCTGTAGTCTTCAGCTTGGTCAGTGAATTTCATGAGTCCTTTTGCAACTAGCTCACGTCGTGTAAAGAACTTACCAAATTCTGTTGTGAACTGGTTTTCAGCAGAGTATACTGGTGATGATAGTGATAGTGATGGGAGGTGCGTTCGTACCTGTTAGTATCCTCTGGGTAGCGCCAGCCATTGTCGTGTTGCTTTGGTCTGATGTATGATGTGTCAGCAAGGTGGCTTGCATTGGTTACCTGTTGAAGGGCAACATAGTCATTAGCAGAGATGTTCTGTGCAACATTTTCAAGTTTGCGTTTGTCCTGGAGCTGAGGTTCTTGATAGCTCCCACTTTCTTCACTGGAGGTGCCGTGTTCGCGTTTTGGTGCTAGATCAAGGGTAGTTTGGATCAGGGAGTTCATTAATGTACTGAGATGTGCGTTGTGGGGGGTTCTGCAGTGGAAACTCCAGACTCAGCACGCTGTTTTGCCTATGCAGCTCCGGGTTTTGAGAGGCTTCCAGTGACTCTGCTTCTGCAATGGCGGCTGCAGCCTCTCTTTTTGCTGCTAGGCTTTCTAAGGCAACGTCCAGGCGTGCCTTCTCGAATTTTGACCTTCTCTCTTGGTCAGCTAGGGTTGCTTCCAAGTGTGCCTTCTCTAATTTAAGTTGCATCTCTTGTTCAGCAAAGCTTGCTTGCATTTTGGTGGCTTCATCACTTGCGCGGGCAATGGCAACTGCTTGGTGATGGATGTGGTCCTTGAAGAGGCAGAAGTAACGGATGTCGTCTTGTGTGATCTTTTGGGGAAATGCTTGACTGTGCAGAGGATGCTGTAGCTGTACAAAGTCTCTGTGTAGCCAGTGACTTGTATCCCAGTAGCTGGATAGCTGCGGTTTTACTGTTTCCCAGTAGCGGGATGGCCTTGATTTTACTGTTTCCCAGTAGCTGGATGACTACTGTTTTACTGTTTCCCAGTAGCTGGATGGCTGCCGTTTTACTGCTTCGCAGTAGCTGGATGGCTGTGGTTTTACTGCTTCCCAGTAGGATTGCTGCTGTTTTACTGATCTGATCTCATTAAATGGGACGGGGGCTCATGAATTTAAACAGACAGCTAAACCTTTATACTGAGTCCAATGAGAAAACTGTAGTGAAGTCTGTGCTTTTATTGAACGTTGCAGCATATTTGTGTGGTACCCCTGCTGGGGATAGCCACAGGACCCACCGGTGAAAGGAGAGACATACACCTTGGTACACACAACACCTTCCACCCCAGACCTGGAAGGGGAGCTCTACTTGTTGCCTTAAGCAAGTTCCCCTATAAGGATCCAGACCTGAGGGGAGGAGTCAGTTAGTCTGCTCTGAGCAGTGAAGGGAGCAGTTAGTTCCAGTCAGACAGCCAAGGATAAGGGACTGGAAGGAGCTGGTTGCTGGGATCAAGCCAGGCCCAGGACCAGGGAGCACTGACCAGCTGTGCAGCACCCTTAGGGAGATGGACAGAGGCCAGAGGAGGAAGTAGGAGAAAGGAAGAAGGAAACATACCAGGTTTCCCTTTAGCCCACAGGGACACCGGAGTCTGATTCTGCTAATAATCTATTGTAGCAGTAAAAGCTCGGACAGATCAGGAGGATCTAATCTCCCTGAGGTAAAGAAAAGAAGACACTCAAACCTGACCAAGTACAGGACCAGGGACCTAAGCAGAGAATATGGATCCCACAGAAAGGTCCTCATTGTCGGTTATGGAGTAGTACCCTGAAAGGGAGAAAGAGCGGCAAGTTCAGTTACAGACAGAGCTTACCCCAACCACTGCACACAGTGACAGAGGAGGCCTCACAACTCTCCAAGGTGAAAGTCCCAAATTGCACGGAGAACCTGGTTACTCTTCTGGACCGTACCTGATATGCAGCCCCCTAGAGCTAGCCTTGCTTTTAAATAATCCTTTTCTCTCCCTAAGGCTGGTTTCACATTGCGTTTTAGTTAAATCCGATGCTGTCCGATGAAAATCGGACAGCATGGGATCCAAACTGATCCCTGCAATTGGATGCCAAATAGGCATCCGATTCTGACATTTTGCAGGATCAGTTTGGTCTCCTGACATCTCGCTCCCCCTCCTCTCTGCATCCTGTCATCTCATTGTCCCCCTGTTGTCCCCTGCTGTCACCCTGTTGTCCCCTGCTGTCCCCCTGCTGTCCCCCTGTTTTCCCCCTGTTTCCCCCTGTTGTCCCCCTGTTGTCCCCCTTCTGTCCCCCTGTTCTCCCCTCTCTTCTCCCCGCTCCTCCTGTCATTCCAACATAAAAAATCTTTATTCTCACCTGCCAGCGCTCCCCCGGTATGTCCATAGAGCTCCCGATCGGTTTTACAGGACCTGCGATGATGTCAGAAGCATCAGCTGATCGGGTTGTGACATCATCCCAGGTCCTGTTATCGAGCGGGGAGCTGATGGAGACACCAGGGGAGCGCTGGCCGGTGAGAATAAAGATTTTTCATTTTAAACACTTGATTTTAGTTATATTTCACTTCCGCAATGCATGTATATACATTGCGGAAGTGAAATTAGGCGGCACACAATAGTTTTAGTGTACTGAGCATGTACTGAGCATGCTCAGTACACTAAAATCAGGTCCGAGGAGACATCAGATGTTTCCTCGGACCCTGCTCCATAGGGCCCAATGTTAAAGGCATCGGATCGGATGTGGCATAATTGCCATCCGATTTGCCTCCGATCCGATTCTCTCCAATTTTTTTCAGGAGCCAAAATCGCAGAAGTCTACGATTTTTGCTCCTGCAAAAAATCGGACAGAATCGGATCGGAGGCAAATCGGATGGCAATTATGCCAAATCCGATCCGATCCCCATTGGATAACATGGGGGCTGATTCGGATCCGATGCTGTCTGATTTTCATTAAACACCATCGGATTTAATTAAAGCGCAATGTGAAAGCAGCCTAAGAATGTGTCTTCAAAGCTTAACATCTCATTTACATATAATAAAGGTCATAGAAAGTTGAATAAAATGATACCTTTACATCTGTGATTCACCATCTTATTCCAGAGAAATCTATATTTTTCTTAATATGTAAATGAACTATTAAGATCTGGAGACAGAATGTCCAGCCCATAAATTTTATTTTAAATTGAGGGGGCGTTACCAGTGTGACACATATAGAACATGGGAGCAGATTGTGAGTCAATACATCGCTCACACTAATAATACCCCTTTTCACTTAGGCCGGGGTTCCACTTGGGAGAGCGATGCAAGAGATTCATATGTGTCTCACATTGCATCACCCGGCATGACCACCTCCTCTCCAGACAGCAGCATGAAGCTGCATAGAAATATATGCAGCTGCAAGCTCCTCTCCGGAGAGCCAGTTTCCGCTGCTATATGATGCAATGTAATACATATGCGAGTCTCTCGCATCGCTCTCGCAAGGGGAATCCCGGCCTTAAAATGAGATCTGGATGCAGATTCTCAGTAAGATCTGTGTCCGACTCAAGGATCCTAACAGCTCATTTACATATTAAGAAAAATGTGGATTACTTTGGAATAAGAAATCGTAATGCAGATATTAAAGTATCATTTTATTCAAATACCTATGACCTACATGTCCACATGGACACCTTAGGAGGGTTGATCTGTGGCGCTCTGCTCACGCAGGTAGCCACAGCCTTCCCTACTGCACAGCTGGGTTTCCATAGCAGGTTACCTACTACATGCAACACCTCCACAGCGGCACAGTAGAGGGAGCTAGACTCACTGACAGTGCTCTGGACATCTTTACCTGTGAATACCATCAATAAAAAGGTAAAGAGATTGTCTTCAGCGTGTGTGCATTATTCCTCTCCATCCCCAGCCTCGTATAGACTGCCCCACTGCTTCTTACCCTGGCCTCAAGTCCCACTCCAAGCTGCTCCTTTACTCCACGCAGCCTCGGAGACCCAGCTACCCTTGTAGGACTTTGCCATCCTTGCGCAATACCATCGCCCTCGGGAGGACTGTGGCGGCGCAGGTGACCCATCACCAGGTACTACAGGTGGCGTCACGAGACAACAACACTTTTCCTTGTATATAACCCCTCTTTGAAGTGTCACCCAGCCCACGGGCTCAGGCACCGCCACCCGTGACATCCCCGCGAACCCCTCTGAGTCTGATACCTGAGTACCCCCCCCGGGCCTGGGGCTTGACACACATCCTTCTGACAGGTTTCCTTTAATAAGCATATGTCCCACTGGCTATTGTGTCAATGAGAAGTCTGAATGTCTATGGCTCTTTTTAAGTAAATGTATAGATTTGAAATGAATGGGATGAATGCAAATAACCCTCAATCTGGAGTTTAAGTTTAGTAAAATGAGACATATCTAAGACATAAATCAATTAAAAAGAAATGTTGAAAACCCTGTCACTGACTTTGCATGACTATGAGCATGGCTGATATGATGTTGCATCCTTTACATTACTAAAGTTGCTGTGTAGCCTCAGTTACACTGCGCTTCTTGTAGTACTGACAGCATCGTGATTATGGTCTCTTTCTGCTATGAACTATATCTAGTGTATATAACCTAACAGTATAAGTAACAGGGTAAGGAACAGCGCACATAGGGTCTTTGGTAACATATGCACTTATTTTGTAAGTTCTTTGAGTTTGTTTAGGTTTTGCTCGAAATTGAGTTTGTATTTGGAGCCAAGACTAGCAGTGCGCTTTCTTCTCTCCTAAAGAAAGCGGCCAGAGTGAAACCAGCCGTCTGCCTCCATTGTATAGCCATGTCCTGGCTGATCCATTGCTTTGCACTGTATAGTGTCTTAGCAGAAGAATGGATATAAATATTTGCTATATACAGGTTATGACGTCACTGTATGAAAAAAGCATTTTAATATATGTGCACCTCTTTGACTTCGTTGTTAGAACACAATCAGTCACATTCACATTCTGTTGTATTGCTCAAGAAGGAACCAGTGTACCGTCTTACAGGGCAATGACAGACAATATAATTTTGAACTGTCTCGTAACGTGGGAAGATAAAGTTTCCAAGTTAGTTTTTATTACGTAACGGAAACTGCACTTCAGTTCAAATTCCTCAGGCATAGCTTTTACTGTTCAGTCCGCATCCACCACTTGTAATACGTGACCATGCTTGTAGATTACTGCACCCTCCCTGACCTGCTTTTTCTGAGAAACGTCAATGCAAATCCCCAATTAAGAATTAAATTAGGAAGTATTAACTTGTCTTTGCTGCCTTAAATGCTATGCAAATGCATTTTGCATCTCTCTGCTATTAGTAGAGCATATGTATGCATCTCACAGCGTACAATGTGCAAGTATACATACGTCAGGATAATGACATAATTATGCAAATTCTGATCCATAAGATAGCAACTGTTACAACAAAATAGGTGTGTATATCACCATGGAAAGCAAAGTGCCAATTAACACATTGTAAAGCTGGTATCACCGGGCCACAACTTCTGCACACCTGCCATTTCAATAGAACCAATCTTAGATCATTATATACTTCAAGGATGAGAAAAGTATGGTTTAAAAGAATCACGATACGGGGTACTGCATCCATAATATGAACACAACATCTGTTCATGATACTCCCACGTGAAACTGGCCTGAGGGACATTTCATGAACAAATAACAAGATTGTTGTGTGTTACGGTAGGGAACATTTTACAGGCATATTTTCAAAAGTGCAGTCCACTTTTATTGTTCTTATAGCCATTACCAGCACATAAAGTGAAAAGATTAACATTCAACATTGCGGCTTTTAAGTAAAGCATTGTTGCATTGTTTTTTGCTATTAGAATATTAGCTTAATTGGTCAATGTCCTTACAACAAACTTTGCATGAATTAATAGTGCAAGAAAATATTGTAAGCTCTGCAATATAAATTTTCAGAGAAATTTCACTTTTAAGCCACCTCTCTTCCCCCATGCTTCATCAACTGGACATTAACTCAGCAATACAGCTAAAATATACCCTACTCAGAAAACATGAACTGGCAACCCACTGAGGTATCAGATGCTTGAATTCTATGGAGAGAGAAGGAGGCCGGAGGAGCAGAGTGAGAGAGAAATGGATAGTGCCATTACATTCTAGTAATGTTCATGCTGGATTCTCCTCAGTGCTTGTGTAATGGCCACTTTACACACACCAACTTCTGAACAGATCTCTGGTTCCAGTGAAATCATGGACACATTGTTCCATTTGTCCACAGCCCCAAAATGGAAAATGTGTCCATGATTTCACTGCAACCAGAGATCTGTTCAGAAGTTGGTCACAGAAGTTGGTGTGTGTAAAGCGGCCCTAAGAGGGGCCAGGGGGCACCATAGCTATGATGGAGTGGCTTGGAGTCATCAAGGACCTGAGTTGTAAACCCTGAAAAATAAGAAAAGCGGTCAGGATCACATCAGTCTTTTAGGAGTAGAGAAATGGCCTTGAAGGATGGTACAGAAAGAATGTTCAAAACAGCAAATGTGTTCAATTTGTCCTTCCCACTCTGGCTTCTTCGGGTGCCGGGCCCTTCACCTGTGGGGGCGACTCACTCTCCATCGGACCTTCATCTTCCACTGGACACTCCAATGGTGCCCTCCACTCCTTCTCCTTGAAGGCAAGTGCCTCCCCTCTGTGCAATGGGCACACCTTCAGACCAGGTAATTTTGCATGCTTGTGCGCCATCCATCCCCACGATGGGTCGGGTCATCCCTGCTTAAGCCATGTGTCACCACCATCTTAGCTTCCCCACAGCAAGCATAGTTCTCCTGCATGCATTTTCACTTTAGGCACCACTTCTTCTGTACCACAGATTTCACTATTCAATTTACAGTCCACCACAGCAATTATCCATGCACGGCCACTCCACAAAGTTTAACTTCAGGTTCAACGTCATCAATTTCCTGGAGCTCATTCTCCTCATTTTAATGCGAGGTAATCACACGCTGCTCGCAGCATCACTTGTAAGAGGGGCCAGGGGGCGCCATAGCTGTGACGGAGGGGCTTGCCTCTTCATACACAGAGTGTGTCAGGGTGTAATTCTCTACCTGTGCCAGAATCTGCAGGTCAAGGATATCCTGCTGCTCCATCTTTGCCTCTAAGATCCAGCTCAGCAATAAAGAGTCTCAGACTTTTCCTTGCCATTTCAATTTTCTTTACTGATAACAAAATATTGAACACAGCCTCTGTTTTGAGCATTCTTTTTGTACCATTCTTCAAGGCCATTTTTTTACTTCTGTAAGACTGATGTGATCCTTACTGCTATTTATATTTGTCAGGGTTTACCACTCAGGTTTCCTAGTACCTTCAGGGTCCTGCACCTCTCACCTTCAGAATTCCCCACAATTATACCCCTATAGCTAGGGTGGTTCAGGTGACATTTGCTGGCCACCTAAAACTACTTTCACATCTGCATTTTTTAAATCAGGCAGAATGCCGCCATTTTTAAAAAATACCGGACCTGACAACATTGCGTTAGTGACCAATGCATTTCTTATGGACTGCCGTGATATGCGTTGTCTTCATATCGCACCCTTCTTCTGCCGTATCCAGCCAAATCTGGCACTTCAGGCAATTTTAAACCGCATTTAGCAGCATTTTTTTGTCCAGCATCCGGCACGCCTACTGAGCTGTTTGAGAGTGAAAACACGGATTTGACATAAACGTAGGTATGAAAGTAGGCTAGAACACCTGAAGCGGAATAAATCTGGTTTTCAGTGAAAAACCTTATTTGACAAAAACACTGATGTGAAAGTAGCCTTACTCAAGCCTTCTTGCCCCAGGCATCCAGAGGAGCCTGCCTACAGAGGGTCGGTATGACCCAACTACCCACAGGACAATATGTCCTTTCCACGTTGCAGTCTGCTCTGTAATTCACTGGTCTAGTCTTCTCTCCTCCTAGGTACAATCCAGGTACACTTAACTAACTGTCTCTAAACTGAAACTAAAACTCCTAAATTCCCTGAATTCAACCCCAAGGTTTTCTCACACAGTAACTCCTGCCACCCCTCTATGTGTGCCTAGACTGCATGTGTAAGTGTGCTAAATATAGTGGCATCTAGCGGCAGCCAATAAAACTTCAGAATTTTGCATATTTCAAATAACACAGTGTATATATATATATATAATAAGAAAAAATTTTCAGCGGGAGGCACAAGACACCCCCTTACACTTGATTGACAGCTACACTGCTCAGTATATCATTTCTCCATACTGCTGCTGCATATAACCATGTGCTACATAGATAAGGGGGGGGCAGGAGTGCCTCATGCCTCTATGTGCTATGTATGAGAGACCTCTTAGAAGTTAGTCTTCACCCACTAGCTCAAAGCCAACTGAAAATCAGAAGTAGAGCATGTGGAAGGGCAAACTGGTGAAAATGCAGGCTATATATCATTTAAAGGGAATGTGTCTGCAGGTTTTCGCTACCTCATTTCAGAGAAGCATGATGTTGGCAAGGAGATTCTGAATCCAACGATGTTCAACTTAGTTTATTGGCTGCAGTGACAAAGAGATTTTAGATTTAACATGTAGCATCTCATGAAGCTAATCCTGCCCACACCACAGCTCTTTGTGTACAAAGTGTACAGACAAAGAGGTGCTAATCACAGGAGGAGAGGGCGTGGTCATATGGCAGACAATTACCTGCTGTTTCAAAACTGCAATTATTGTTATTTCAGAATATGTTGCTACTTTTAGTATCTAGTCTTCTCCATAATAGCAAAGTATAAGATACATTATGTAGAAACTTCTAGTATCTAGTGCTTTCAAATGGTATAGGCCATTCTTCTTACTTATCTGCAATGTTTTTCAAGATATGATACTTCCATGGGTGAGATTATCAGTGTTGTGACAGCAAATTGATATGTACATTATGTTAATATTTATAGAGAGAATTGTCAGGAAGGTACATCATGAGTGAAAATACAGCCACATTAATATGGCTAGAATTATCCTAATTAGAGATGTGGAAACAGCACTTGTCTGCAGAGTCACCCAAGAAGGAGTGACGGTTGGAGACATCAATCTGACATTCATAAGTGGCTTTGAATCTAAGAGCTTTAGCGTGCCCAGTTAATTTCTATCTGATGTAGTTTTTTACTGCTCCATGATCAGATTATATATAGATCAACCAAATACAAGGGGAAGAGTTTTGATACTAGATTTTTATGGTAGAATAGTGTCATGCCTACTGCCGGAATGCTGATAGGATGTCATGTCTCCTAGGAGGATTATTCAGGACTACTTTGTAAATTCAGCATGGCTTCTCTGTGTACACTCTTTGTATCTGGCTGTTTCTGGAACTTGACAATACACCTGATATAATCAAGCCACAAGTTAACCCTCTACTTTGTGCCCTGTTGTTAGATTACTTTCTGGACACTAATTTTGTTGATATGAAAACCCTATTTAATGCTAAATTACCCACAGCCAGTGCATCAGCAAGAGGTTATCTTACGTCGCCATTCACTTTGTTCTCTATGAAAAAGCCAGCACCAGCTGTCCTTTACCTTGTGGGTTATTAATAATCTAGAGAAACAGAGTGTATAACTGGTGGGGTAAGATTTAGCTTTTTCCAACCTATATAACTATGTAATCTCCCCTGTCAATCAATAGTATGAGGCCCCCATGTTGGCAAGAGCCTTCAATCTTGGCAGGTTTGGTCGACAGTACTTAATGTAGGGCTTAAGGTTTTATTTGTGTGCAGTGAATTTATTCTGCTGTGTATTCTGACAAAGACTACAGCAGTCCCTGAACCTTGAAACTGTGTGATGGCCTGCCCTATTGCTGGATTGACTGGAAATGTCTCAGGAGTTACAGAATAGTGGTGTTATGTGACTGAACTCACAGCCATTGTTCATGATCTCTACACTGGATGTAATGACCTCCATCTTCAGCGTCTTTACTTATGCTCATTACTGATGTTCTAATAACAAACGTGCACTTTTTTGTTTACTTTAGATTATACATAAAACAACATTTTTAGTGGCAAAATATTTTTCATGGTTTATTTTGACTTTTTTATTTACTTTCTTACAATTTTTTTCCCTTCCCCCCAATTAACTCTATACAGTAGTATTGTCTTACAATTAGCACCATATAGTAATTCTGGCCTCTTCTTATAATAATGTCCTCATCCTGTTTCCATCTTTTAGTAAGGTCCCCATCCTGGTCCTAGTCTTGTAGTAATGCTGCCATCCTGGTCCCTATCTTGTTGTAATGTCCCCATCCTGGTCCATATCCTATAGTAATAACCCCATCCTGGTTCCTATCCTGTGATAATATCCCCACCCTGGACCCTATCCAGTATTAATGTCCCTATCCTGGTCCCTATCTTGTAGTAATGTCCCCATCCGGGTCCTCTTCTTGTAGTAATGTACCCCATGCTGTTCCCCATCTTGCGGTAATGTCCCCATCCTGGTCTCCATCTTATAGTAATGTCTAATATCCTGGTCCCCATCTTGTAGTAATGTCCACATCCTTGTCTCTATTCCAATTCTTGTCATCCTCATCCCCATATTGTAATAATATGGCTGGTGACATTGGTATTGCAGTGCAGAGAGCGTCTCTGCTCTGCAATACATTTCAATTAACTGTGCATCCTAGGACATTGAACTGAAAAGAAGTACTAACATTGGCGGTGTCTGGAGTAGACTACAATCGTCAAGGGGGATCCAGTGTCTGTGGGCCACATGAAGCAGCCTCAAGAGCCACGCACAGCCCATATGTTTGAGACCCTTGATCTACAGCAACTGAGAGGATCCATTTCTAGGGCAGTTCTCAGGTCAGACATTTTGTCTGTCGATCAAACAATGTGGTGGAGACAAAACTGAAGTTTTATTTAATAAATGAGGATGGTTTTAAAAGTTCTGGCTACTTCTAACCACACACTGACAGGGACTGACAGGTGTCTACCTATGCACACATATGGGCATAAACCTGTTAATCCAGGTCAGTGGGTGATGAGAAGCTGATGGGGACCCACCTGTATGACTAGTGTATATTGCATCTTGGTCTCCACCAGAACGTAACAGTATGATTTTCTCTGAAAGGTGGCAGCATATCAGAGTGACATATATCTGCTGTCATCATACAGCCAGTGGCTGATACATGCTGCCCATGGTTTGGGCAGCAGGTATCAGCTGACAGGATCCCTTTAATATGAAATTGCATCAACCATCAGCAGAGATCTTGTTTCATACAAACTGGGATGTTTCTAAGAATTCAGAAAAACAATGAAACTATCATTTTCATTTGGGATATCTTTGCCATTTGTGTTTCCAGTTATGTCCGCAGCTCCCACATGTAAAGATACTCACATCATTCTTATCTAGATGACTGACTAATAAGAGCAAGTGGCAAAGCTTAATTAGCACTAAAAAAAACAGAATCGGTGGCTTAATTGAAAACTTGAACAAGTTCATCATTTAGAATATGATCAGAAAATTCAGAAAATTCTCTGAATAGGACAAGATGCCTTCCTAAAATCATTGGGACTGAAGCATCATCTTTAAATGATAAACTTTCTACTTCAAACCTCTAAGGAACAGAACTTTTGACTTTGAAAACATTTTGTCCCAGTTCTTAAAAGACTAAGTGTAGAAGAAGCGCAGTTAATGTCACATCATCTGTCTCAAAGTTTGAGTGTCACTAACAGTAAAAGGATAATGGAAATGGATCCCCATTTAAATCTTTCCTCCTACAGATTTTGCCCATTAATACAGCTCCAGAAATTTCCATAATCTAAATTGGCTTGGTGAAGAACAAATATATCAAGATACATTTCCAAAGAAAAAATGTACATTTTACATAATTTACAATGCAAAAGCAAAGCATCCCTTTATCAGCATGATTTTTTAGAACATCTCAACTCCGATGACTTCATCCAGTGTTTCTGACCTTCAGATTGTCAGCTCCAGTTAGTTAGCACATTCTTTATTATCATTATCAGCTAGCAAGGGAAAATGTCCCCTGACCACCAACATTGTTAGATCCACAAAATCTGCGCTCACCAGATGGACACTTGCACAGCAGCACACAATCCAGAGCATGATTTATGACTCTGAACACTGTGGTATAGAGATCAAGAACAGCAATGTGAAAAATGATAAAGCAAGGTCACATAATTGCCTTTATACACATTCCAGAGAGTATGATGTTAATAAATATATATACGGTATATAAGGAAATGGAAGGAGAAATGAGAAATGTGAAGGGGATAATGTTCTGTAATAATAAAACAACTGTACAAGTGGTCATCATATCTTCTTCCTTAGGGCCAACATATTCCTAGAAGTCACAGATTATGGCAATGCTGAGTGTTGTAACTTTAAAAAGTAGATCACAAGAAAAGGTTCTAAGTAATCTTATCATTTAGAATAAATGACACAAAACGGTTCTTCCTATTAATGACAATGAAATTCTGCATGTTCTTTAGAGATGAAGGAAAATATAACTACAACTTCTTAACTGAGTTATCTCTTCCTTAAAGGAAAACGTTATGATCTTACTTGTACAGTTTTAGATTGAATACCAATGCAAGACTTATCTTTTAGGGCTCATCCAGACGTCCATGAGTCACATACGTGTTCTATCAGCAATAAATGCACTTGGCCTAAACTTCTTCCACACCTAGAATTGCCATAAAAGCTGCTGCAAGACACAAATGAAAGGAAATAAAACAATGAAGTCCAGATAAATATTTTTAGCACTTTAGATTCTCTTTTGAAATCAATCATCAAACAAAATATATGTACAACCAATACTATGATGTATAAAACTCCAAATAAGTATCTCCAGAGTCTAAACCAGGGGTCCCCAGCCTGTAGCCCAGGAGCCACATGTGGGTCGAATGCCCATGAAGTGTGGCTCATGGCTGTCATCCAGCTTGGTGTAGAGCATGTCTTCAGATGGTGACGTTTGTGACTAGGCCCACACAGGAGAGCAGATCTATGGGGTAGGGTACGAAGTCCTGGATCTCTGTGTACTACCTCAGTGTGATTTCTGTGGAAAAGCTTTGGCTATCATTATACCAATAATGGGGTTCTAGGTGTCACTAATGTGAGGTGGCTCGTGACCCTCTCTCATAGCTGAATGTGGATTTTAGGATAAGAAAGGTTGGAGACCCCTGCTCTAAACCATACTAAACATTTAAACCCACCACATTACTGCAGCATATTTAATCAATTCCTTTATTTCCTTAATCAAGTCCCCAGTCTTCAGACTCTGCATTTCAGGGTGATTGCCCCTCATCAGTGCAGTGTATAAGATCTCATATGGCTGTATGAGAGGCTATGATGGGATAAGGGTAATAGCTATTCTCCCTATACAGACCAAATGATGACTGCAGCACTCCACAAGTGATGTATATTGCCTTTAATGGCCTTCAGGCATCTATGTGGTGGACGTTTCGGTCCTCAGACCTTCTCCTTATAGATATTAATCCTGCATGTGAGCAGTGAGGAGACTTTTGGCTGCAATGCTCTTTTGGAAGATATGCAAATTGTCACTTCAGTGAGGAAGCAGATGAACCTTAGTGCCACCTATTAAAAGTAGGATTGCTATCTTCAATAGGTGGCACTAGAGTTCGTCTACTTCCTCCGAGAAGAGACAACTTGCATATTTCCCAGGGAAACATTGTGGCTGAAAAACCTCCTCACTGCTTGTATACAGGATTAATCTCCATAAGGAGAATAGGTATTGCCTTGACAACAAACACATAAACAACAGTTTATTTGAACTCATATGCTGAGAGTTAGAAAATTAAGAGCGTTATCCAGAATCAAGATATTGATAACCTATCATATGATGCATCATCAGTATCATCAGTTTGGGTCTGACACTGGGCACTACCACTGATCTGCTGAGCTGTAGTACCCAAGAATGGCCACTAGGCAGTCTATGGAGCTCTGTAGTTTTTGCTCTTTACATAATAATAATAATCTTTATTTATATAGCGAGACAAATAGCACTTACTTTGGGCACCAACTTCAGCTCGGACTCTATCAAGTGTTCCTGGTAAACTAAGGGCCACGTCACACACACAGATATCTGTGCAGATATTGTTCACAGATCTGTGGTTGCAGTGAAATCATGGACAAATTGATCCATTTTGTGGCTATATACAAATAGACCAATCTGTCCATGATTTCACTGCAACCAGAGATCTGTGAACAATATCTGCACAGATATCTGTGTGTGTGACGTGGCCCTAAGACAATCAGATCCACCAATCTGGATGGAAGACAGGGTCAGTGCTCACTATAGAAAGGTGAAGGTTGATGGAGAGTTTTGTTCAGAGAAATAGTGAATGACCTATATACAAAGGACTTCGAATAAGGAGCATGATAGGCCGCCCTAAAACTTTGTAAATTATGGATAGACCTAATTTCTTGGGGTAGAGCATTCCAGAAAATTGCTGCAGCTCAGGAGAAGTCTTGGAGTGGGAAGTACGGATTAGTGGGGATATTAGTCGAAAGTTGCTTATTAACATCTTAGACAGGAATAACCCCTATAGTTTTTGTACAGTACAGTTACAGCATAGTGCCTGTTGCAATGTCCTTGCCTGATCACATCATGTTTGTAGCCAATGTTTCATGTATACGCCAGGAAAATCTCCCATCATATCTCTCTGCTGGAAGGCTAACATGGATTCTCTTACATTGGGGCACATACTGGCCATTTTTGAACTGGTGATGGGTACATTTTAATATAGAATATAGGGCATTCAGATTGTAGAAAGAAAGGAAGGTACCCAGAAGTCAGTTTGTAAGGAAAGTGGGATTTTCAGCCGCACCCTTCTTGCTGCTTTTTAAGGTTGCTGGTAGGGGTAGTTTGATCTTTGGCCCGCCCCCTTGGTTGTTCAATAGCAATTGGGGTGGGCAAACAGTTTTGCGCCTCTGCCATGGTCCTCCCACGTCGAGGGGCCGAGGCATGCCCCTGGGCCAGCACATTGTTGTTCACATCTTTGGGCCAGCCATTTTGGGGCCTTTTAGTTAAAAGTTCAGGTTTTAGGCCGAGTTTCAAAGTCTCTAAGGCGCACAATACCTGTGGGTTATGGGTTGGTTCGATCCTGTTTGTAGACGTCAGAAACTGACCCACCCCAAGGGCTTAGGTACTCGGATCCCAGGCGTCGATTACGGTTGCTGTCACTGGTGGCCTGTACCCGTGTCCGTGGCACTGGTGGTTGCTAAAGAAAATGTAGAAAAGAAAATAATAAACGTGTATTGTTCGTGACGCCACCTGCGGTGTCTGATGAAAACACCAGTGCTGCTATCAGACCTCTGGGGAATGATGTTACTGCAGCCAGTTGGTCTTGCTCCCCACAAGTGGAGCAGAATCCCCAGGGCAGATTTGCTGTACTAGTTGTAGTCACAGGCACAGGGAGGTGACTCTGCAGACGAGAGGCTCGGTGACTTCTCACAGCATGAAAGAATAACACACCACATGTTGCTGAGTCTCTGTACAGGTTTACTGGTAATCTTCAGTCATTAAACAGGTTTACAGTTCGGATAGCTGGCCGGGGTAGTTACCAGTAGATAGAAAGTCTCTCTGTGGCCTTCAATGGTGTTTCTTTCAGCTTTGCCCTCAGTCCTCACTCTCTCTGCGCTGCTCCTAATTCCTTAGCGCGGCCCTGCAGTGATCCACTTGTTCTGCACCAGGCCCGCGGGTCTGTTACAGGTTACCCTTTCTTCCTAAGGGGAAGATACCCTTTAGAAGGGGCTCAAACCCTGGATGGAGATCCTGGTGGGGATGTGCGTTGGACCAGGTCATGGCTATCTGATTGCCCACGGCCCTCTGGTATTGGCGGCTCAGGGCTGAACTCTCCTCCACAGCTCTCCAAGCCTGTTCCCCGCTATTCGGACTGGGATTTCCCCCCAGACCGGGTATTAGGACGGTCTGGCACTGGGTGTTCACCAACACCCTCAGACTCCCCCTTCTGTCTGGGCCGCCATTCCTTTTCAGGCGCCCTCTTCTGCGACTCTCGCAGGGTCCTCCTTCCTCAACTTCCCTCACGGTCTGTCTCTACATTCTCTCTCTTCCCGCTATTCACTCCCTCCTATATAACCTCGCACTTAAGCCGGTTACCCTGGTAAGGGGTTTAGGCAATAGGCCCCCTGGCTCTAGGTGTGTGAATGCGTAATGAAAGCCTCAGATCAACTCCCCATCCACTGGTCACTGGGATACCGCACACACTGATCTGGATGCAGTACCACTCATGGCACATCGGCCAGTGGGGCGCTACATCTCCATCTCCCGAATCTCGTCTCTTGGACTGTCTCCCAGTTGCCTCACACCCCTGAGACCTGTGCAAGCTCCCTACTGACTGTGACCTATCCGTGTGCATCACTACTGTACTGGCAAGATCTTTCATTAAAGTCTTCTGCTTAATCACAACCAGCATCTCCTGCCTGTTCCTGTCACGGGTCAGCCTCCACTTCAGTGGTCCAGTGGATCCACATCACCCCTTCCACACCTCCGTGTGACTTGCAAATATAGTACCACATATATCTACATATAGCACTAGCAGTTTACTTTGATATATATTTTGTGCAAGCATTAATTGTCTCTGACATAAATCACCCATCAGAATTCTTAGTATTACGTTGTGTGGTTTATGGTACCACTTCTATACACAGACTATATGCTCAAAAGTATTAGGAAATTATTCCTAATCAGTAAATTTAGGTTTTGCATTCAGTTTAGCTGCTATTTGTATTCAAAACACACCCCTTAGAAATTCAGTCTGCCTTTATTGATCCCTTCCCTCAGGTTATTTTCTATTTTTCCTGCCCCTTTTTCTGAGAGCCATAACTTTTTTATTTTTCCGTCAATATAGCTGTATGAGGGCTTGTTTTTTTGCAGGTTTGAGCTGTACTTTTAAATGACTCCATTCATTCTGCCACACAATGTATTGAAAAACAATTACATTTTAAGCGTGGTGAAATTGCAAAAAATGATACAATTCCACCTTGTTGTTTTTTCACCATATTCAATATATGGTAAAGCTGACTAGGCAATATGAATCCCCAAATCAGTACAAATAGATACCAAATATGTATAGTTTTTTTTCACCTAAGTACTTTAAAAAAAAAAAGAAATTTGTCGAAACATTTTTTTTTTTTGTCGTCATTTCCCGAGACTCGTAAAATGTTTACTTTTCAGGATCTGGGGCTGTGTGAGAGCTTATTTTTTAGCCCTGAGCGGATGTTTTTAAGAGGTACCATTTTGGCTTTAATACTATGTTTTGATCACCATTTATTGCAGTTTATTGCAAATATGCCTTTTACCGATCTGATTAATTGACCTTATCTTATGATAGCTCGTGCATTTCTTAACGTAAAGATACCCAGTACGTGTATTTTTTTAATTATTTTATTTTTAAAGGGAACCTGTCAGGTAGCTCTACCCCTCTCTCCTATCACTACCTGTCTCTGTGTCGAGCCCACTGGGACGGCGTACTCGGTACCGGACCGGGTCTGCTACTAGGGAAGTCACGGGTGGTCCTGGTCCGGACCGTGTCCCCGGCCCTGGCAATAATAAGGGGTATTTACAGGGGAAATGTCAGTCGTGACGCCACCCACAGTGTGTGGCCAGTAATGGGGCCACCGCTGCCGCAGAACCTCCAGAGATGATGTAATGGCAGCAAGGATGGAATAGTTCTCCGTGGGCAGAACTGTGTTCTCCGTGGGCAGTGTTGGTTAAAGTCTATTGTGTAGTGTGCAGGCCTTGTGCTGAGTGTAGTACACTTACTGTCCAGATGCTGCAGGAATCAGCGATGGAGCTTGCACGCTGTGGCTCTCCAGGTGGGGATCTGCTGCAAACCTGTATGGAGGGAGTCATGTTCAGGTAGAGAGATGCAAGGGAGTCAAATTCAGGGTTCACCGTGTTTACTTCTCAAGTTCTCGAGTACAGTTCACAGTTCAGTTACAGCTCTTAGTTCAGTTCTCAGTTACACGGGCACACTTTCCTCTCCGGGTTCCCTTTACTCTCTGCAGCCAGGTCTTTCCTACTGTGACCCCTCACTCTGTCTCTGCGTCCTTCCCAGGCTGTTGACTCTCTCTCTCTCTGTTCACTTTGGTGTGCATGACTCCGGACAGTATGACGGTGGCTCGGACTCCTGTGAGCCCTCCGGGTTACCACTGAGCTGCCTGTCCTTTGGGGTAGGGACCCTAGCGTGTAATTGTGGTCCCCCGTCGGTTGTCTGGGGATGCCGGGTGAAGCTACGGTCCCCTCTAGAGCCGACACTCTACTTCAGCCTAGCCTCCAGGAGTCCTCCCGTGTGAGGCTCTACCAGGCTCTCTCTACTGTGTCTTCAGGTATCATAGGAGGCCCACTCTGCCTGCAGTCTGGTCGTCTCGGCTGTAGTTCTAGGGCTCGGTATCACCGTCCCTCTCTTCCCTCACACTCCTGGGGTGCTGGCTTCGGACGTGCTTTCTCTCTGCACTGGCTCTGTTCAGATTCTGCGCTCCTTACACCCCACTTTGCCAGGACGTGTGATTCTGTCTCTACTGCTCAGCCTACACCGGTCTACTGACTCCTTTCTCCTCCCCCTTCACTATTTCTACCTTCTGTCACCTGACTACGTGTTTGCCCACTCACTGTCTCTAAACCCACCACCCCTTGCCTGCCTAGAGTTCCCAGACTCTGGGTTGGGTGCTGCCCTCTACTGTACGTGGGTGTGTGGGCTGTGAGGGTGTTGGTGTTCAACTGTCGTCCAACCTGCCTGGCTGCAGTTCACTTTGTGGCCTCCTGAATGCAGGGGCGCCACACCTGCACCTAGGTAGCTGTTCCCTAACCATCCCTGTCGGACCTAAAGGGGCCCTACAACGATTATGAAAAATGACTTATAACTTACATACAGTCTTCATATAGGAGACTAGATAGGTGGGCTCCAGGCTCCATTCTCCCCTCCTCGCTGTGTTATAAGTTATAAGTCATTTTTCATAATCGTTAACAGCTAGGAAGGTGCAGGGACAGGTAGTGATAGGAGAGAGGGGTAGAGCGACCTGACTGGTTCCTTTTAAGGGGGCAAAGGTGGGAGATTTTAATTTATGTGTTTTTTTATTTTAGTTTTTTTATATATTTTTCTAAAACTTTTTTATTTTTTTATTTTTACTTTTTAATGGATATAATAGTCCCCTTAGGGGACTGGAAGATGTTCTGTATAGCAAAAATTGCGATCTCCTACAGATGTCAGCTCATAGCCAGCGTAAACTGGAGGATTGTGATGACAGGCATCGGGGTCATCAGCAGATCGTAGTTTAGTGGAGGAGAAATAATGCAATGGAGGGGTTGGTGAAAGTCTCTTTCTTTCAATGAGGAAGAGTAGGTGGTTAGATCTGGAACCAACTCCATATTTATGCCAATGGATGTAAATGAACTAAAAATCTTATGCTGGAGGGAATAAAAAGCGCAAATAGGGTCTTATCTGAGAAATAAAATCATACCAAATTAGGTATCAGAGGCTCACCTTGTGTGGTCATGAGAGTTACAACCACTATAGAAGCATATTACAGCTGCTGCAGTCCCAAGCATGGTACACATAAAAGCTAGATAATTAAGGGCTAAAAACCGCACTGTCGTATTCCATAAGACATCAAAAAGTAAATAAAATATTGATTTGTCAACATGTTTCAGGGTTCCTTGGCCCTTGCTCAGAACAATCATATTGATTTGTTCTGAGAAAGGGTCCAGAGAGCCCTAAAACACCTTGTCCGGTTTCACACTGCAAGATTTTCCCTGATCAGTGTCCATCCAGTTTGTGTGCCAACACCAGAGAAAAACTATAATTGAAAGATTGACACCTGTTCTGAGTTTTGGAGACACTCCTGGTTTTGACACACAAACTAGATGGACACTGATCAGGAAAAAAACTGCAGTGTGAAACCAGCCCTTGACAAATAAATCAATATTTTATTCCCATTCAGTTTCATCCCATTGCTTAGTCTTTCCTTGTGCAAATGAGAATAATGCTAATCTCTCTATAATGTGACAGTCCTTTAGCCTCTTAACGACAGCCGTACGTCTCTAGACGTCGGCTGTCATTACCCGGTGTTTGAAGTGAGCTCCGGCGTGGAGCTCACTTCAAACCTCCCACATCTCAGCTGATCTCACTAGCTGAGATGTGGGAGTAACAGCACCAATCGGTCCCGCCATCCGATCGGTGCTGTTAACCCCTTAGATCCCGCCCTCAATCTCTGAGAGCGGGATCTAAGGGAGCCAGAGCGGGCAGCGCGCGCTTACCGGGCTCCAGGGGAGATCTCGCGATAGTATCGCGGGATCTCCCATGCTGACGTCATAGGCCAGGGTCCTGGCTTGACCCCGGAGCCTGTCACTGAGCATTTCCTGGTTGTGGTTGGCAGGGGCTGCCAACCACAACAGGTCCGCGATTCTGACAGATACAGAGGAGCTGCAGCTCCTCTGTATCTGTCAGAAGCGATCGGACTGTGCAGCTGCATGCCTCTCACAGGGGCTGTGTAAAAGTAAGAATCCATAATCAAATAAAGTTTTTACAAAGTTGAAAAAAAAACAAAAAACATAAAAGTTCAAATCACCCCCCTTTTCTCCCATCCACAATAAAAGTATTAAAAAAAAAAAAAATACACATATTTGGTATCGCCACGTTCAGAATCGCCCGATCTATCAATATAAATAATCAAATAATGAGATCCGTAAACTGCATAGCGCAAAAAAATGGTTCAAACGCCAAAATTACGTTTTTTTGGTCACTGCAATAATGCTAAAAAATACAATAACGGGCGATCAAAACATCACATCCACCCAAGTATGGTATCATTAAAAACGTCAGCTCGAGATGCAAAAAATAAGCCGTCACCCAGTCCCAGATCCCGAACAATGAGGACGCTACGGGTCGCAGAACATGGCGCAAAAAGTGCAATGTTTTTTTTTTTATGCTTTTGAATTTTTTTCCACCACCTAGATACCAATAAAGGTATACATGTTTGGTATCTACAAACTCATACTGACCCGAGGCATCACACGGTCACATCGGTTTTACCATATAGTGAACACGGCGACTACAAAATCCAAAAAACAAACGTCTTATTGCACTTTTTTTGCAATTTCACTGCATTTAGAATTTTTTTGCAATTTCCCTGTACACTATATGGTAAAACATATTATTGCACCTGAAAGTACAACTCGTCCCGCAAAAAACAAGCCATCATATGTCTGTGTCGACAGAAAAATAAAAAAGTTATGGCTCTTGGAAGCCGAGGAGCGAAAAAACGAAAATGAAAAATGACAAATTTCTTCGTCACTAAGGGGTTAGATATTTGTAGACAGCTATTAAGTTTCCTCTCAGTCTTCTTTTGGCAAACTAAACATTCCCAAATCCTGTACCCAGTAGCGTAGCTAGCGGGGGGGCAGGGATGGCGAGCGCCCCGGGCCCCCCCGGCAAGAGGGGCCCATTGCCCGTCCCCTGGGGGGCCCCGCACCCCCTGGGGGGCCCCGTGCCCCGTGCTGGCAGCCGGCCGCCGCGCCGGCCGGAGAGGAGGGAGGACGGGACTTCCTGACTTGCAGCTCTACCCGCCCCTCCTCTCCCCCTCCTTACAGCAGACGCGCGGTGGCCGCGGTGAGTGTGCAACCCCCCCGGTCCTCAGATGATGGGGTGGCATGAGAATTCCCTGCCAGCACCCCCCCTCCCGCTCCTGACATGGGGGCCCTGGGTGCAGATTTTGCACCCGGGCTCAGAGCTGGCTAGCTACGCCACTGCCTGTACCTGTTCCTCATAGGACATGGTTTGCAGACCGGTCACCATTCTGGTCGCTCTTCTCTGAACTTGCTCCAGTTCGTTGATGTATTTTTTTAAATGTGGTGTCTGGAACTCGACACAGTATTCCAGATGAGATCTGACCAAAGAGGAGTAGCGGACCATAATGACTTCACATAATCTAGACTGTATGTTTCTGTTACTACATCCCAGAATTGTGTTTGCATTTCTTTGCTGCTGCATCACACTCTTGACTAATGTTCATAATGCATAGGGGTTCCACAACGTTTGCCCATAATGTATAATTTTACAGTTTCATCTATGAGGGAGCATCCGGATATAATTACCTTTTCTATTATTTGGGTATTTGTATTTAATAAAGGGCACATAATTCATACAATTGTTTGTGTGCCTCTTCGATTCCATTTTTTCTTTCTTTCAGTATTTGTAGTTTTACGCACAAAGTGCAGTCTATAAAAATGATGGGATTGTTCTTTTTACGTAATTGTACTGTTGACTATCTGTCTCTATTTTGTGACAGGGCAGCAGCTACTTGACATAGGATGATGAAAGCAAATCTCTATACAAAGCATAAAGCAGAAGCCAAAACTGCTGACAGAATAATTTTATAAAGCCAGTAAAGAGTTTATGCTTTAGTCTTCACATAAAATATTTACACGTTACTTACAGTGCTGGACTGAACTACATCTGGTTGCCAGTATATAAAGAAAAAAGATTAAATATAAAATGTGCCATCTCAGATTCATCCTTGGCAGCCCTCGGAGGACGTCTGACCCAATTCCCTAGGACAAAACATGAACAGTATACAAATGGTTAAGCAGAAATCAATTGATAATAATTATAACAATGATGATAAATTATTTAAAAAAACACCTTTTTTATCGTCATTTTAAGAATAAGCAGATACTCATTCTTCACTTGCAGTGCCCAGTCATTCAGGAAAAGTTGGGAATGGATAGGTCCTGGTGCAGAGTTCTCACCCCCAGGTTTTTACTGAAGTCTTTTTCTGTTCCTCGTTATAAATTGCCATGGAAGAGCAGTTAATATTATTCTCAGATAGTTGGAGGACCGTTTTTGGCCCTACATATATCTGAAATAACGTTGTGCATGCTGACTTCATTCATCTGAAGTCATGGCAGGAAGGTATTCTGCCGTCTGGCCAAACATCTCCTGTACATATCAGTTGTTCACACATGAGAAACAGGGACATTTCAATTCTCACATGTTTTTGCCATCATTCCAGAGATGTGGATGCCCAGATATCAACCTCATGACCAGAAGAAACAATACTAAGCTTTTTTTTCTGTACAAGACCGATCACTCAAAAGTCAGTGTGCCTATTCTTTCAATTGGAATTACTTGATTATTTACATCTGTTTCTCTCAGAACAGGAATATGAAAGGGGTGTTGACTAAGGTTGGATTATTACCGTATGTTAATCTGTTTTTGCCTAGTTCAACAGCAGCACAATATGAGGTTACTAGGCCCTTGTGCGCAAGTGGCACAAAGTGGAACTTTTAATAATTTTATTGGTCCCACCCCCTTATCTCCCTCAGGAGATAAGGGGGAAGACTCCCAGTAGTCATCAGTTTAATAAAATGACAACAACAATACATAATTCATAGGGTGGGAGCCTTGTGCTGCTTTTGAACTACGGAAAAAACAGATTAACATAATAATCCAATCTTCCCCTTCATCCACAGCACAGCAGCACAATATGGGATCTAGCACGTATCTATTTAGGAAAGGTTCGAAACAGAGTCCAGAATAGATCTGGCAAAGGTGATAGTTGGAGCAGAAGAAGTCTCCAGTCTATAGTATTTAAAGATCATCGGTGTTGACCACGTAGCTGAGCAACATATCTGGTCTATAGACACATAGTCCCTCTCAGCCCAATTTGTAGATACTGCCCTATTTGAATGGGCATTGGTAAACTGGGGAGACGAAATGTTGGCATTGTGGTAGCATATTTTAATGCAATAACAAATCCATCTTTACAGGGAAGGCTGTGCCTGAGTTATTTCAAGGTAGATCTTTAGACATCTGACAATGTAGAGAGAAGAGAGATGCAACTCCTGGCATGATGTTGCTTCCGAAATATAAGCTGGAAGAGAGATCATCTGGTTCAAGTTGTCTGATGATCGGAATTTTGGCCTGAAGGAGGGAAGAAGCCTCAAATTAACCCCATTCTGCGTGAACACCAGTGTAGGGTTCTCTGGAAGACATCACCTATAGTTCACTTACTCTTTTAGGTGAAGTGACTGCTAGCAAGAGTGTCTTGAGGGTCAAGAATTTCAATTCCATAGAGATCATAGGTTCAAAAGGGGGCTTAGTTAGCTGTTTAAGTACCAAGCCAAGGTCCCATTAGGTAACCGGTGTAGAATTTCGAGGTCTTATCCTTGAAATGGCCTTCAGACTATCATTGTTCTCGAGAGACTCTGCAAGGTGTCTTATAAGGCAAGCAGAGATAGCTGCAACATGAACTCTAATGGTAATAGGATTACGTCCTCTATCAAATTCATCCTTCAAGAATGCCAAGATCTGTGGGATGGATGGTACCTCAGGGTTGACAGATCTCAATGTGCACCAACTGAAGAAAATCTTCTTTATCCATGCTTAGGACCCATTGGCTGCATCACTCCTAGAGTGAGCTAGTGTATCCTACACCTTTGAAAACCCCCTGGTTTTCAGTAAGGGGCGGTCAACCACCAGGCTGTCGAACTGAGAGCTCTCAGGGTCTGATACAGAACCAGCCCCTGAGAAATCAGGTTCTGCTGGAGGGCAAATTTCCAAAACTGGCCCTGGCTCATTGTCACAAGGAGAGTGAACTACAATCTTTTTGGACAGAATGGTAGGATGGCTTTGACAGACACTTGATTCTGCCATCTTTATCAATACCCTTGATATCATGGAAGTTGGCGGATTATTATAAGCCAGTTTGAAGCTCCAGGGAATGGACATGGTGTCTAATTCCATTAGGCTGACCTCTGGATATAAGGAGAAGAAATTCACTGTCTTGGCATTCTCCATGTTCACCATCAGGTCAATTTCTGGATGTCCCCATCTCAGTGAAATCAATCTGAACACTTCTGGATTCAGCAATCATGCTCCCAAAAAAATAGATTCCTACTGAGTTTGCTGGCAAGAACATTCTGCTTGCCGGGGATAGGAGTAGCCAATAACGTGGTTACCATTAACTCTGCCATAAGATGCTGAGATCTAGTTCCACCTTGCCTGTTTATGTAGCACACATAGGCTATGTTGTCGGTGCGAACCTTCACTGCTTGACCCCTTAGAGAATCTGTGAAGTGTAGAAGAGCGAGATAGACAGCTCTTAACTCTCTTACTTTGGAAGCTAGGAGGCATTCAGAACTGGACCAAGTTCCTGCGATGGTACCGTTTCCCAAGTGGCTTCCATACCTGTTCCTGAAGCATCTGTTGTCAGAATTACCTAGGTTAGTTCTACCAAAACCATGCCATCCGGAACATATTGCCACCAAGAGAGAGTTTGTTTCATTCCCTTGAAAAAAAACTGCATGGGATCCAGGTTGGAAAGACTTATGTCCCATCCCAATAGGACTTATGCCTGAAGGGTTTTCATGTGAGCAAAGGCCCAAGGAACAGCTTCAGCCGTGGAGTTTAATAACCCTAAGAATCTCATGAGTGTTCTTATCGGGATTTTTGATTACAAGTGAGAAACAGTACCCCATTGAGAATAAGCTTCTGCCTCTGAGGAGAGAGATACAACTTCATCTCCAGAGAGTTCATTACAAACCCTAGGAAGGATTTGAAGATGTCTGGAAGCAGATCCGACTTTTCTATATTTATTATCCAGCCGAGGTCTGTAAGAAGGTCTAGGGTGATCTGTAGGTGCTCCAGAAGGAGAGGGCGAGATGCTGCAAACAGCAGCCAGTCATCCAGAAATAGAACAATTCATATTCCTTTAATACAGAGTCTGGACATTATTGCCGATACCACCTTTATGAACACATAGGATGTGGTGGTTATCCCAAAATGAAGAACCTTGAAATGAAAATGTGGAAGGTCTCCATTGAGGGTGACGGCAACTCTTAAGTACCTTCTGTGTGAGGGAAGTATAGGTATGTTAGACCTTGTGGAGCCACCTATTAGGTCCTTTACCCAAATGACTATGTCCGTAATCGCAGGTTTCTCTGTCCTGGGTACTCAGACATTGCACATAGCTTCTAACCACCAATCTGGGAGAGGTAAACTGCAGGAAGCACACTCTAGATGATACCTCTTGGAGGAAGCTTTCCCATCGCTAGAGTCACAGCCAGCAGAATCACGAGATGGCATAATCTGAAAATACAAGGAGAATTACATTAATAAACTGAATGCTCCTAAAAACCTCCAAATTCAACAGGGCTAACCTTGGAAACTAGGATATAGCTGTGAGTGGTTGCAGCAACAATATGCAGGCTGCAACCATTTAAAAAGACAGAGAGAAAGGAAGGAGAGGCGAAATCTCCTCCTCAAAACCTCCCAACCCACCCCCTGCAACAAGGGTGTTTGCCAATCACGGCGGGAAACCCACCAAGAAGTTGGCGGCGCCCATAGTGCACGCAGAACCAGCACTGAGGAATCCCACTGAAAAGATGGCAGTGCCCACAATGCGGACAGAAAAAAAATGCACTGAGGAATCCCACCAAAAAGATGGCGGCTAGACAGAGCTGACAGGAAGCAGTATTTTTCATGCAGATTTTGCTGCCTTTTTTGTTAGCAATTGTTCACTCTCGTGACTGTGAATAAAATTAGTTAAAAGGCTGGGAAAATAAAAAGAGTTTCAAGACGTCATAATGTGACGTGCGGCTCTGCTATATTTTTGGTCACCAGCAGAGGTATGGCACGCAGGTACGGGCTGCCAACCAGCCCCAGTTGCCTAGGGACCCGAAATTAGTGAGTTTTGGATCCCGCTGTGAGCGGGGTGACACAGGAAAGTTTATCTGAGGTCAGAGCTCAGCCACATCTCTCTAGCTGACCTCAAGTAAACCAGACCATGACATCACCCCGCTAACAGCAGGAGCTGAAACTCAGGTTCACGTCCGCAATAGAATGTCTCTAAGGATCGAGGAGGCTTTGTGTGGGGATAATAAAGATAGGAATGAGGGATATATTTGTGTTCTTTTTACAAATAAATAATTTTTCACGCTGTGGTGTATTATTTACTATTTGCTTAGAGATTCATAATGGCCAGGTCTAACATTGGCCCAACATTATGAACCATGAGCTTAGTGCTAGCTGGCAATACATAGTTCTCATTAACTCCTTATTACCCAGTCTGCCAACCCCACAGGGCAGCTGGAAGAGTCTAGTACAGCTCTGGAAAATGGCACTTCTATGAATTTATTATTTTTGGGGCGGCTACGGGCTGCAATTCGCAGCACGTGGGGTCCAGAATGCTTGAGCCTCCCGACATTGAGGATTCCAGCCCCCAGCTGCCTAGTTTTACCTGGCTGGCAACCAAAAATATGGTGAAGCCCAACGTAATTTTTTTTTTAATTATTTCAAGAAATATTTTAAAAAAGGGCTCCCCTATATTTTGATTACCAGCCAGGTAAAACTAGGTAACTTTGGGTAGGTTGGCAGCCCGCACCTGCCTGCTGTACCTGGGCTGGTGACCACAAATACAGCAGACCCCATGTCATCAGCACAAAATGTGAGGCAAATCCTCGCTAAATACGCAGCAAATACTCACTGTGTGAACAGTGCTACATATTTTCTGCATATTTTGGAGCTAACATTGAGCTCTATGAGTGAAAATCGCTGCAAAATACACTGAAAGAAATGACAAGCTGCAGATTTCCGTGGGAAAATGCACCTTTTACCGCCGCATGAAAATCTGCAGCATGGGCACAAAACTTCTAATTTTCCATAAAATTTGCTAAAAAGTGCTGTACTGCAGATTTGAAAAAAAAAATCATGAAAAAATGGCAGCAAAAAACAAAGGAAATCCGCAGCGTCGGCACATAGCCTAACTCAAACACTGCTCCTCCGTTTCAAGTGCTATGTTCCCCGGCAATCTGGTAACATTGCTTATGTCACGTGAGCACTGCAGCCTATCAATTGCTGATAATAGTCTGCACAGTTCTGTTACACCGGGGTATTCAAAAGAAGGTCTCCAATAGTGGTTAATCTCTTTAAGGCTGAAGGCACACTGGCATGAGACTCGCGTGAGTGCAATGCAAGAAAAACTTGCACTGCACTCAAACCAGTGTTGCCCTATCAGGCAGGGCACACTGGTGCGAGTCCCCGCACTAAACTCACATTGCGAGTTAGAAGCGAGTGCAGTCGCAACATGCTGCGACTGCATGTGATTCTAACGTGTGTGCAGGCAATGCAAGTCTATGGGTGCGAGAAAAATCTCGCACCCAGACAGCACATTGTGCGAGTTTGTAGCACCATGCTGGTAAACGTTTGAATGAATTGAATAGCTAGATCAGGTTTAATAGTCTAGCCCGATGAAAGCAGGCAAACTGCGAAGTGCCACCCTCAGCTACCTATTTTTCCCTTGGCTGGCAAAAAAAATGTGTGGGCTCCGCCCCATTTTTAATTGCCGGCCAAGGGAAAACTAGACAGCTGAGGGCTGGTATTCTTAGCGGGGTGAGGGCCCATTGTTATAGGCTTAACCCCCCCACGCTAAAGAATAGCAGCCGCAGCCGCCCCTGAAAATGGCACATTAATAATAAGCGCCATTTCCAGGCATTTTACCGGGCTCTTCCAGTGGCCCTGGTGGCGGTGGCACGCTGGGTAATAGAGGGTAAATACCAGCTTTGTTTTTTCAGCTGGTATTAAGCCCGAGATTCTTAATGTCAGGCCAAGTTTGTCCCAGCCATTAAGAATCTCCAATAAAGGGTTAAAAAAAGACACCACACAGAGAAAAAATACTTTATTATAAATAAAGAGACAGACACCATTAGGGACTCCATCTTTATTACTCCCGTTTACAGCCCTCCAACGATCCAGGTCTTCTCACTTCTGTCTTCTTTCTTCTCCTTGAACTGAATTAGCTCTGCTACATTACACAGCAGATGCTCATACTGCAGCCGCGGTCACAGCACAGTTAACTCCCTGCTTTTACCAGCGCTGCAGTGATCGGTAAGCAAGGAGTTAAATCCTGCGGCTTGTGAATGAGACGGCTAATTCATAAGCCACTGTGATTTCGGCAATACTTAGCGTTGCTACAGTAACCGCTAATTTGGTTACTATAGCAACGGGGCCAGCGGTGACGTCACTGCTTAATGCCCACAGTCTCATTAACTCATCGCACAGTACAGGGAGCGCACTTCCGCCCCCTGCTGTGTAATGTAGCAGAGCTACACTCGTATCACTGTCGCGCATCAAAGACACTCCATTTTTGGCCTTCAGCCTAAGAAGGTGGCTCCTCTGGAAGATTAAGCCACTTTGATTGCACCTTTTTAAGCTCGAAGAACCTGATTGAAAAATGTGTTTAAGGCCACGTGCACACGTTGAGAATTTGATGAGTTTTTTACCTCAGGATTTGTAGTCAAAACCAGGAGTGGATAATTAAATACTGAAGTGGTGCAGGTGTTTCTATTAGACTTTTTCTCTGATTGCTCCACTCCTGGTTTTGTCTACAAATCCTGAGGTAAAAAACTCATCAAATACTGAACGTGTGCACGTGGCCTAAAGGGTTTTCCCATGAACAAAGTTAATTGAAAAGTTCATTTTAATCAATAGATCTTGGAATAATAATAATTTCCACAATTGGATGTGTTTAAAAAAATGTGTCTGTGCTGAGATATTCTTATAAATGTGTTCCTACTACGTACAGAATCATTTTTGTTTATGACCGTGCACGGAGCATTGATTTGATCCTGAGCAGGGAAGGACAAAATAGGGTATACAGACATTACAGCATGGGATCGCAAATAATTATTTCTTTGAGGTAAAATATTTTTTACAAACAGGTAGAGAAATGTTTTACCTCATAAAAAAGAATCAGCTGTGATCATATATTCTCTTTCCTTTCTCCCTGCCCAGGAGATGTGGCATGATCAGACCGTTTTCCGTGCACGATCAGAAAAAAATTAAACTGTACATAGCAGGATCACATACACCATGTTCCAAAGTATTATGCAAATGTTCTTTTTCTCTGATTTTCCTAAATGGCTGGTGCAAATGACAGTCAGTGTAATATAAGTAATCGGTTCCATGATAATTGTGTACAAGATAATTGTGTACGGACAATTGTGTACAGACAATTGTGTACAGGCCAATTGTGTCCAAGGACAATTGTGTACAAGGACAATTGTGTACAGGGCAATTGTGTACAAGGCAATTGTGTACAAGGCAATTGTGTACGGACAATTGTGTACAGACAATTGTGTACAGGCCAATTGTGTCCAAGGACAATTGTGTACAAGGACAATTGTGTACAGGGCAATTGTGTACAAGGCAATTGTGTACAAGGCAATTGTGTACGGACAATTGTGTACAAGGCAATTGTGTACGGACAATTGTGTACAAGGCAATTGTGTTACGGACAATTGTGTACAAGGCAATTGTGTACGGACAATTGTGTACGGACAATTGTGTACAGACAATTGTGTACAAGTGTGTACAAGGCAATTGTGTACGGACAATTGTGTACAAGGCAATTGTGTACGGACAATTGTGTACGGACAATTGTGTACAGACAATTGTGTACAAGTGTGTACAAGGCAATTGTGTACGGACAATTGTGTACAACGCAATTGTGTACGGACAAGTGTGTACGGACGATTATTTACAGACAAGTATAGGGAAAACAAAAAATTAAACGTCCAAAAAAAGGAAATACTTTATTCATCATTGATTTTAACGTAAGATTGCTTATTGAATAACAGTTTCAAAGCTTCTTCTATTCTTATTCTACAAATATTGCTGGTCTTGTCTATCGTGCCTGCATGTTGCTGATCGCTCGTAGATACCGCAGCTTGTCTCCTTGATTGTGATAATCAGCCACTTTCACACGCAGTCGTTCAGCTAGCTGGACATACTTGCTTCGTGGATGCTCAACATTCAGTACCTCAGCATTCTGGGCTGTAAGTCTATGAATTGCCATGTCACTAATGAGTCCATTGAACAGTTTCCACACGGTAGGATGAGCACAAAGAAAGAGTGCTTGTAAGGCGTTATGAAACCCCTCGCAGCAATTCGTGGTCTTGGGGGCAGAGGCCAAAGCGTCAGCATAATGATTCCAGACCTCTGGAGTAAACCTTGCGTTTCGAAAGCGTCACCTACTCCTGGCCCCCTAACGTAGGTATGCTCAAAGTAGGAGAGGAGCTGATTGGTAGCATCATCATCAGGGAAGATTTGGGCTAGTTCGTCATACCTTGCACTTACTTCGGCTGGTGGGACAAACGCCAAGGAGGCCAAAGATTTTACCTTGAGATTGAACTCTCCATCCTCAGCCTCAAATTCAGCCTTTAGGCCCAGCTCATTGACCTTTCGAATAATGGACTGGCTCAGATGAAAGAAGCAGCCAGAAATCGCTGCAGCTGGAAACTCATCTTGGAAAGCTGACATTGCTGCCATCTCAAAGTCAAGAAGAATTTTCTGGGGATTTGCACCTGGCATCAACCCTTTGAGCGCCGTGATCATTCGACGATAGGTTGGACCAGTCTTGTTTGGCAGCAGGCAGTAGATCAGGGGAGGATAGGAGTTGCCGACTTTTGCATGGAGAGAATACAGCTGAAAGAACATGGTTGGCACCACCTTGAACGTTCCATCGCCAAACCATGTCTCTCCTCTTTCGAAATAAGGCAACAGTTCATTGCTACCAATGGCAAGAATCCTGTGGGGGTCATCTCTTGCAGAGTCATATAAAATGATGTCGCTGTATTCCTGGGGGATAGCAAAATTGATGCTTTGAGGAGGAGTCAGCATGGTGTTTGCTCGCTGCCTGACCCGACGTGTATTTCGCTCAACGTCACTTCGCTTGGGCATTCGAGACAACACGTCATCAGACCTGTCTCGAAGAACCTGTCCAACAATGCTTCTAGTAGATGCTTGAGAGCTGATTGCTTCTTGCCTCAGAGCAGCCATTGTAGCTCTGGCTTCAGCTTGAACTGGATCTGCAGAGTGACTGTGCTCAGTCGGCTGTTTAACAATCGCGGCTCCAGATGTGTGCATGCGTGCGGGACACTTGAATTTGTTGACTTGCCTGCACCGCCATTCTTTGATGCTGTCATCACGTGTCCTGTGCAGGATATACTCGTGTCCCCCAAGCCTAAGGACATCTTTGTCTTTTTCAGACTTGCTCATAGTAAAAGTCATGGTGAAAGTTGCAAGGGGTGAGTAATGAAACTGAAAGTAAGCGTCATTGTGAAAGTGGCCTGTACAAGTGGCCTGTACACAAATAATTGCCTTGTACACAATATTGTCCGTACACAATTGCCTTGTACACACTTGTACACAATTGTCTGTACACAATTGTCCGTACACAATTGTCCGTACACAATTGCCTTGTACACAATTGTCCGTACACAATTGCCTTGTACACAATTGTCCGTACACAATTGTCCGTACACAATTGCCTTGTACACAATTGTCCGTACACAATTGCCTTGTACACAATTGTCCGTACACAATTGCCTTGTACACAATTGTCCGTACACAATTGTCCGTACACAATTGCCTTGTACACACTTGTACACAATTGTCTGTACACAATTGTCCGTACACAATTGTCCGTACACAATTGTCCGTACACAATTGCCTTGTACACAATTGTCCGTACACAATTGTCCGTACACAATTGCCTTGTACACACTTGTACACAATTGTCTGTACACAATTGTCCGTACACAATTGTCCGTACACAATTGCCTTGTACACAATTGTCCGTACACAATTGTCCGTACACAATTGCCTTGTACACACTTGTACACAATTGTCTGTACACAATTGTCCGTACACAATTGTCCGTACACAATTGCCTTGTACACAATTGTCCGTACACAATTGCCTTGTACACAATTGTCCGTACACAATTGCCTTGTACACAATTGTCCGTACACAATTGCCTTGTACACAATTGTCCGTACACAATTGTCCGTACACAATTGCCTTGTACACAATTGTCCGTACACAATTGCCTTGTACACAATTGTCCGTACACAATTGCCTTGTACACACTTGTACACAATTGTCTGTACACAATTGTCCGTACACAATTGTCCGTACACAATTGCCTTGTACACAATTGTCCGTACACAATTGCCTTGTACACAATTGTCCGTACACAATTGTCCGTACACAATTATCTTGTACACAATTGTCCGTACACAATTGCCTTGTACACAATTGTCCGTACACAATTGCCTTGTACACAATTGTCCGTACACAATTGCCTTGTACACAATTGTCCGTACACAATTGCCTTGTACACAATTGCCTTGTACACAATTGCCCTGTACACAATTGTCATTGTACACAATTGTCCTTGGACACAATTGGCCTGTACACAATTGTCTGTACACAATTGTCCGTACACAATTATCTTGTACACAATTGTCCTGTCACCTAAGTAATCACCTGTTAGAGTATACATCAAATTTTATTGAAGGAACCTCCCAATGATAACAGTATAATCTTCAAAATTAAAAAAAGAACTCTAAATGCACTGTTCCAAATTATTAGGCACAGTAGAGTTTCTAAACATTTGATATATTTGAAAGAACTGAAAATGCTCATTTGTTGAATTTGCAGCATTGGAGGTCACATTCACTGAAATAAAAAGCTATTTAATTCCAAAACATCCTAACAGGCCAAGTCACATGTTAACATAGGAACCCTTCTTTGATATCACCTTCACACTTCTTGCATCAATTGAACTTGTGAGTTTCTGGAGAGTTTCTGCTTGTATTTCTTTGCATGATGTCAGAATAGCTTCCCAGAGCTGTTGTTTTGATGTGAACTGCCTCCCACCCTCATAGATCCTTTGCTTGATTATACTCCAAAGGTTCTCTATAGGGTTGAGGTCAGGGAAAGATGGTGGCCACACCATGAGTTTATCTCCTTTTATGCCCATAGCAGCCAATGGCACAGAGATATTCTTAGTTTCATGAGATGGTGCATTGTCATGCATGAAGATGATTTTGCTCCTGAAGGCACATTTTTGCTTTTTGTACCATGGAAGAAATTCAGAAACTCTATATACTTTGCAGAGGTCATTTTCATACCTTCAGGAACCTTAAAGGGGCCTACCAGCTGCTTCCCAATGATTCAAAACATGACTCCTGCACCTCCTTGCTGACATCATAGCTTTGTTGGGACATGGTGGCCATCCTGCAACCATCCACTACTCCCTCCATCTGGACCATCCAGGGTTGCTCGGCACTCATCAGTAAAAAAGACTGTTTGAAAATTAGTCTTCATGTATATCTGGACCCACTGCAACCATTTCTACTTGGGAGCACTGTTTAGTGGTGGCCGACTAGTAAGTTTATGCACCACAGCAAGCCTTTGAAGGATGCTACACCTGCACCAGCAGCTTCAAATATCTGTTTGCTGGTTTGTAAGGCCTTTTTAGCAGCTGCTCTCTTAATCCGATGAACTTGCCTGGCAGAAACCTTCCTCATTCTGCCTTTATCTGCATGAACACGTAAGTTTTCGAGTAATATCAAATGTTTTCATTCCTTGTCCAAGGCATTGCACTATTTGTTGCTTTTCGGCAGCAGAGAGATCCTTTTTCTTTCTCATGTTACTTGAAAATTGTGGCCTGCTAAATATTGTGGAGCACCCAGTTTTCCTTTTATTGGGCTCACCTGCCAAACTAATTATCACAGATATCTGAGATTGATTTCAGTGATCCAAAGAACCCTGAGACACAATACCATCAATGGGTTTCATTGACAAAAAAAAACCCTATGACACTTAAAACCAATTTGCATAATAATTTGGAACATGGTGTATATAAGATTATAAGATTATCTCAGCACAAGAACATTTTTTTAAACACATCCAATTGTGGAAATTATTATTATTCTAAGATCTATTGATTAAAATGAACTTTATTCTTGGGAAAACCCCATTAACTGTTTATAGAGACACCTTTTCATGGTTTCCTCAGACCATACTGTCTCAGCTCAACCTGAATGTGCAGACATTTTTTCAAATTCCATCTCATGGCATAGAAAGTGACAGGATGATCCCAACTAGTACAGGTATTTCTCAAAACGTCCATAGTACTCTTCTTTCAGCAAGAGGACGTTAAAGGGGCTTTCGAGGATAAATGCTTGCCTCTGTAGAGGCTAATATATGTATAAAATAAGGAGCTGCTCATCCTCTCCGGGTCGAGCTTTGGCTCTCAATCACTGTTCCTGTGATTGGTCAGGTTACTTTCACACAAGTGTTTTTTTAAATCCGGCACAGAGCCAATTTTTGAACAAAAACCGGTCCCAGAAAGGATCCAGTGTTTGCCGTGGAACTGGATAGTGCTGTACAGGTATTATACCAATCAGTTGTTCTACTTTAGTTCTGGGCCCGATCACCTAGTGTTCGGGCACGGGCCCTGAACAGTTCGGATGTAAAAGTAAAGGATAACTAAAGCATTACACTAATAGTCTCGGTGCTGTGGTCACTTCCAGATTCAACTCTGTGACAGCGTCAGTGACTGGGTGTCGAGACCAACCCATTGCATCTGTGATTGCTTGCCAGCACAATGGGTGAGGTACAACAGCCAATCACAGACACTGTCACAAAGCATGGGTGTGTGTGATTGGCTGTTCAGCAGTAAGTCAATGCATTGAATAGACAGCCTTTAGACTGATGAGTATAATGATTTAATCACAGATTTCTCAGTGACGTCAGTGTTCCGGGTCCGTGCCTGAACACTTAGGCGTTTGGTATGGACCCCGAACTTTACGTGATGGATGATACCCCGCATGCTCTGTGGGTATGCCAGAACCAGTTTTACCGTATACGGCATGATCCAGTAAAACCGGATATGGCACCCATTGACATTATAAATCGATGCAGGATTCGGTCAGTCTTTTACTGTGCACAAAAACGTTGCATGTAACACTTTTTGGACTCAATTAGGAATCAATTAGCCTCAAGAGGTGTATAAAAATCTCAAGATGGTGTACCATTACTGTTCCACTGCTGCTTCAATTTCTCCATGATGACTTCAAGTCAAGACTTAAAGAGGTTATCCAGTACTTTGATACTGAAAGATCATCTATGGGATAAGTTATCGATATCAGACAGGTGAGGGTCCAACAGCCACCATCAGTACAGAGCTTTATCAGCTTCAGTGGCAGAAGGATGTAAATTTTATACAGAGGAGCAACATCTCAAAGAAATCTGCTTCTTTCATCACTTTGATTAACTTTTCACTTTCAATTCATGGATATAATCGGGATTCTATGAACACAGATTTTCCAATTGCCTAGTGCATCTCAATGAATTAGAATATCACAAAAATAAATATCATATTGCCATGTTTCAGGGTGTTTCTGGAAGCCCTGAAACACGTTGACTAATAAATCAATACTATATTCACCCTTTGATGTCTCGTGGAATACTGCAGCGCGCTTTTTAACCCTTCATCCTCCCTACTTTAATTTTCTGAAATAATGACATTTGGGTCTTCATTGGCTTTAAGCCATAATCATCAACATTTACACAAATAAACACTTGAAATAGATCACTCTTTTTGTAATGACGCTATGTATTATATGTGTTTCACTTTTTGTATTGAATTACTGAAAAAAAATTTATTTTGTGATGATATTCTAATTCTTTGATGCTTTTAAATTCTATGGAAAAGGGAGGAAAGATGCAGGAATAGCTGGAGGCAGACACAAACATTCTGCTGCCTGTTCTCCATAGATGATTATAAGCACAAATTGTCATCACCTATCTCTGTAATGGAAAAAATCTATGTTCACTGAAGATATATATTTAACCTTGGAATGAGAATTTTAAGAATGAATGTTTATTTCAGGAGGAGAAAGAACCCGATTTATCTAATATACTGTATATTACAAAGTTTCTTAATTTATGTACTACTGATTTAAAAAAAAAAAAATAATAATACTTTTAAAGAAACAAAAATCTCAGGTAATGAAATATTGATACTGACACTTTTAACCCCCTCAGTAACAGCTATGCCATCTAAACAGCTAAGGAACAGGAAGGAGGAGAACGCCCAGTAAAGTGATGGTGGGGTGAAGAGAAGATGGGCTGACCATGTGCTTTCTTTAGTTCTACAGAAGACATGGAGACTTAACAGAATAAGATAAATCTGTTGCACAAGTATAATGTTTACTAGATGTGGGCCCGATGTTATTGCATCTGAGGACAGTGACGTCACGATGGGTGTGAGCTCTGTGGCGCTGGGTGCGGCGGGTGTCTCTCACCCTTTCCACTCTCTCTCCCCCTTGTGTGCTGTCGTCTCCCCTCATGTACTCTCTCCTTTGAGCTGTCTTCCCTTGTGCTCTCCACCCTGTATGTGTGGCGCCCTGCTCACGCAGGTAGCCACAGATTTCTCTAATGCACAGCTGGGTTTCCACAGCAGGTACCTACTACATGCAACATCTTCCACTCCATCACAGTAGGGGGAGCTCTACTCACCACCTTTAGGTGAGATCCCCTATAAATACTGCTGCTGGGGGAGGAGTTAGTGAGAGTGTGCAGACGCTAGGAAAGCTGCGAAGACGTCCTGGTCGTTGGTGCCGCGGTTAGGCCCGAACCAGTGACCCGAAGTGGCCCTCTTGACGTCCCGCAAGCCTAAGTGGGGACAGAAGGCAAGGAACAGACAGCCTAAAGGGAGTGAGAAACTAGTGAAAGTTCGCCCTAAGACGTACCAGACATCGGGGATCCGCACCTGTGGGATACTGCAAGACCACAGAAACCCCGTCACACCGTAGAGACTTCAGTCACCCGGTCCTCCTGTGGGTCGAAGAGAGGGAGCCAGATACAGCAGTGTACCACCGTAGTTGATCAGAGAGGGTAACCCGTGGACCGCACAGGAGGAGAGGACAGACATCAGGGTCAGGAAGAGAGAGGAGGCAAGTCTGGCTGCATGCAGGCTGGGCTTCAATCACTACAAAGGAACAGAGGAGGCCTTATACCCACTTGCTGTAGGGACCCACTGTGCAACCTGGTCACCTGTCAGTGCCCTGGACATTTTTACCTGATTTAACATCAGTAAAAGGTAAAAGAGACTTTTGCAGTGTGCGTGTGTCATTCCTCTCCATTTCCGGTACCCCTCATAGACTGCTCTAACAATCCCCATACCATCTGCAGCTCCACTACAAGCTGCCCCTTCACACTACACTGCCCCGGAGGTCCAGCCCTACCTGTAGAGGACTTTGCCAAACTAGCCGCATTACCATCTACCTCCGGTGGACTGTGGCGGCGCTGGTGGCTTATCACCAGAAACTGCAGGTGGCATCACGACAACTTGTAAATACAATCCCCTGTAAATATACCCTTTTCAAAGAAGTCCCCCAGGACAAGGGATCAGGCGCGGCCACCGCTCCCTGTGACACAGGAGCGTTAACCCCTTGGAGCCTGATACCTGAGTACCCCAAAGCCTGGGGCTCGATATATGCGGTCACTTCCCCTCTCCCCCCCCCCCCCCCCGTGTGCTGCCTTCTCTCCTGTGTGCTCTCTCCTTTCAGTCGTCTTCCCGCTGTGCGCTTTGTCTCTCTGCTCTACTGTGCACTCTCTCTGGCCCCTTGTGTACTCTCTCTGCCCCTCAGTGCTTTGTCTCGCCCCCTTGTGCTCTCTCCCCCCTATGGTATCCAAAGATGGTGGTGTGTAAGTGCGCACCTGGTCCACCGCCATCTTTATATACCCAGGTGTCCAAAGATGGTAGCCACCTGAGTAAGTGCTGGGTATACGCATGCGCACTTACTCTGGCGTTAATGTGTCAGCAGCAGTTTTGGGTGGTGGCAGTTTCAACACCGCTGGCAGTACTCCGCAATGTGCCAGTACCGCTAGTGGGTGCCATATTTGCACACCCTCCACTCTTTTTCCCCTGTGCGCTCTCTCTCCCTGTGCACTCCCCCCGTGCTGCCTGCACTCCGTGTCAGGACGGTACAGGATCTGTGGTGATGTCAGGGTCATGTGATTAGTCACATGCACATGCAGATCCAGGGTCAGGTGGTGTTGCGGTTGCACTCAGCAGTTACAGGCGTCGGTTTCGGGTGATGTTGGTCCAGCACCCCTGGCGGTATTGTGTGAAGGACCAGTACCGCTAGTGAGTGTGCAAATGTGCGTGCCACTGGCGCGTGTTATCGGGACAACATAACGCCAGAAGTGGATGACAGACGCTACAAGGAAATGGTAATTATATAGACTAGATGGAGCCCCAATGCTATTGCATCGGGAGTGTGGTGACGTCACGATGGGGAAGGCTCTGTGGCACTGGGGGTGACAGCCATCTCCCCCCCGTCGCCCCGATGCACTCTCCTCAATGTTCACTCAATCTCTCCCCAACCCTCTGAAATGTGTCGACAAATAGAAATCACCTATTCTAATATTCTAATTTTGATCGACTTCTTCAATGGTGGCATGGTTTGGTCCCATTATAGGATTACTCTTTCATATGGCAGCAGATTTATGCGAAATATTCACGTTCTAGTTAAAAGGCAAAGCATTAGCCACCAAAACCAGAAAGGTCTCAAACTGCCTAATTTCTTGTAACATTCAATTCATGCTACCATTTACTCATGCACCAATGACTGGCCTAAAACCAAAAGTCTACTGCCCAATTGCAATGGTTAAAGGGACACTGTCAGGTCATTTTTTAGTATGATACTAATATTACCCTGGAATAGGACCTTGGCAGACCTTTTAAAAACATGTAAAATCATTATTCTACCCTTTGTAGTTTCCATGTTATCATCATTGTCAGACCCTGCAGATAGCTGGTGCATTAGCCCTCTCCATTATAAGCAGAGACAATTAGTCCTGGCTGTGTTGAACTGTCATGTAATTATTCACTCCCTCTCAGTGCTGTGTTGTTTCACTTTCTGGAGCTACTGTTCTGTTCAGGACACAGAGGGAGAAAGCTAAAAGGTCTGCCTTATCTGATATAGATTCCATTTGTTTCTTTTAAAAGGAATGTGTGCTGTGAGAGATCCTGTGTTTATCTGATCTCTTGATTTTGCTGCAAGGAGAGTAGAGAAGAGGATACAGCTCCCCCTTCCCCCCCACTGATCTCCTGTGCTGTGATGTGACATGCATAATCATCATGTGGGGAGTGGACAGCAGACAACTAAGTGGATCATTCACTGTGATTGACAGATGGAATGAATCGCTTCATTTGAAGTTTACAGAAGATAGGAGGGGAATATTAATAATAGAAATACATAAATAAAGATTGCTTAGAGAAAGGACTTAGAAAATGATAGCAGCTACATATGGATTTTTGACCTGACAGTTTTCTTTAACTATTCCAACCAACCTAAATGAATCAAAGAAAGTAAGAGCAAATGGAACTAGTGAAATTATTCCCTTACTTATGCCGCCATGCTAAAATTATGTCCTCTTCAAGGATATACATACAGGAGGAAAATTTCCCATTCCTTCCATATTGAGCCAATCACACCAGCAGGTTGAAAGCATTTACAAACTTTAATATAATAAGACTAATATTAACATTTGGTAATTTTACAACACCGCAGCCTCAGAAGCATATTATATGCATAATTTAAACAAGGTGTATTTCTGGTTCTTCTGTATCGCATAAGAAACACAAATGCAGAACGTCTATTTAGAACAGGGATTTCAAGAAGTCTGCTGTGTGTTTGCTTAGCACAAAGTGTACTTATCTTTATGCATTGTATCACTTTATATGTTAATTTTAACAAGCTATTTTGCCTTTACACATAAATAAATTAAAACAGCAAGGTGGATGAGTGATTGATATTACAATGATCTTAGAGTGCCACCTTGTGGCAGAAATGGTGAGCAGCAGTGACTAAAATCAATGGTAATCAGGGGCGGACACCGAAACGGTTGAGCTGAAATGTTTTGGATTATTGAATTTTAGGATTTTTTTAATTTAATTTTTGAATTATTTTAAAGTTGGTGTTCTACCCTTGTGGCAATGTGCATAGGGAATCCAGATCTTGTACGGATAAAGGGTAGTATGATCTCCATGATGATTGTACACATTGCACATGTATATTAATTGTTATATGACCACCCACCTGCACTGGAAATAGAGGGGACAACTGTCACTGCGCACATTGCACACGGAAATAGAGGGCAGTCCTATTTGTCGATGCCGAATCACAAGTGGGTGGTCATGTGATAAGAAGTATCCGATCTGCACATTTGCAGTCATGTCCACCTAGATTCTCAGCTGCTTCTCCTAATGTTCTAGCACACCTGGAGAAGTGGGTGAGAAACTGGTCAGCATATGACTGCAGAAACTTTCTATTGCTCAGAAAATGTATTTACTTGATAAGAAGAAAAAAAAAAGAGGAAAATACCTTTTAAGAAATATTATTGTGCCCTAGCTTGTGTTGCTCTTTTCCATTTTGTGCTGCGTCATTCCATTGTAGATACTGTATATTCACAGTTGTCAATTTTGGAGCGCAGTATATGAAGCTTCTGCTCGATACCAATAGGAAATTTCTTTTAAATAGGGGTGATGAACCTTTTCTCTGGCCCCTGGGCAGATTTGCAAGAGCCACAGTGCTTTGGCCAACGGCCCCATTTTGTGGTCTTTTAAGGCTTCCTATACTCTTCCAGCAATTGCACACAGCATTAACTGCGGTAAATGCAAGGATTACATCCTAAGGCTAGCCAGTACAACGTCAGGATTTACAGTGTGGGCAGAATTAGCGCACTCTGCGCTCCCGTGCCACCGATGAAGACAATAGCACCATCGTCTCCTATGTATGTGATGGATATGCTCCACTCCCAGTGTCTCATGAAGTATACAGCAGTCTGTGTCTCCTATGTGATGTACATACAGCAATCTTGGTGTCTCATATGTGATGTACTGTATATGCAGCAATCTTGGTGTTTCAAATGTGATGTATATACAGCAATCTTGGTGTCTCGAATGTGATGGATATACAGAAATCTTGGTGTCTCATCTGTATTTTATAGTGCAGACGTCCAACTGCTTGAGTTCTTTAAATGTAACATGAGCAGTGATAATCTTCCCACTGAGACGACATGCCGTGTAACAGAAACCTGTGTTGACAACTTACTGCTCCGAGTTCTTTTCAAAACGTATTGGAAAGAGTCAACTGCACTACAGAGACGCAACCGTAGAAAAGTTGTTGTGAGTAGTTATGTGAGGGCTCATACTGTATATAGGGGGTTATGTGAGGGCTCATACTGTATATAGGAGGCTATGTGAGGGCTCATACAGTATAAAGAGGGGCTCTTGTTGTATAGAAAGGCTATGTAGAAGCCAACACTATATACAGTTAGGGCCAGAAATATTTGGACAGTGACACAAGTTTTGTTATTTTAGCTGTTTACAAAAACATGTTCAGAAATACAATTATATATATAATATGGGCTGAAAGTGCACACTCCCAGCTGCAATATGAGAGTTTCCACATCCAAATCGGAGAAAGGGTTTAGGAATTATAGCTCTGTAATGCATAGCCTCCTCTTTTTCAAGGGACCAAAAGTAATTGGACAATGGACTCTAAGGGCTGCAATTAACTCTGAAGGCGTCTCCCTCGTTAACCTGTAATCAATGAAGTAGTTAAAAGGTCAGGGGTGGATTCCAGGTGTGTGGTTTTGCATTTGGAAGCTGTTGCTGTGACCAGACAACATGCGGTCAAAGGAACTCTCAATTGAGGTGAAGCAGAACATCCTGAGGCTGAAAAAATCCATCAGAGAGATAGCAGACATGCTTGGAGTAGCAAAATCAACAGTTGGGTACATTCTGAGAAAAAAGGAATTGACTGGTGAGCTTGGGAACTCTAAAAGGCCTGGGCGTAAATGGATGACAACAGTGGTGGATGATCGCCGCATACTTTATTTGGTGAAGAAGAACCCGTTCACAACATCAACTGAAGTCCAGAACACTCTCAGTGAAGTAGGTGTATCTGTCTCTAAGTCAACAGTAAAGAGAAGACTCCATGACAGTAAATACAAAGGGTTCACATCTAGATGCAAACCATTCATCAATTCCAAAAATAGACAAGCCAGAGTTAAATTTGCTGAAAAACACCTCAAGAAGCCAGCTCAGTTCTGGAAAAGTATTCTATGGACAGATGAGACAAAGATCAACCTGTACCAGAATGATGGGAAGAAAAAAGTTTGGAGAAGAAAGGGAACGGCACATGATCCAAGGCACACCACATCCTCTGTAAAACATGGTGGAGGCAACGTGATGGCATGGGCATGCATGGCTTTCAATGGCACTGGGTCACTTGTGTTTATTGATGACATAACAGCAGACAAGAGTAGCCAGATGAATTCTGAAGTGTACCGTGATATACTTTCAGCCCAGATTCAGCCAAATGCTACAAAGTTGATTGGACGGCGCTTCATAGTACAGATGGACAATGACCCTAAGCATACAGCCAAAGCTACCCAGGAGTTCATGAGTGCAAAAAAGTGTAACATTCTTCAATGGCCAAGTCAATCACCAGATCTTAACCCAATTGAGCATGCATTTCACTTGCTCAAATCCAGACTTAAGACGGAAAGACCCACAAACAAGCAAGACCTGAAGGCTGCGGCTGTAAAGGCCTGGCAAAGCATTAAGAAGGAGGAAACCCAGCGTTTGGTGATGTCCATGGGTTCCAGACTTAAGGCAGTGATTGCCTCCAAAGGATTCGCAACAAAATATTGAAAATAAAAATATTTTGTTTGGGTTATGTTTATTTGTCCAATTACTTTTGACCTCCTAAAATGTGGAGTGTTTGTAAAGAAATGTGTACAATTCCTACATTTTCTATCAGATATTTTTGTTCAACCCTTCAAATTAAACGTTACACTCTGCACTTGAATTCTGTTGTAAAGGTTTCATTTCAAATCCAATGTGGTGGCATGCAGAGCCCAACTCGCGAAAATTGTGTCACTGTCCAAATATTTCTGGCCCTAACTGTATAAGGAGTTATGTGGGGGTCTCACTGTATACAGAGGGGCTATGTGGGGACTCATACTGTATAAAGGAGGCTGTGTGGGAGATAATTTTGTATATAGGGGATGTCAACATACTTAATTCTGCTCAATATTATTTTATATTAATTCACTTTTGTTATTGCTATTGAGCAGAATTAATTTCAGCCTATTAACATGACATTCTCTCATCATGGTCGCTCATGTGGCACCTTCGAAAAATATTGCCAATCTTCTTTAGAGCATTCTCTGGGGGCATACGTTTCACCCTCCCCTCCCAGATGCTGTCAATCACAGCTCAGCACTGTACGAGACTGTTAGGGTGCTTTCACACTAGCGTATTTTTCAAATCGCGGCATATGCGGTGAAAAAAACCACATCTGCCGCGATTACCGCATACTGGCTGCACTTGTGGCACGGACTCACAAGTGTCAGACCACACTTGTGTAGCAGGCCCAGATGCAGGCTGTAGTTGGGCCACTTGGGGGCGCCATTCATCTAGTGGTGCAGAATCATTGTACTGTGCAGCCCAGGCTAAATAAGGCAGCAGAGCTTGGGTTTGCTTTCAGACACTCTGCACCATTTGTATCAGTGTGAATGGTGCCCTATGCAGGCCCTCAGTGTGCATGGCAAGTCGCCTCCCATACCTTGGTTGAGGCGATTCATTAGCCTGCATCTGGGCCTGCTACACAAGTGTGGTCTGACTGCGTCCTGCAAGTGCAGAGTTGTTTTTTGTCTCTGGCATCGATGGTATGTTATGTGTTTACATAACATCTACATAAATGGCAGGACCCAAGATTTCAAAGTAGAGAATTGACTATGTCCAGAACATCATCTTTATGCACTGAGAATTTCTATTACAGCTGGTATTCCATTCTTCAGCAATTTGTGCCTTTCAATTAATAGTCTTTTCTTTGCATATCACTAAACCTTGGGCTGGCTACCAATCATCCACTTAAAGTATATCCATTGTTTTCATTTTTATTTTATAAATCAATAGGGCACATGAAAATAGGCAACTTTGATATATACCGTATATACTCGTGTATAAGCCGACCCGTGTAGAGACGGGCGAATCCTAAATTACTCGGACTCGCTAGACTGTAACGAGTCTGAGTCCAGGACTCGCTACTCGTTGCGAGTCTAGCGAGTCCAATGTAAATGAATGGGGAGGCGAGTATTGCAGCGATTCCTCTGCTGCCGGACCCTATAAGGGGTCTGGCAGCAGAGGAAAAACCTGCAAATCCCCATGTTATTCTTTTAAAGCCAGCAGCAAAAAGCCGCTGGCTTTTAAAGAATAATAATAATAAAAAAAAAAAAAAGATTGAAGGGGGAGGGGGGAAGGGGGGGGTCAGGGGGGGGAGGGGGGGTGCACCGGCCCGGCCGGCTACTTACCCCTGCCTCCGCCGCTGCCGCCTCAGCCGCAGGCTCGCTCCCCGAGTCTCTCTGCTTCTGTTTCCGGAGATTCCCGAATGGTGACAGGAGCAGTGAATAAATTAACTTGCGTCACTGCTCGGGAATCTCCGGAGCAGAGCGAGTCTGGCTGACAGCAGAGTTCAGCTCAGGTCCTAATGCCCTGAGCTGAACTCTGACTGTTTAGTCAGTTCTCAGCTCTGCTACTTCCCTGTCTGTGCTTAGACAGACAGGGAAGTAGCAGAGCTGAGATTGCGTTTTGGACTACGTCGGACGGAAGAGGATTTTTAAAATAAAGATGGAGTCCCTAATGGCTTTTTTGTTTTATTTTTAATAAAAAATTTTCTCTGTGTTTTTTTTTTTATATTGATTACTGGAAATTCATGGCGGTCATGTCTAATATTGGCGTGACCGCCATAAATTTCGGGCTTAGGGCCAGCTGATAATACAAAGCTGGCCCTAACCCCTTAATTACCCAGTGAGCCATTGCCACCAGGGCCACTGGAAGAGCGGGGTTCAGCGCCAGAGGATGGCGCTTCAATGAACGCGCCATCTTCTGGGGCGGCTGCGGGCTGCAATTTGCAGCGGGGGGTGCCCAGACAGCTTGGGCCTCCCTGCGCTGCGGATTCCAGCCCCCAGCTGCTTAGCTGTACCTGGCTAGACATAGAAATTGCGCGGAGCCCCACGCATTTTTTTTTTAATTATTTCATGAAATTCATGAAATAATAAAAAAAAAGGGCTCGCCTATATTCTTGTGTCCGGCCAGGTACAAATAGGCACCTGGGGGTTGGGGGCAGCCCGTCGCTGCCTGCTGGATCTGGCTGGTTCCAGAAATACGGCGAAGCCCACGTGAAATTTTTCTGAAAAATCCATAAAACAATCCTAAAAAAGGGACTGCCTCTTTATTAACCCCTCCACCATGGTCGAGGGGTTAGTAAAGATGCAATCCTTTTTTAGGATTGTTTTATAGATTTTTCAAAAAAAAAAATTACGTGGGCTTCGCCGTATTTTTGTAACCAGCCGGATCCAGCAGGCAGCGACGAGCTGCCCCTAACCCCCAGGTGCCTATTTGTACCTGGCCGGACACAAGAATATAGGCGAGCCCTTTTTTTTATTATTTCATGAATTTCATGAAATAATAAAAAAAAAAATGCGTGGGGCTCCGCGCAATTTCTATGTCTAGCCAGGTACAGCTAAGCAGCTGGGGGCTGGAATCCGCAGCGCAGGGATGCCCAAGCTTTCTGGGCACCCCCCGCTGCAAATTGCAGCCCGCAGCTGCCCCAGAAGATGGCGCATTCATTGAAGCGCCATCTTCTGGCGCTGAACCCCGCTCTTCCAGCGGCCCTGGTGGCATTGGCACGCTGGGTAATAAAGAGGTTAGGGCCAGCTTTGTATTATCAGCTGGCCCTAAGCCCGAAATTTATGGCGGTCACGCCAATATTAGACATGACCGCCATGAATTTCCAGTACTCAATATAAAAAAAAAACACAACACAGAGAAAAATGTTTTATTAAAAATAAAACAAAAAAGACATTAGAGACTCCATCTTTACTCCAAAAATCCTCTTCCGTCCGACGTAGTCCAAAAACGACATCTTCACTGCCACAACCCTGTGCATACATATACATATCTATGCACAGGGAGTGAGCAGGCTGAGAACTATCTCAGCTCTGCTACATCTCTGTGTAGGCGGGCTCTAGGATCCTGGAGCTGCCGCAGCCAGCAAGTCCCAGAGCCCAGCACACAGCACATAGCAGAAGCCGGAAGAGAGGTAAGGAGCATTTCTCCCCCCTCTCTTACTTCGCTCCCTGCGGACTCGTTACTGACTGCGAGTCATCCCTGAGATTACTCGCAGTGTAACGAGTCGGACGAATCCCTTACTACTCGGCGAGTACCGAGTAGTAACGAGTAGATTCGCCCATCCCTAGACCCGTGTATAAGCCGACCCCCCTACTTTTGCCCCCAAAACCTGGGAAAACCTATTGACTCGTGTATAAGCCGAGGGTGGACCCCAGCACAGGTATACATGCCTCCCCAGTCATAGTATACAGCAGCCTCCCCAGTGGTATACAGGCCTCCACAGTGGTAGTATACAGCAGCCTCCCCAGTGGTAGTATACAGCAGCCTCCCCAGTGGTATACAGGCCTCCCCAATGGTATATACAGGCACCAGCGGTGTATACAGCAGCCTCCCCAGTGGTGTATACAGCAGCCACCCCAGTGGTGTATACAGCAGCCTCCCCAGAGGTGTATACAGCAGCTCCAGTGGTGGTATATACAGGCAGCCCCAGAGGTGTATACAGCAGCCCCAGTGGTGGTATATACAGGCAGCCCCAGTGGTGGTATATACAGGCAGCCCCAGTGGTGGTATATACAGGCAGCCCCAGAGGTGTATACAGCAGCCCCAGTGGTGGTATATACAGGCAGCCCCAGAGGTGTATACAGACAGCCCCAGTGGTGGTATATACAGGCAGCCCCAGAGGTGTATACAGCAGCCCCAGTGGTGGTATATACAGGCAGCCCCAGAGGTGGTATATACAGGCAGCCCCAGAGGTGTATACAGCAGCCCCAAATGCTGGCACTTGCCCCCCTGCTTGTAAGGCGCCCCTCCCCCCCGGCTGCTTAACTTACCATCCCTGGTCTTCTGCATCGCGCGCGCAGGTCCCTCCGTGATCCGCTTGAGGAAGACGTCTGTACGTCGAAACATGTTGTGGTCTGGAGCTTTTTATGAATAAAGTTACGGAGATAAAGATTAAAGTATCCCGTCTCATACCTGCGCTCTACCTTAGAACCGCATATTCTAATTGAATTCTATTAATCTAATTCCATTGTGGAAAGCGGTGACAGAGCTGCAGGAGGGATAGGGTTAATGGATCAACCTGGTGTTTCCTGACCTAACCCTGGAGAGAGAGTGTGGACAGCACGAGGCCAGGAGCAGAGGTGATTGAGGACACAGGAGCACTACAGATCCAAGGCTGGCAGCCTGAGCCACAAAACTACGCTCACAATCTGGTTGTGCGGATCGGGCACAACCTTTAAAGGTTAGTTTGCTTATAATACGACCCCTTTAAAGACAGGAGAGGTCCACAGGTGGCGCAACACTATTTTTTCTTTTCATTTATCTTATGGGGTTTAATGGTATTTTAAGCATAGGAATGGGTCCTATGTTGCCATGTTTTACCTCACTATTTGGTGAGTGTTTTCAGGCCCGTATTTGGAGTTCCTGCCGCCCTAGGCACTGTCAGCGGTGCCGGCCCCCCCCCCCTCCGACGCGCCACATCCCCCCGCCGTGCCACGCCCCCGTCATGCCACGCCCCCTTCATGCCACGCCCCCCCATGCCCCGTCGTGCCACGCCCCCCTGCAGACAGACTGCTTTGAAATAAATACAAAGAGTAAAATCTTTTAATGATTTTAATTTGTTTATGTGCAAAAGGCAACAATAAGGTGATAAATCATCTTTTGGATAGTTAGGGATGAACTAGCAAGGTGCAGAGTAGTGATAGGAGGGGCTAAAAGGAGCTGGAGGTTCCCATTATGGTTGGAGTAGTGGATGGTTGCTAGATGACCACCACCGTGTCCCAAAAAGGCTGTGACATCAGCAAGGAGGTGGAAGTCATGTTTTGGGTCGTAATCATGTGGAGAGAGCTATTTTGCCCCTATAGGGTCCATGAAGGAGTGAAAAGGACCACGGCAAAGTATATATACTTTTAGACAGATCACTTTTTTTTCTTCGTACAAAATCATCCCCATGCATGACAATGCACCATCTCTTGGTACAGAGCATAGCCCTGAGTAATTGGCTGATATGGACATAGAAATAGAGAAAACCATGGTGTGGCTACCAGTCTCCCCTGATCTCAACCCTATTGAGAAACTTGGAAGTACCATTAAGCAAAAAAATCTAAGATGCTGTAAGACCTTAACCATCAAACCAGCAGCTCTGGGAGTCAATTCTGACATCCTGCAAACAAATGCAACCTTAAAACGTCCAAAACCTGACAAGTGCAATAAATGCAATATTTGTGAAGGTGATATCAAAGAAAGGTGATATACAATATGAGACATACAGGTAGGATGTTTTCATTGTGAGCCCCAATGGGGACAGTGTTGATGATGTATGTAAAGTGCTGTGGAGTTCATAGTGTAATGTAAATGTAAAAAAATATTTCTTCATATGTCGTCACAATACCGGGATCTGAGGCTCTTCTATTTTGAGGTCAGGGACTCTCTGACGCCGTGTTGCTGCTTGTCTCGCTGTCGTCCTCTTTTGACACTGCAGTGTGGTGGACAAGAGAGCATTAACTGGTTAATATCAAGAAGTATGGAGTGTACTAACTGAGCCATACACCCTCCCCATACCATGTCCAGCAGACATTGTAGGATTACTATATGGATTTTAGTATTAGAGTATGGACACACTGGCGTGAAACTCGGATGAGTGCAATGTGTGATTTTCTCACATTGCAGTCAGACCGATGTTAATCAATGCATGCGCACATGTGAAGGGAGGCCATAGAGGAACATTGCTGTCTGGACCGTATGTTCGTGCTTCCGGCATGTGTCAGCATGGACTTGCACACATGCCGGAGGCACGAAAGTGAAAGAGGACTTAATGTGTGAAAATGTGATTCTACACATGTACTATATTGTGGCACCTGTGAAGGGGCTGCAGGAGTGATTTAAAAACACTACTTTCTTACTATCAGTGTTTGCAGTCATGTTGGATTTTGCCTGCAGAGCGGGACTTCTGCGCCACTTGTACACACAGAACTGTTAGAATTGGCGTAGGAGCGTGATCTACACTGCATCTGACAGGTCAGTGCATAGAGAAGAGGCAGAGAAGTCTCACTCCGCGGGCAAAACCCAACAGGACTTCAAACAGCATGCTGCAGGTCTGTGTGAACCCCCTGCAGCATATAGCATGCTGTAAACAGGGTTGTGGAGTTGGTAAGGATAGGATCAGACAAGTGTCAGCCTTTTCGCTGACGGATCCGTGTAAAACTTAGAATTCTGCAGCCTGAGCGCAAGCATTAACGTGGTGTAACGATGTGTTCAGGCTGCGTATATATCCGTTACTGCAAACCGTGTTTCTGTGTGTGCTTAGAAATAGCACATATCCGGGACTTCTGTGTGAAGCGGCCGGCTGCGATGGGAGACCGGTAACCGTAGGGATATATGGGCAGCCGGAACCCAGAGTAAGGCTGGGGTCACAGTACCATTTTTCACATGCATTTTTGGAGACCTGCGTTTTCAAAAACGCATGTAAAAAACGCACCCATAGGCTCCCATGTTAAAAAACGCATGCCCTAATAGCCAAAAAGCATGTGTGACTGTCCCATGCGTTTTTGGAGCATATCCAAAAACGCATGCGTTTTTGTAGAAAACGCATGCGTTTTTGTAGAAAACGCATGCGTTTTTATAACATGGGTTCCTATGGAAAACGCATGCAAAAACGCATGTACAGTTAGTACCTTTTAGTGCCATTCAAAAACGCATGCGTTTCCCATAGGAGCCCATGTTAAAAAAACGCATGCGTTTTCTACAAAAACGCATGCGTTTTTTTAACATGGGCTCCTATGGGAAACGCATGCGTTTTTGAATGGCACTAAAAGGTACTAACTGTACATGCGTTTTTGCATGCGTTTTCCATAGGAACCCATGTTATAAAAACGCATGCGTTTTTCAAAACGCTCAAAAAAATACTACAAGCACTATTTTTATGTGCAGATTCAAAAACGCAGCCAAAAACGCAGGGAGCCATCAGAGACCTTAAAAAACTCATGCTGACATGAAAAACGCATGTAAAAAAGCATGCGTTTTTAAAAGGCACTAAAAAAATGCATGTCAACTGTGACCCCAGCCTTACAGCACGTTAACGCTTGCGCTCAAACTGCAGAATTCTAAGTTTTACACGGATCCGTCAGTGAAAAGGCTGACACTTGTCTGATCCTATCCTTATTTATTGTAGAACAATGGTAACATCAGGTTTTAAACGTTATTGTAATACAAGAATAAAGGTCTTTAGAAAGAACATAAAAATAATTCATAACATTAATAAACTCAGCACATTTTACATTGAACCACTATACCCAATTTGTTGTTATATATTTTAGTAGTCGGAGTCAGTCCATTTTCTACTGACTCCACCAAAATGGGTTGCGACTCTGACTCCACAGCCCATGCCTCATGTCTGTGGGTCACCCCCCTCCTATTTGGTATGCTGCAGGGCTATGGGCCAGCTCTCTCCCACATAGCATGTTACAGCAGGTCTGTGTAGGTTGCTCCCATCCCTCCACCCCCTAGCTATGCAATGCTGCAGTGCCTGCAGGCTGCTGCAGCCCAGGTCTGTGTGGGCCACTCGCTCCCATCCCCCCCATATGTATGCAATGCTGCAGTGCCTGCTGCAGCCAAGGTCTGTGTGTGGGCCGCTGTCATCCTGACCCCCCTACCCCTATATCATATGGGTGGGTGATAGCGGCCCACACAGGCTTGGGCTGCAGCAGCCTGCAGGCACTGCAGCAGTGCATAGATAGGGGGATGGGAGCAGCCCACACAGACCCGGGGCTGGGGCGCTGCAGCATTGCATAGATATGGGGGGATGGGAGCGGCCCACACATAACTGGGGCTGGGGGCACTGCAGCATTGCATAGATACATAATGTGGGGGGTGGGAGCGGCCCACACATACCTGGGGCTGGGGGCGCTGCAGCATTTCATAGACATGTGGGGGATGCTAGCGGCCCACACACAACTGGGGCTGCTGCAGCAATGCATAGATACATATGGGAGCAGCCCACACATAACTGGGGCTGTGGGCGCTGCAGGCATATGTTGGGGATGGGAGCGGCCCACACATACCTAGCATTGCATAGATACATATGGGGGGAGGGGGTAAAGGCCGGGGGCCTTACCCAGAGGGTCCATTCCCTGCTGCTGCTGCCAGCATGCCATGCTGCCTATGTCCTCCTGACTGCTGATTCCCTCCCTCCTCCTGCTGGCTCAGCTGGGGCTGGCTGGTTACAGACTCCTAGTACACACTTGTGGGTTGTTGTTGTGCTGTGCACATCACTGTACTTGATGCCTGCCGCAGCACCTCCCCGCCTATCCACCTTCAATGATGATGCATCATGAATCTGATGCATGATGATTGATGCCCCCTGCCCCGGCCCATGTTGCACCTTCACACACGCCTGGCGGGTGGCGGCGCTGCTGACTCAAACATAGCTGAGCTCAGCTGCTGCCTGTCTGTCGGGAATGTGCTGCCGCCCGCCCGGGCAGTGGCGTAGCAACTGTTTGTGGCGACCGGGGCGGTCGATAAATTTGCCGCAGCTGCCGCCCTTTGGTCGTTGATAATCCGGAAGCAATGTCTATAATGTTTTAGGATCTAGTCTGTTAAGTTAAAGATTACAACATCCACATGACTACATCACCAAAACCACCGGCAATACAATAACACATTACTAGAACCCCTGTCATTATATTGCCAGAACCATTGTCAATACAGTAATACATCACCAAAACCAGTCAATACATCATCAGAACCCCCATCAATTCAATAATACATCACCACTATAACCCGTCAGTACATGACCAAAACCACCATCAATAAAATAATACATAAACAGAACCACCATCAATACATCACCAGGACAGTACGTTCCCTATATAAATGTGTATGCCATACTGCTCATCCTCCTTCCACAGATCCCATACTGTTCACCCACCATATGCCCATGCAGATCATACTCTCCCCCCCCATACCCTTCCAATTTTCCATGCAGCCTCTCCCCTCCCATGTTCCACGCAGCCTCTCCCTCATCCATGTAGCTTCTCCCCTACGTTCCATTTACCTTCTCCCCCATCCACCCATCTTCTGTCCCCTTTTCCAAGCTGCCTCGTCCATCCATTAATTCATCCTATTCTGCCCCCTCTTCCAGGCTGCCTCATCCTTCTATTCTGCCCCCTCTTCCAGGCCGCCCCATCTATGCATCCATCCCATTCTGCCCCTTCTTCCAGGCCGCCCCATCCATCCATCTATTCCATTCTGTCCCCCCCAGGCTGCTATCTTCAGCTGTAACAGCACCTTACCTGACTCCACGCTCCTGATTCCGGATCCCTCATCCTGGCAGCTTCTTCCTCTGCGGCTCCCGATGTCCAGCTCGCCTGCACTCGCACCAGGCACCCGGACCACTCCTGTGTACATCCATATCCCTGCACCCCTGTCCCATTTATATCTCTGCACCCCTGTGCCCCATCCATATCCCAGCACCCCTGTGCCCCATCCATATCCCAGTGCCCCATCCCAGCACCCCTGCGCCCCATCCCAGCACCCCTGCGCCCCATCCCCGCACCCCTGTGCCCCATCCATATCCCTGCACCCCTGTGCCCCATCCCAGCACCCCTGCGCCCCATCCAGCACCCCTGTGCCCCATCCCTGCACCCCATCCATATCACAGCACCCCTGTGCCCCATCCCTGCACCCCTATACCCCATCCATGTACTTGGGTACATGGATATGGATGGGGTATAGGGTGCAGGGATGGGCAAAGGGGTGCTGTGATATGGATGGGGCACAGAGGTGCAGGGATGGGGCACAGGGTGCTGGGATATGGATGGGGCAGCACCCCTGTGCCCCATCCCAGCACCCCTGCGCCCCATCCCAGCACCCCTGCGCCCCATCCATATCCCTGCACCCCTGTGCCCCATCCCAGCACCCCTGCGCCCCATCCCAGCACCCCTGTGCCCCATCCATATCCCTGCACCCCTGTGCCCCATCCCAGCACCCCTGCGCCCCATCCCAGCACCCCTGTGCCCCATCCCTGCACCCCTGTGCCCCATCCCTGCACCCCATCCATATCACAGCACCCCTGTGCCCCATCCCTGCACCCCTATACCCCATCCATATCCATGTACTGGGGTGCCCCATCCCTGCACCCCTGTGCCCCATCCCTGCACCCCTGTGCCCCATCCATATCACAGCACCCCTGTGCCCCATCCCTGCACCCCTATACCCCATCCATATCCATGTACTGGGGTACATGGATATGGATGGGGTATAGGGGTGCAGGGATGGGGCACAGGGGTGCTGTGATATGGATGGGGCACAGGGGTGCAGGGATGGGGCACAGGGGTGCTGGGATATGGATGGGGCACAGGGGTGCAGGGATGGTGCACCATCCCTGCGCCCCTGTGCCCCATCCATATCCTAGCACCCCTGTGCCCCATCCATATCCTAGCACCCCTGTGCCCCATGCCTGCACCCCTGTGCCTCATCCATATCCTTGTGCCCCATGCCTGCACCCCTGTGCCTCATCCATATCCCTGTGCCCCATCCCTGCACCCTATCTTCAGCTGTTCCCAGCCATTGGAGGTGAGCCCTGCCGCCTGCTCCTCACACTTACCCGGCGCAGCGCGGCCTGAGCCACCGCCGCATGTGCTGCCCGGGCAGGAATCCCCATCTCTTCTTCTGCCGCCGCCACAACGCGTGCCATCTGGGTCGGACTGCCCCCCCCGCTCTCTGACATGGTCTCCTCCGCGGCGGGCCCCTCCTTCTCCTTTCCGGCGGGTCTGGCTGCTGCAGGCTGGGTGAGGTGGGCGGGCAGCGGGCCTGATGATCACGAACGAGGGGGGGAGAAGAGGGGGGGGCTTACCACCCGGCTGCAGACCTGGGTGAGGTGGGCGTGCGGCGGGCCTGATGACGACAGGGGGGGTATGAGGGGGCGGGGCTTAACGCCCGGCCGACCGAGGACAAGAGAGAAAAAAAAAAAAAAAAACGAAACACACTGAGACGCCGCCCCCCTCTGAATAGCTCCGCCCTAGGCACGTGCCTACGAGTGCCTAATGGCAAATACGGCCCTGAGTGTTTTACCTCAGTATTTGGTGAATTATTCATCTAAGTATTTGGTGAGTTATTCACCTCAGTACCTGGTGAATGTTTTACCTCACTATTTGGTGAGTGTTTTACCTCAGTATTTAGTGAGTGTTTTACCTCAGTATTTGGTGAATTATTCACCTAAGTATTTGGTGAGTTATTCACCTCAGTACTTGGTGAATGTTTTACCTCACTATTTGGTAAGTGTTTTACCTCAGTATTTGGTGAGTGTTTTACCTCAGTATTTGGTGAGTGTTTTACCTCAGTATTTGGTGAGTGTTTTACCTCAGTATTTGGTGAGTGTTTTTACTTCAGTATTTGGTCACTGTTTTCCCTCAGTATTTGGTGAGTGTTTTACCTCAGTATTTGGTCAGTTATTTACTTCAGTATTTGGTGTTTTCCCTCAGTATTTGGTAAGTGTTTTACCTCAGTATTTGGTGAGTGTTTTACCTCAGTATTTGGTGAGTGTTTTATTTCAGTATTTCGTGAATGTTTTACTTCAGTATTTGGCCACTGTTTTCCCTCAGTATTTGGTGAGTGTTTTACCTCAGTATTTGGTCATTTATTTACTTCAGTATTTCGTGTTTTCCTCAGTATTTGGTGAGTGTTTTACCTCAGTATTTGGTGAGTGTTTTACCTCATATTTGGTGATTTTTACTCAGTATTTGGTATTTTACCTCAGTATTTGGTGTTTTCCTCAGTATTTGGTTAGTGTTTTACCTCAGTATTTGGTGAGTGTTTACTTCAGTATTTGGTCACTGTTTTCCCTCATATTTGGTGAGTGTTTTACTCAGTATTTGGTCATTATTTACTTCAGTATTTGGTGTTTTCCTCAGTATTGGTGAGTTATTTACCTCAGTATTTGGTGAGTGGTTTACCTCAGTATTTGGTGAGTGTTTACCTCAATATTTGTCAGTTATTTACTCAGTATTGTGAGTTTTTACCTCAGTATTTGGTGAGTGTTTTACCTCAGTATTTGGTGAGTGTTTTACTTCAGTATTTGGTGAGTGTTTTACTTCAGTATTTGTCACTGTTTTCCCTCAGTATTTGGTGAGTGTTTTACCTCAGTATTTGGTGATGTTTACTCAGTATTTGGTCAGTGTTTACCTCAGTATATATGATGTTTACCTCAGTATTGGTGTTTCCTCAGTATTTGGTGAGTGTTTTATCTCATATTTGGTCAGTTATTTACCTCAGTATTTGGTGAGTGTTTTACCTCAGTATTTGGTGAGTGTTTTACCTCAGTATTTGGTAGTGTTTTACCTCAGTATTTGGTGAGTGTTTTAATTCAGTATTTGGTCACTGTTTTCCCTCATATTTGGTGAGTGTTTTACCTCAGTATTTGGTCAGTTATTTACTTCAGTATTTGGTGTTTTCCTTCAGTATTTGGTGAGTTATTTACCTCAGTATTTGGTGAGTGTTTTACCTCAGTATTTGGTGAGTGGTTTACCTCAGTATTTGGTGTTTTCCCTCATTACTTAATGAATGTTTTACCTACATTTGGTGAGTGTTTACCTCAGTATTTGGTGTTTTCCCTCATTACTTAATGAATGTTTTACCTCAGTATTAGTGATGTTTACCTCAGTATTTGGTGATTATTCACCTCAGTACTTGGTGAATGTTTTACCTCACTATTTGGTGAGTGTTTTACCTCAGTATTTGGTATTTTACCTCAGTATTTGGTGTTTTCCCTCAGTATTTGGTAAGTGTTTTACCTCAGTATTTGGTGAGTGTTTTACCTCATATTTGGTAGGTTTTACTTCAGTATTTGGTCACGTTTTCCCTCAGTATTTGGTGAGTGTTTTACCTCAGTATATGGTCAGTTATTTACTTCAGTATTTGGTGTTTTCCCTCAGTATTTGGTGAGTGTTTACCTCAGTATTTGGTGAGTGTTTTACTTCATATTTGTGAATGTTTACTTCAGTATTTGGCCACTGTTTTCCCTCAGTATTTGTGAGTGTTTTACCTCAGTATTTGGTCTTATTTACTTCAGTATTTGGTGTTTTCCCTCAGTATTTGGTGAGTGTTTTACCTCAGTATTTGGTGAGTGTTTACCTCAATTTGGTGAGTGTTTTACCTCAGTATTGGTATTTACCTCAGTATTTGTTTTTCCCTCAGTATTTGGTTAGTGTTTTACCTCACTTTGGTGAGTGTTTTACTTCAGTATTTGGTCACTGTTTTCCTCAGTATTTGGTGATGTTTTACCTCAGTATTTGGTCAGTTATTTACTTCAGTATTTGGTGTTTTCCCTCATATTGGTGATTATTTATCATATGGAGTTTACCCATATTTGTGTGTTACCTCAATATTGGTCATTATACCTCTATTTGTGATGTTTACCTGTATTGGTGTGTTCTCAGATTGTAGTGTTTTACTATTGTGAGTTTACTTCATATTTGTCTTTTCCCTCATATTGATGTTACTCATATTTGGTGAGTGTTTACTCTATTGTCAGTCCTCATATAGTGGGGTTTCCCATATTGGAGTGTTTTACTTATTGAGTTTACTCAGTTTGTCATGTTTACTCGATGGTCAGTATTACTTCAGTATGGTTCTCATATTGGAGTTATTACTATATGTGAGGTTTACTCATATTTGATGTTTACTCTATTGGTTTTCCCATATATGATTTTACCATATTTGTGATGTTTACCTCATATGGTTCCTCATTTTAATGAATTTTTACCCAGTATTATGATTTACTCTATTTGGATTCACCTCAGTATTGGTAGTTACAATGTGATGTTTCTATATTGGAATTTACTCATATTGGTTTTCCTCATTTGTAAGTGTTTACACATTGTATTTTTACCAGATTTGGTGATGTTTTACTTCAGTATTTGGTCACTGTTTTCCCTCAGTATTTGTAAGTGTTTTACCTAAGTATTTGGTCATTATTTACTTCAGTATTTGGTGTTTTCCCTCAGTATTTGGTGAGTGTTTTACCTCAGTATTTGTGAGTGTTTTACCTCAGTATTTGGTGAGTGTTTTACTTCAGTATTTGTGAATGCTTTACTTCATATTTGGCCACTGTTTTCCCTCAGTATTTGGTGATGTTTTACCTCATATTTGGTCATTATTTACTTCAGTATTTGGTGTTTTCCCTCAGTATTGGTGAGTGTTTACCTCAGTATTTGGTAATGTTTTACCTCATATTTGGTGAGTGTTTTACCTCAGTATTTGGTGAGTTTTCCCTCAGTATTTGGTCAGTGTTTAACCTCAGTATTTGGTCAGTTATTTACTTCAGTATTTGGTGTTTTCCTATATTGGTGAGTTTATTTACTCATATTTGTGATTTTACCTCAGTATTTGGTGAGTGTTTACCTCAGTATTTGGTGTTTTTCCCTCATACTTAATGATGTTTTACTCATATTTGTGAGTGGTTTACTCAGTATTTGGTTTTCCCTCATTACTTAATGAATGTTTTACTCAGTATTTAGTGAGTGTTTTACCTCAGTATTTGGTGAGTTATCATTTTTTCTCATATTTGGTTTTACCAATTTGTTTACTCATATTTGGTGTTTATTTGTATTCTCATTTGTATTTCATTGTTATTATTCTATGGTTTCCTCAGTATTTGGTGGTTTTTCTCAGTATTTGGTGTGTTTTTTATTCTCAGTATTTGGGATGTTTTACCAGTATTTGTTGTTTTCTCATTTGAGTTTTTGTATTTGTATTTTCTTTTTGTGAGGTTTTAGTATTTGGTATTTTTCTTCAGTATTTGGTGGTTTTCCTCATATTTGGTGTTTTTCCTAATTGTATGTTTTCATTTTAGATTTTCTCATTTTGTGTTTTACCTCATATTTGTGATGTTTTACCTCAGTATTTGGTCATGTTTTTCCTCAGTTGTGGTGTTTTTACTTATTTGGTGTTTTCCTCTATTTGGATTTTACCTCAGTATTTGGTGAGTTTTACTCATATTTGTGGTGATTTTACCTGTATTTTGGTATTTTACCTCATTATTTTATATTTTGACTTTTCTGTATTTGGTTTTTACCTTGTTGGTATTTCTTTACTATATTTGGTTGTTTTACTTCAGTATTTGGTATGTTTTCCCAGTATTTGGTGAGTGTTTTCCTAGTATTTGGGATGTTTTACTTAGTATTTGGTTTTCCTCAATTTTAGTTTTACCTCAGTATTTGTGGTGTTTTACCTCAGTATTTGGTGAGTGTTTTACTCATATTTGTAAGTGTTTTCCTCAGTTTTGGTGATGTTTTCCTCAGTTTTGGTGAGTGTTTTACCTCGTAATTGGTAGTATTTTATTCATATTTGG
>JARQOC010000004.1:236735320-236755759 GCA_033576535.1 Allobates femoralis
TACAGCAGCCCCAGTGGTATATTCAGCCCCAGTAGTAGTATACAGCCCCAGTGGTAGTATACAGCCCCAGTGGTAGTATACAGCCCCAGTGGTAGTATATACAGCCCCAGTGGTAGTATACAGCAGCCCCAGTAGTAGTATACAGCCCCAGTGGTAGTATACAGCCCCAGTGGTAGTATATACAGCCCCAGTGGTAGTATACAGCAGCCCCAGTGGTATATTCAGCCCCAGTGGTAGTATACAGCCCCAGTGGTAGTATACAGCAGCCCCAGTGGTAGTATACAGCAGCCCCAGTGGTATATTCAGCCCCAGTAGTAGTATACAGCCCCAGTGGTAGTATACAGCCCCAGTGGTAGTATACAGCCCCAGTGGTAGTATATACAGCCCCAGTGGTAGTATACAGCAGCCCCAGTGGTATATTCAGCCCCAGTGGTAGTATACAGCCCCAGTGGTAGTATACAGCCCCAGTGGTAGTATACAGGGCCCCAGCAGGGCCCCCCTCAAAGTTTTGCGCCCCCACCTCCCTTTCTGGGCCCCCCCGCATGCAGCGCTGTGCATATACATTACCGGTCTAGCAGCTGTCACCCTCCGATGGCGGATCGCGGCTCCCGGCTCCGGGCTCCATCTTCCACGCTGTCTTCCTGCTTTGTGACCGGGGCTCATCGCGCATCGCGATGACGTCATCGCGACGCGGGCCGGTCACCTGACAAGCAGGAAGACAGCGAGGAAGATGGAGCCCGGAGCCGGGAGCCGCGATCCGCCACCGGAGGGTGACAGCTGCTAGACCCGTAATGTATATGCGCAGCGCTGCATGCGGGGGGGCCCAGAAAGGGAGGTGGGGGCGCAAAACTTTGAGGGGCCGTATTGACTCGCGTATAAGCCGAGGGGGGCACTTTTCAGCCCAATTTTTGGGCTGAAAAACTCGGCTTATACGCGAGTATATACGGTATACGGAACGAGAATATAAAAGGCAACACTTATTTATGCTCCCATTTTACAGAAGCTAAACTCAAAGACCCAAGACTATTTCTGTGTACACCAAAGGCTTTTTTTCTCTCAATTATTGTTCACAAATGTGTCTAAATCTTTGTTAATGACCACTTTTCTCTTGCCGAGATAATACATCCGCCTCAGCATGCTGATCAGACAGCATGAGTATTGCACAGGTGTGCCTTGGGCTGGCTACAATAAAAAAAAACACTGATTTTTCTTAGGCCGAGTGCCTTACTAGCAGTTTATTTTTGCACCAAATCTGCATCTCCTGGCAGGCAAACCAATGCAGAAAAAAATAATGCATTTTCAAATTTTTGGTGCATGTTTACCCATGTGTTTCTATCTTATGCAAAACACTGTAAATGACTGCATAAACACTAGTACATGCTCTCATCATCTCCCACCTAAACTACTGCAATCTCCTGCTCTCTGACCTCCCCTCTAGCACCCCTCCAATCTATTCTAAACTCTGCTGCCCAACTAATCCACCTATTCCTCTCCTCTCTGCCAAGCCCTTCACTGGCTCCCCACTGCCCAGAAGCTCCAGTTCAAAACCCTAACCATGACACAAAAAGCCATCTGCAACCAGTCTCCTCGATACATCTGTGATATGGTCTCCGGGTACTTACCTGCACGTAACCTCCGATCCACATAAGATCTCTTTCTCTACTCCCCTTTTATAACAACCGCATGCAAGATTTTCCCTGTGCATCCCTGATATTCTGAACGCTCTACCAACATTTCAGACACTTACCTACTGTGGGAACCTTCAAAAGGAACCTGTAAACCCACCTCTCTTGACAAGCCCACAGCCTGCAGTAAACTGCAGTCCACTATACCGGCGCACGACCAGCTCTAGCCTCACCTACTGCATATCCTCATACAATCCTTTGTAGACTGCGAGCCCCCGCAGGCATGTCCTCTCTCTCCTCTTGTACCTGTCTGTGCCTTTTATTTTTTATAATTAATGTACTTGTCTATGTATGCCCCTTTTTGACGTATATAGTGCCATGGAGTAAATGACGCTATAATAATAATAATAATAATTAATAATCATACAGTCCTAAGAAAAAAACACAGGGAAAAATGCAGATCGAATGAGCATGTTGTGTCTTTTTTCTGCCTCAAAATTAGCAAAGAAAAAAAAAACCATGAAGATGGTCACACTTAAAGAGGACCTGTCACACCCCTGTTGCATTGCAAACTAAATGCAGCACGTCTGCTGCATTCAGGGAAGGGTTCCCCCTTGTTTCTAGCCCCCCTGTAGGCTTTAAAAAAGACATTAGAAAACTTACAGTTAAGTAGTCTAATGGGTGGGATCTTATTAAGAGGTCTGTACTGCTGTCACAGTCCTCCAGTCTCCCTCCTTGTGTATTCCGCCCCCTTCTATGTCTCTGTGCCACCTCCTGTTCTGCTGAGTCTGCCTTGCTCTTTTACTCCTGCTCTGTGTGACATCAGGAGCAGAAGAAGAGGAGAATAAGGACCTGGTCGGTGATCCCAGAGAGGCAGATTTCCCAAATGTTCGGACTGACAGGAGTCAGTGTATGGAGCCGGTCATTAATCCAGAAAGGTAACTCCAGAGAAAGGGGGCTGTATACAAATCAAGCTCAGCGAAAGGACAGTGTGATATGTCCCCTGGGATATCGCTGCAGCAGAGGTACAAGAAGTCGTGTGGACGTATCCGCGTTTGAAACAGGCTCTAAGTCACAAATGTTTTGTGAACTGTGCAGTTTAACCACAATTGAGATTGATTGTATGTCATTTCTTTTATGTAACACCGAAGGGTGGTATATGTTTGGTTTACATAAAGTCATTTATATATTTAAATAAATTGACTGGACTTGCTAAATAGAGACCGTGCCAGAGTGCCCTAATCCGATACCAAGCGAGTGTCCCCCAACACGTTCAGTGAGCAGTACCTAACAATATATAAATAACACACTATATGTATATACACAGTGCTTAGCAAAGACTAGTACAACCCTTTAAAAAGATTTTAAAGATCATTTCACTGAGAACAAATTCCAAAATTATGGCGAGACTGAGCATCACGGTATATTTTTTAACCCATAACATGTTAAATTGTATTATCACCCTGTTAAATAATCTTAAGTGTAAATGTCATTTCATTGGAAAAAAAATAAAACCCAATGCTGCACTGGTTGTTAATGATGGGTCACAAAAATAAGGCCCCTTTTACATCACAGTTGCGGTGAAAAAACTGCAACTGCCGCGATTACCGCATAACGGCTACACTTGTGGCACACTTGCGGCAAGCCCCATACAATGTCTAGGGGGCTTGTGGTAGGTGCGGCAAGTGTGGTTTCGGCACTTGCGGCAGGTGCGGCAGCGAAAAAACCGCTGATGTGAAAGGGGCCTAAGACAATGATTTTTTTAATGACACATGACTTATGTTCACATATTTTTCTGTGGTGTTTTAAAAGCTGCATTCTGTCTGTGGGGGACTGGCCAGCAGCTGATACCACTGTGTGTGAGAGGAGGATGGTTGTGAGCCGTGTGGGGAGCCAGCAGACAAAGGGTTAATAGAGATTGCGATGTGGAGACAGATGACAGAAAAGAAAAGCTTGTAAAGAGTTTACATCCTGACATTGCTCAGCGATTCAGTGTCTCTGTGAGCAGCAAGCACACAGTGTATGCCACGCCCCCTCTCCATTATCTCATCACATTTCTTTATTCACAGTGAAGACGGCTCTGACACAGAATGAGATTTACTCACAGTGCACTCAGGACATCTTGTGCACGGATTATAATGGCAACCAGCCAGAATTTTCTAATTAACTATTTTACAAAATTTATTAAAATCACTTACTCTACATTATTATCAAATAAAAATGTAAACGGTGGTTACGCTTTAAGTTTAATTCAAATCAGTTGATGCAAAAAAAGAATACACCCCACATCAAAACTTACTACATCTAATATTTTGTATGACCTCCATCATTTTTAAAGGACAGGACTAAGTCTTCAAGGCATGAAATGAACAAGCTGACAACATATTGCAACATCTTTTTCCATAATTCAAGAATGATCTCTTTCAAGGTACCGTCACACAGGGACATATCGCTGGCGATGTTGCCGGGGATCGCGGGAGCGCGCATCCCTGACAACATCGCCGGCGAGATGTCAGACTGAGCAACTTACCGGCGATGTCGCCGGCTAGTTGCCGCCGCTATCGCTCGCTGGGTTGCCCAGCAACCCAGCGAGCGATAACTCGCAATGTTGTAGATAGGCGGAATCGCCCGCAACATTGCAGGTTGCCGCGTTACACAGGGCGATCAGGCATGATCGCCTCAGCAACATCGCCAGGTTTCCCAACATTGTTGGGAAACCTGGCGATGTTACTCAGGCGATTCATCGCCTGATTATCGCCCTGTCACACGCGGCAATTCGCCGGCGATATGTCCCCGTGTGACGGTACCTTCAGTGCCTGGATTCTGGATGGAGAGTGATGCTCAACTTGCCTCTTCAGAATTCCCCCATAGGAGTTCAATTGGGTTCAGCTCAAAAAACATATTTGGTCAATGAATCACTTTCAACCTGTTCTTTATATTATTTAACTCTAACAGTGGACTTAGACATGTCTTTCAGATCATTGTCATGTTAAAAATGTGAATGTCTACCAATGGCACAGAGTGACTGTAGTATCTTCTCATTCAACATAAACCAGTACATCTGTGAATTCATGATATCAGCAATGAAATGTAGCTCTTCGACACCAGAAGCTCTCATTCAGCCTCACTCAAGGACAATGCAACCACCAGGTTATTTTGTTTTTGGCGGCATTTAAAGAGAATTTCTCCGTATGATCAATCCTCCAAAGCCATATATATGGGCAAACAGATCATTGTAAGCTAAATAAAAACGATACCTTGGTATCTGTGATCTCATATCTTATTTTACAGATATCCACATTCTTTCTTAGACTAAATTAACTGTTAATCTATGGGCTAGACACAGATCTCATAGAGATCATCCCTCTAGGGGATGATTTTAAATTAAAGGGGAAGTACCAGTGTGAGACAAGTCTTAAATGCTAATTTCTGATCTCCTGATCCCAGCTGAGTTGTATGTGATTATGGGTAAGCTCACACTGGCATATAATTCAGACCAGTACTATCTGAGGTTTTATCGTATAGCACTCGCTCCAATAAGATACTATGGAGAAGGAACGACCAGCGCTTTTTTCTTTTCCATCAGAGACAGTACACATTCATACACGTCTATGGGTGTGCGCAAAACAATGGAGAATGGAGAAGATGGGGACATTAGGTTCTCTATATTTTCCTCACTTGTGCTCAGATTTTCGCACGTGAGAGAATCAAACCACAGTAAATGACACTTGGCTCAAACTCTGAGTAGACTTTGAGAAGAGCGTCATTTGCATTAATTCTCTCATGAGAGAATGATGGTATCATGAGTCTTATAGCATTTTGAGTTATTTTTTACTTTGTGTGTTAATTTCTTCAGTACCTAATGTTGTTCCTTTGCTAGTAGTGCTAGGAAGGCATGTTGCAGAGTGTCCACTCCCACCTCCCCTTAAGCAGCCATGTGAACCTTCAGCTGTAGTCTGTGATAGCTCAGATTTCCCTGACCAGCCTAGAGTGGAGGTGTTTGAGCCACTGCTGTATGATGATCAGCCAACCTGGTGCAGTTTTCCCTTACTGCTGTCAGGAGCAAAGCAGCAGGTTCTAAGTAGTTGTACTTTTGTGTTTTTCCTGTTCTTTTGTGTGGGTAGAGAATTTTTATTCCAGGGTCTTGTTAGGAGATAGGGTAAAGCTGGAGGCTCAGACCTTGCCACCTTTACGCGTGTACCTCTTCGATAAGAGATAGCACAGGGTCCAAGAGGTTAAGGAACAGACCAGGCATCCCTTCCCTGGAATTAGCATTAAACCTCGTTAGTCCCCTTGACAAATGGTCACACTAGTATTGCCTACTTTCATTTAAAATAACCCCTGAAGTGCAGATTGTCAGTGAGATTTGTGTGCAGCACTTAAGGGGCCGTCACACGTGTCAATATTGCTATCAATGTCGCTGCTGCACGTGATGTTGCAGCGATATGTGAAATGGTATATCTCAGCGCTGGGAGCTGGTATCCATGGTAAACGGCAGGTATGTAGGCAGCGCGCGCTGCCTAGATACCCGATGTATACCTTGGTTACCAACCTTCTCCGCTCACCGGCTGATATCCAAGGTACACAGCGGGTAACTAGGGTCCCTAGTTTACCATAGATACCAGCCTGCTCCCGCTAACCGCAGCCTGGCAACGGGAGCAAAACATCGTGGAAACTATATTTAAATCATTTCCAGGATGTTGCTGGTCCACTGATCGCTGGGTGAGTCTGCCTGTGTGACAGCTCACCAGCGATCAGCAATCAATGTCGCCAGCGATCAGATCGCTGACGACATTGACGTGTGACGGGGCCTATAGATCTTAATAGCTTATTTACATATTAAGTAAAATGTGACTTTTCTGAAAGAAGACATTGAATTGCAGATATCAAACTATAATTTTATTCTATCACCCACATACACATGTAGTTGGCTCAGGAGGGTTGATCCTACTGACAGATCCTACTAAACCCCTTCATCCTCAGGGTGATTTTCCCTTTTTTTCCCTTCCCTTCTTCCAAGAGCCATAACTTATTTACTTTTCTCTCCACATACCCATAAGAGGGCTTGGGTTTTGCAGGACAAGTTGTAGTTTTGACTGACATCATTATGCCAGTGTACTGAAAAATGGAAAAAATCCAAGTGTGTACAATTTGCAAAATAAAAATGTAATTCCACAGTTGTTTTGGTGTGTGTTTAGTTACTATGTTTACTATATGGTTAAATTGACCTGATACAAAAGCAAAATAACTGCATTTTTTAGCATCTGTATACTGATCTGGAGAATTACAGTATATTGCCACCATTTTCCGAGACCTACACCATTTTCATTTTTGGGGATCTGAGAGTGAGTGAGGGCTTATTTTACTGTGCCCTGAGCTGATGTTCTTACTAATACCATTTTGTGGTAGTTGTGATGTTTTGACTGCCTCTTACTACGGTTCATTGAAAAAGTTGCAGCAGCCAAAATCCCGTAACTTTGGCGTTTTGCAATACTTTCAGCGTTTTTGCAGCTTTTTTGATGAATCAAACTACATATACTCGCGTATAAGCCGAGTTTTTCAGCCCAAAAATTGGGCTGAAAAGTCCCCCCTCGGCTTATACGCGAGTCATACGGCCCCCCTCAAAGTTTGGCGCCCCCACCTCACTTTCTGGGCCCCCCCGCATGCAGCGCTGCACATATACATTACGTGTCTAGCAGCTGTCACCCTCCGGTGGCGATCGCGGCTCCCGGCTCCGGGCTCCATCTTCCTCTCTGTCTTCCTGGTTGTCATGTGACCGGCGCGATGACGTCATCGCGCTGAGCCCCGGTCACAAAGCAGGAAGACAGCGAGGAAGATGGAGCCCGGAGCCGGGAGCCGCGATCCGCCACCGGAGGGTGACAGCTGCTAGACACGTAATGTATATGTGCAGCGCTGCATGCGGGGGGGCCCAGAAACTGAGGTGGGGGCGCCAAATTATGAGGGGGGCCCTGCTGGGGCCCTGTATACTACCACTGGGGCTATATACTACCACTGGGGCTATATACTACCACTGGGGCTATATACTACCACTGGGGCTGTATATATACTACCACTGGGGCTATATACTACCACTGGGGCTGTATACTACTACTGGGGCTATATACTACCACTGGGGCTATATACTACCACTGGGGCTATATACTACCACTGGGGCTGTATATATACTACCACTGGGGCTATATACTACCACTGGGGCTGTATACTACTACTGGGGCTATATACTACCACTGGGGCTATATACTACCACTGGGGCTATATACTACCACTGGGGCTGTATGTATACTACCACTGGGGCTATATACTACCACTGGGGCTATATACTACCACTGGGGCTGTATACTACTACTGGGGCTATATACTACCACTCGGGCTATATACTACCACTGGGGCTGTATGTATACTACCACTGGGGCTATATACTACCACTGGGGCTATATACTACCACTGGGGCTGTATACTACTACTGGGGCTATATACTACCACTGGGGCTATATACTACCACTGGGGCTGTATGTATACTACCACTGGGGCTATATACTACCACTGGGGCTGTATACTACCACTGGGGCTGTATACTACCACTGGGGCTATATACTACCACTGGGGCTGTATATACTACTGGGGCTGCGTGTATACTACCACTGGGGCTGCTGCTGTATACTACCACTGGGGCTGCTGCTGTATACTACCACTGGGGCTGCTGCTGTATATACCACTGGGGCTGCTGCTGTAACACTGCTGGGGCCTGTATATACCACTGGGGAGGCTGCTGTATACCACACTGCTGGGGGCTGTATACCTGTGCTGGGGTCCACCCTCGGCTTATACACGAGTCAATACATTTTCCCAGGTTTTGGGGGCAAAAGTAGGGGGGTCGGCTTATACACGGGTCGGCTTATACACGAGTATATACGGTAACTTTATTTAAACATGAACTGCAGACAAATCACTGCAAAAATGCAGCTAAAATGCAACAAAAACACAGCAAACCTGATTTTCTTTTATTGCCAAGAGAGCAGGTTTTGCTGCAGATAAAAAGCAGTAAAAAAAAAAAGCAACATGTGAACATTCATAACAGAACAGAGATGAAACTGAAGCAACATGGAGGACATTCTGAAATTCAGAACAGAATCCCACAGCCCTCAGTGGCAGAGTCGGACCTGAACTTCCAGGTTGTGAAATGCTGGTAGGCAGAGCTAGATCCCACAACCCTTCACAGCCTGTCTTGCAGTGAAAGAGTGAAATCTCACGCTTTGCACTAAAGGGGATGTCACACGCGTCGATATCGCTGTCAATGTCGCTCATACGTCACTGATTTTCAGTCGTTCAAGCGACGTAAAAGTGACGCAGGAGCGACATTGAAGCGTGTGACCAAGCGATGCAACCAGCGATATGTCGCTGATCGCAGGTTTCACTGCCAGATGTAAAACCTGTCGCTGATCGCTCAGTAGACCTTGTGCATCGCTGCGTGTGACACTAAACCCAGCGACGTATTTTCTATTTTGACAACGTACAAGCGACTAAATAAAATCGCTCGCAAGATGGCGACATCACCGCATCGCTGGGTCATATTGACGCGTGTGACATCTTACCTGCGATAATTTCACATCGCTCAGGCGATTAATAATTTGTGACGCATGAGCGATATCGCGGGCGACATTGACACGTGTGACAGGCCCTTAACTCAGGGCTGCATTGTATTATTTAAGTGTTACAGCTGTTACTGAATGTTAATATTACAGTGGTTACAGTTCAGTAACCACTTTAATAATTTATACGGCAACACTGGGTTAGTGCTAATGACAAGATTTCAGTATTTCATTGCAAGAGCAGCTAAGATGGGTTATAGGATTCAGCTCTGCATACTAGGATGTTGGGGCTAGAAAATTGAGCCCTCTCAGGTACATTAAGGATCCTTCTGGGTAAGGGGGGAATTAGATTATATTTGGACAAAATTACTAGTCTGGAACTGTCCGGTGTTTTACAAAATATAATGGGTAGGTCTTGACTGCAGGGCTGTGGAGTCGGTAAGTCAAACCACCGACTCAGACTCTTTCATATATAGCTCATGATTAAGTGATAAATTTATTGTAGTACAATGTGAACATCAGGCTTTCATGATTATTAGGATACAATAATTAAGATATTTAGAACATATAAATAATTAATAATATTCAGCACATTCAGCATTGAACTACTGTACCCAATATACTATATATTTTAGGAGTCGTAGTCAGTCCTTTTTCTACCAACTCCAACTCAGACTCCACCAAAATGGGCTACGACTCAGACTCCACAGCCCTGCTTGATGGGTGATGGGCACACCAACTGCCAGCATGTAGGACCACCTTTCAGCGACATTTCAGCTACAGGCAGTGTATTAGTCAGTGACAAATGATAATTAATGCAAGCCATTTTAGTGAAAAATGTAACCTGTTAAAACCAGGCAACTTTTTTTTTCTGTTTTGTAAACTATTTTTATTAGTTTTCAAGATTAGAATGAACAGTAGCATAGCATGTTTTAAATACACATTGCAATAAAATTATTTTTTTAAATAATAAATAAAACGCTTAAAATGGATGCTACTGTACTAATTACAGCTACTAAAAAGCAAACAGAATAAAGTCCTACTGTGCGTTGTTTATAACATTACAGTTCTTGGCCCACACATCCCCTGGATATATGGAGAGAGAAAGAAAAAAAAAAAACACACCCAAAGTACTCAATGTCACTAGGGTGAAGAGGTTTTCTAAAATGCATCCTGTTTTTTTTTTTTTTTTTTTGTAGGCCTTCACTTTTAGGATTCCTAAAGTAAAAGGTACCCTTCAAATCTTCTACACTAACACTTTGTACCTGAACGGGCAAAGTAGATCTTGAATTTCTTCCCTGGATTAAAAAGTTTCACTAAAAGCCTCCATTTGTTAAAGAATTTGACTGTAGCTCGCTCTTTATACCTTTCTGTATCAAGGCGTTCTATACCAAATAAATGTTTGCGCTTTACAGTTATGGCAACTATTTCAGGACTCTCTTGTTCTAGCAACTGACAAATAAACACCACTAGTATTATTGGAATTGCCTGAGGTACTGACTTATTTCCTTCAAAATCATCTTCTGGGAATTTTTTTATTTAATAAATATGGACATGGAAAATGAGAACAGAGCATTTAATATGTAGCACATGGCAGCAGTGTTAGGGTATGTGCTCATGGGGTTAGTTAAAGTGTTTCTAGTGGAAACTGCTTCAAAAACAATTCTGTGTGACATTTTTGGAGGAGTTTTTGGTTTCCTTTTTTTCCACCTTTTGATTGGACAGTGCTTAATTTAAAACATTGTGCATTTAGAGATGCTTCAAAGAAGGAACTTTCCAAAATCTGAAGTGGAAGAAAAAGGTTAAAAATACTGAAATATGAACAACAAAGAGGATGAGCGATTTTGAAGATTAATAGTCAACAACTGTATAAAACATCAGGTTGTAGATGTAATGCTTCGCCTCGGCTCTTCTCAATTTGCCCTGGTGTGGTGGCAATCGGGGTAATGGTGCATGGGGTTGATCTCAGCTGTGACTCGTCAGTTGGCATACACTCCCATTACTAACCCATTGGGAGTGTTTTTTTTTTTTGTTTTTTTTAAATAAATAATTTTTTTGTGGGATTACAGGGTTAGTATTTGGGGTGTCTGAGACACCTCTCCATGATTAACACTAGGGTTTCATGCCAAAATCATCAACCTCAAAAACCATTGTCTTGATTTCCACCGCACCAAGGGAGGAGCTGAAGCAAAGCACCAAAAAATTGGTGCATCTTATGTCATGTGCCACTTCTGAGGTGGCTGCAGCCTGGTATTTGTAGGGTGGAAAGAGTTTAATGACCATAGACCCTCCCAGCCTGGTAATACCATGTTTTCCTGAAAGTAAGACCCTGTCTTACATTTTTTGGGGGCCAAAAGTGGCCCCGTCTTACTTTCGGGGGGTCTCATATTGGCAGCCCCAGCCACTGCAGCCTCCCATCCACACACACCCACCCATACACATACACACACACATACACACACACACATACACACATACAAACACACACATACACTTACAAACACACACACATACACACACACACACACACACACTCACTCATACATACATACACACACTGCTTCTTACCGGCTCCCTACTGTCCTCGCTGTCCCCTGGTGTGTCCAGGCTCCTCCAGTGTCCTGCAGGTGCAGCCGCTTTGGAGCAGATGGGGTTAATCACAGCCTAACTTGCTGTGTGCCCCTGCTCAACACTGCACAGCCCGGCTCGAGCTCTCATTGGCTCCCAGGAACCAGCGGGCACGGCCAGATGACATCCTGAGCTCTGATTGGCTCGTCATCTGACCGCGCCCGCTGGTTCCTGGGAGCCAATCAGAGCTCGAGCCGGGCTGTGCAGTGTTGAGCAGGGGCACACAGCAAGTTAGGCTGTGATTAACCCCATCTGCTCCAAAGCGGCTGCACCTGCAGGACACTGGAGGAGCCTGGACACACCAGGAGACAGGTACCGGCCCTATATTCCCCAGCGCCCACCCACCCCCAGGCGGCCTTACTTTCGGGGGGGGCCTTATATTAGCAGACCCCCCCGTTCCCCCTACCCTGTCTTACTTTCGGGGGGGTCTTATTTTCGGGAAAAGACGGTAGTAGCTCACTGCTATCTGCTTTATCTTGGCTGGTTATCAAAAATAGGGGGGACCACAGGTAATTTTCTTCATTTATTTACTTGGTTAGTAAATCTATAAAATCTAAAATCTATACAGCTCTCTCTCTCCACCCATCTCTCTATCTTTGCACACCTTTAACACATAAAACCTTTTTCAAGTATCATGCATTTTTTTTTCTGGTTCATGTCACACAGAAGTCATCCGTGTGCGATACGAGTTTAATCCTTATGGATCTCATCTCAATAGGTTGAAGGCAGGGCCAGTAGAAGAATTTATGTCCCCATAGCACCCCTTTAATAGGCAAAAAGAAAGGCAATTTTTTCCCCAGAATTACTCGAGGAAAAGCTTTTAAGAAATAGAAAATCCACCACCTCAAAGGGCATCATTGTATATTATCCATCACAGGCTGTTGTGGGGCCCAAATTATCACATATACTGATGCTAAGCAACAAAAACTCTGACTGTAATAATCAGAAAGTGTATTTATGCTTTGTAAGACCATTTTTACACAATTGTTGCCAGCCAAAATCAATGATTGTTTATTGCTATATTAACACTGGCTTGCTGTCCTTTCAAACATTTCTTAGAGCTAATTTGCAAAGGGACCGTAAACCGGTGGTCTCACATAATTCAATTTTACAGATTTCTGCTGGCTAGTTAAACATCAATTCAATATACCTACAGTAAATTCAAGAAAACATCTCTATGCAAACTTGAAATAGAAATGCACTTTGTTACCATTTAACAAATCCTCTACTAATGTACCAGGTGGTGGATGAAATAATATAGGGATCACAATATATTAATACACAATTGCTCCCACTGTATAACTGCACGAGTCACAAAAAAAGCATAGTACCAAGTATGTGCAGAGATAAGAGTATCAGGATCCTGTGGTTTTAACATCAGTGATGGTTAAATCCGCCAATTTTCGCGTTCAGTGGATCCGGACAGACCTTTTGAGGCTGCGTTCACACACAGCGTATTTTCTGCGCTTTTGGGGTGCACGTTTTTTGCTGCGTTCTGCAGCCGCGCTATTTAGCGCAGGGAAAAAAAAATGCAGTGCATTTACACACCACTTTTTTTTACAGCCGCATTTCTCCCTAAAAGCGCAGGAGGAAGTGATGTCACACGGGGGAGGAGGAAACCTGTGTTCCTCCTCCGTGTGAAATGTATTATGGCTTTCGCTGTGTATCTATATACACTGCGAAAGCTAAATACAAGTTATCAATAGGTATTCAAAATTAAAAAAATAGAATATTTACCTCTCCGCCGGCTGTTCCCAAAGCACTCATGTCTGATCTGCTGCCAGGACCATAGATCTGTGATTGGCCAGTAGCAATCATGTGATATTTTCACGTGTCATATCAGTTGATCGCTACCAATCTGGCAGCAGATCAGACGTGGATGCCTCGGGTCCCAGTAACAGCCGGCGGAGAGGCAAGTATTCTATTTTTTTTATTTTTAATACCTTTTGATAACGTTAGCTTTTGCAGTGTATATAGATACACTGGGAAAGCCAAACTGCATGTCACACATTTTATACTGGGGAAGAACACAGGATTTATTCTTCCCCCGTGTGACATCACATCCTGCTTCTCCAGCGTCCGCGATTAAACGCGCTGAAATTGCGCATTGTCTTAACAGTGATGCGCAATTCCAGCTGGTTTATATGCTTATAGGTTATAAGTTATAATGGGGCCTATGGGAGAAAGCACGTGCTAAAAAGCGAAAATTAACATGTTCATTCTTTTTACGTGCGCGCTTTCACTCATAAAAAAGCAGCGTAAAATTATGCGGCGTCTGCACGGCAAAAGCCAATTTCCATTCACTTTGCCAGCAAACGCAGATGCGCTTTTGGCGGAAAAGTGTGACAATTACGCACAGCGTGAACGCAGCCTTCAAGTATGGGTTCAAACCTGGACTTTAGAGTTATGAAATGGTTGCTTGGGGACCGTAAAAGAAACAAAAAAGCAATTTAAATATCAGTGTGATTACTTACTAGGTCGGCACGCTTGTACTTTTGGGGCCGCTCATTAACTTCCTGATTATTCATTGCACGTTACATGATAGAATGCATGGGCTGTCTCCAGCTTACTGCACTGGTTCCAACAGCCTATCACAGATGCCCACTGTCTGTGACAGCATCAGTGATTAGCTGTAGCGCCCCTCATCCATTGTGCTGGCGTTTGTGATTAGTTGCCATTGGCAATGATCCTGACATGATAGCAGTGTAAAAATAAATAAAAATGATGAAGCACTTTGCTGTATTTTTGATTCTCAGCGCAGATAAAGCAGACAGTTATGGGCTGCCACTCCCAGCTGCCTGGCTTTAACTTGGCTAGCAATGAAAATACAGGGAAGCCCATTATTTTTATTTAAATTTAAATAAATGATAAAAAGAAATGTGTGGGCTTCGCCCTATTTTTGATTGCCAGCCAAGGTAAAACCAAGGAAGCCAGGAAAGAGGGGGGTGTTCTCAGCATGGTGAGGCCCATAGTGATTAGCCTGGGGGGGCCCAAAAAATAGCAGCCATTAGAAGCCATTCCTGGCGCTTGATTCAGATCTTCCCAATGCCCTGGTGCTGTGGCATTGAGGTGATAGGTGTTAATGACAGCTGAGTATTGATAGTTTTTCAATAAATTGACTACTAGATGCAGAAAGTTAATCTGGGAACATATTTCTTACTAAAGTACAATTAAATATATAAAGCAAAGTCATCTTTGGGAATAACGCAGATTTCTGCATTATTATAATATTGAACAACAAGTCAATATTATAATGCTAATTCCATGAAATCTGCTATTGTGTTAAAATATTCAGTATTCCATAGGAGAGCAAACTATAAGCCCAGCAGCCGTCAGAGAAGTGCTAGCTCAGTCAGTTACACAATATTACATTGTACAAATGAATGTCTACAGGACCCCAGCTGCTAAGAAAGCTCTCTGCAAAATACGTTGAGCATAGAAACGAGCAGTCAGGCAATGTTCACTTATATTTCCACTTTAGAGAGATCTTATTTGAGAAAATGACAGTCTGCATACAGTGACCAGAAAACAGATTAGAATTATACCAGGCTTTCTTGACCGAATGTCACGCTCAGATTTATCAATATAACATTAAAGGCGGTTTTCCACCATAATAAGCGAGAACATATCAAAGTTTATGGCAGAAAGTTCTGCCTGCCAAAACTACGACTGGTTTTAAGAATAAAGAGGCTCCTTAATATTTACCAGCATAGAACAGCCAAGAAGTAACTTGCTACTTTCATTCTACAGATAAGGTAAGGATCCCATAATATATTTCTAGGAAAAGTTATATGCTTAAGATCTATTGAGGTCAAAGATAATTGACAAGTGTTCACGGATCGGACTTTGACGTTTTATGACCAGAACTTTAAAAAAAATATATATGACCTGCAGATAGACACATGCATACTGGGAGAAAAATGTCAGCTCAAGCTGCAAAAAATAGCGCAAAAGTGCAATTTTTTTTTAACACTTAGGTAAAAGTAAAAGAAAACATGTTGGTACCTATGAACACATACTTACCCGAGCACATCATACCAACATGTCTGTTTTACCATACAGTAACATGGTAAATAGAAGACTCAAAAAACAAAACAAAAAGGAAAACGTGTAATTGCACTAAAAAACAAGCCCTCATATGGCTTTATTAATGGAGAAATTAAAAAAGTTATGGCTCTTGGAAGAAGTGGAGGGGAAAACAAAACCAGAAAAAGGAAAACTGCCAGGGGGCGAAGGGGTTGAGCTCCCTATAGACTTATATTGGGTTCGGGTTAAGTACTATAAAATGGTGGCTAGAAGGATGCAAAAGCAAGTAAAATGGGGATTAAGCAGTTAAATCATACTTACTGTCTTCCACGCTGCTCTCACTACTTCCAGGTCTACTTATTAAGCCTCATGCATATTCACCGCTTCCTCAGCCCATTTCTGTGACAGCATCTGTGATTGGCTGCAGTCGGACAGTGCCCCTGTGATTGGTTGCCATACATTTTAGTGTATGGTAACCAAACTGGTGTCATATTAATGTAAAAATAAGTAAAATATAAAACTTATTGCTAACCCCATAGGCTAAAAATACTAGCCTGCAGCCACCACAGAAGTGGTATATCCATTAGATGCAGCATTCCTGGCACTTTACCTGGCTCTTCCCAATTGCCTTGGTGCGGCGGCCATCAGAGTAATATAAGGGGTTGATGGCAGCTATGATTTCTCAAAAATACAGCTGCCATCAAGTCCTAGGTTAGTGATGGGTAGGGATGTATGAGGCACCCCCACCTGTAAGTCAAAAGAAATAACCATAAATACAGGAAAAAAAATCCTTTATTTGAAATAAAACCACACACACCGGAATTAGAAGCGCGCTGGCCTCTATGTCAAATAATAAGGCCCCGGGAGCAGACGGACTACCAGTGGAGGTCTACAAGCAACTTAAAGATGTGCTCCTGCCTAGGCTTTGTGAGGTTTTTCGGGGGACACTGGAGGAGGGACGTTTGCCCGAATCTATGAGGGAGGCAACGATAGTGGTACTCCCTAAGGAAGACAAGGACGCTCGCAGGCCGGAATCCTATAGGCCCATTTCACTACTGTCGGTGGATGCCAAGCTGCTTGCTAAAGTGATGGCGGCCAGGTTGACTGGGGTCTTCCACACAGTGGTGTACCCGGACCAGACTGGGTTCATGCCTAACAAATCCACAGCTATTAATCTGCGAAGGTTATTTCTAAATATTCAATTACCTGCTGATAATGCAGGCTATAGAGCGGTGGCATCCTTAAACGCCCATAAGGCGTTTGACAGTGTGGAATGGGACTATCTCTGGTTGGTTCTTGAACAGATGGGTTTCGGCCCGGTATTTATATCATGGGTGAGGCTGCTCTATTCCTCACCGGCGGCAAGAATCAGGGTAAATGGAGAGAGATCAGAGAACTTTTTTCTACATAGAGGGACACAGCAGGGCTGTCCTCTCTCTCCATTTTTGTTTGCCCTGGCATTGGAAGCCTTTAGCTGTTCATATTCGTGGGGCAGCTGGGATTAAGGGGTTTCAATTTGGGCCGGTGGAGGAAAAAGTTGCGCTTTATGCGGATGATGTCCTTTTGTTTCTTCGGGACCCTCTAGACTCCCTGAGTCAGGCAGTGAGGAAGGTTGAGGAATTTGGGAGACTTTCTGGACTAAGAATAAACTGGGACAAATCCAACTTAATGATGATAGACAGGGAGAACGTGGTGGACAGGAGAGTATTGGGGTGCACTAAATTGAGACTGATCAATTTAAGTACTTGGGGGTACAGATTGCACTGCCAATAGAAAATTATATGAAACTGAATCTGATGCCGCTCCTGGCTAAACTTAGGGATAAGACCCAGACTTGGGGCGGGCTGCGTCTCTCGGTGGTGGGCAGGGCCAACCTGACTAAAATGATACTCATGCCTAAGCTCCTGTATATACCCAACAACTCACCAATATGGCTTCCGGGGAGTGTTTTCCAAAGACTCAACTCCCTCTTTAGAGACTTGGTTTGGGGGGGGAAACAACCTAGGATTAAGCTAGAAATTCTGCAAAGGTCCAAGGAAGAGGGGGGGTTGGCGCTGCCTAACCCATGGATATATTTTTTGGCGTCTCAGAGTCAGCATCTGAGAGGCTGGTCTATGGAGACAGGGGGTGGTTCAATACAGGCAGTAGTGACATATTTCGTGGGAAGAAGCCCTCTGGTGCAGGTATTGGAGACCGTAGATTTAACCGATTGGGAGGGAAGTTCCCCACTCTGTGTCTAATACATAAAACTTGGTCCACAGTCAAGAGAATAAGAAGAGTTTCTGGCCTAACCATATACACTCCCATCTGGCTGAATGAAAAACTGAGTGAATTATACAAACTTGGGGATTGGAAAGACTGGTGCACCAAAGGGATACAATACGTGACACAATTGCTAGTGAATCAACAATTGAAAGAGTTTGACATACTGAAGGAAGAATTTGGCATTGTAGAATTAGATAGATATAGATATCTCAGGATCCAAAATGCACTCAGAAGGCAGAGATGGGAAACTGGACTCCAGGTACAGAAAGATATATTCCTTGATTATATTTGTATGGAGGGGACTAAGAGGGGGGTAATCACCACCATATACAAAGATATTTTACATACATTCCTGCTGAAGCATCCGGTGGGTGCTCGGAATAAATGGGAAGAGGAACTGGGGTGCTGGAGGATGAGATGTGGGAGTCAGTTTTAGAGTATGTACCAAAACTATCACTGAGTGAGCCGGGACGACTTTCGCAGTTGTACACCATTCACAGAGTATACAGATCCCCTGAATTTTTATACAAGATTGGGATGAGAGACACGTCAGAATGTCCAAAATGTAAGAATGAGAATGCAGGAATTATACATATGTTGTGGGAGTGTCCGAGGCTACAGGTCTTTTGGATGGTAGTGATTGCAATGATTGAAGGAAAGTATGGATGTGTGGTGCCTAGAAACCCACTAGTATGTGTGTTGGGGTATGTGGAAGACATACAGGTTACCAGTGATGAGAAGATAGCGATAGACTGTTATATATGCCTAGGAAATTAATCGCTAGGGGCTGGATCGGGACTGAGCCCCCCTCTAGGAAGGAATATGTTCAACAGGTGGAATATACCATTAGTTTAGAAGAAGGTATATACCGGAGGAGGGAATCTTTGACAACATTTGAACAACTCTGGGTGCGATGGAAGGGAATGTGTGTATAACTTATGGGATTTACTGTTCTTTAAAGTCATCTTATAAATACGAAGCAAGTTCTAAAGCTTTGCTATAGATAAATAATACTGTTTTTCGAATGCCACTATACTTGGCAAAACTGTATATGTAGGGACATGGATACCAGATGTGATATTTGCTGTCTATAGAGGGGAAGGGGGCGTGGGGAAGGGATGTTGGGGTTATATTCTGTAAGGGGGAAGCTTGGGGTATATTGTTAAAAGCTTATGTGCAACTTAGATGCAACGTATTGTATTTCTGCTTGGTGAATAATCATAGTAAAAACATCTAATTCAAAAAAAAAAACCCGCACACACCCTTTTACTCCAAAAAAACACCCCAAGTAGTCCAACATATGATGTCTCTCGATTAACTCGATTGTGCTACATCCAAGAAGCTGTGTTGAATGAAAAATCATTCACTCACTGCAGCTTTTAGACCCCCATTGACAGCCACGGGGAAGCCCTTGGCTGTGAGAAGCAGTGACGTCCGAGAACTCAGTTAAACGAACTGCCACATTGCAGGACATGGTGGCACAGCTGTCCAACAATCACAGATTCAGAGTTCATAGCAGTAGTTTCCTATGCCGTGAACTCAGTCGAACCCGCCGTCGAATTGCCGGACAGCTATGCCGCCATATCCTGCAATCCGTTAATCCAACACCGTGGTCAACTAAGGTCACCGACAGCTGTGGGGAAGCCCTTAACAGGGAACTCCGTGAAGTCACCGCTTCTCACAGCCAAGGGCTTCCCTGCGGCTGCCAGTGAACTCAGTTAAATAATAATAAAAAAAAAAAACGTTGTGGGGTCCCGTTTTTTTGATATTCAGCCAAATCAGGCACACAGATACGGGCTGTAGCCCAGGTGTGTGTTATATCTGCACTGGGGATTCCAAATACGCCGTTTTTTGTGTATCATATATTTTTCCACTAATAGCATGCCAGTTTCATTGCCATAATGTGTATGGCAACCAATCACAGACGACGTTAAAGAGATGGGTGGGGGAAGCAGTGAATACACATGAGGCCTAATGAGCAGACCCAGAAGTAGTGTGTGAGCAGCGCTGAAGCCAGTAAGTATGATTTAACTTCTTTTAATACCCAATTTAATTCCTTTTGTGGCCCCTCGACCGTACAGGGACATGGTCTGATCATACCATATCTGCTGGGCAAGGGAGGAAGTAAAAGAGAATAAAGACATTACAGAATGGGATCACAGCTGATTATTTACCCGCCTGTTTTTAAAAAATTATTTACCTCAAAGATTTTTGATCCCAAGCTATAATGTTTGTGTACTCTAGTGTCTTCCCCTACCCAGGAGATGTGGTATGATCAGACAGGC
>JARQOC010000004.1:236755859-236765859 GCA_033576535.1 Allobates femoralis
TTCCTCCCGGCGGCCGCCGCTGATCTCCCGATGATGTCGACGCGGGAGATTTAAAGAAACAGCTGATCTGACAGCTGTTTAGAATTCCTGCGCCGACACCGAATAGGTGATGTCGCTGCGGGAAATTTAAACAGCTGTCAGATCAGCTGTTTCTTTAAATGTCCCCCGCCGCCACCGCGGGAGATTTGCGGCGCCCGTCTCTCGGAGATCAGTGGCTGCTCCAGCTGATCTCCTGGTGGACGCCGCTCATCTCCCGGGAGATCTGCGTCGATCACCGAGAATGATTGCAATGTGATCTGCAGCATTCTCATGCGCTGTCATGCGGAGGACACTGCGGATCCATTGACTCCCATTCATTTTTTGTGCGCTTGCGGACGCTTGCTGATAAAACAATCTCCCGTGAATGCACTAAAAATGCAACATGTTGCGTTCAGAGGGCGCACAAAATTTGCGCATCCGAACACAGCCAAATGCAGGTACCATGCGTTCCCATGTTAAACATAGGAACGCAGTGCGCATGTGTTTGGTTGCGTTCAGTACGCTGCATTTCAAAACACAAATGTGAAAGCAGCCTTAAAGGGTATTTCTGATCTATTACATCATGTGAGTGGGACAATGCTGCAATCCCCAGCACAGCTGCTAGTAACTTTACTGCTTGCTGGTAAACAGAGTAATACCGTAGTTAATGACTCTGTCCTCTTCAATAATCTGATCAGTGGGGGAGCTGAGGGTTGAACCGTCATCTTTTTGTTGTGGATAGATTATCCTCAAGACAGGCTATTAAAGAGGTATTCTTGGTTTACAATATTAACAGGCAAATCTAGTCATTATCCTTATTTACCTGGTTCTTATTACTTGTATCCCTGTGTCTTTAGAACTTCATACTTCAGATTGTATTTTTCAGTGAAATTCCTGAGCCTGTGGGCCTTATGAGTTTACTTACCTAATAGTGTTGGTCTTGTTCTGCATGGTTGATAGCATTGATCCAAGTTATTTGTGCTCAGTGGCAGTAATATGTAGGAAGCTTCTTAAGTAGATGATCTATTGGCTTTACTTTTGGCCAGAAGGTTTTTTGGCAACTATATGTATTCAGTGGGAAAGACATTATTGTTGATTCCCACAATTCAAACCCGATCATAAGGCTTATGATGCTGTCGTTATTGTAGTGAAAACATACCAGTAAATGCTGAAATGAGTGACCTAGGGCGTTATTACAAAGGCTTTGAATGTTTATTTTTCTTTCAATGCCATTGGATTCCATTAAGAAGCTTGTTTTAACCTCCTTTGGGTAAAGTATTTTTGCAGTGCTGTTATAGTTATTCTATGTTTGGATCTCAACCTACAGCTTCCGCTTGGATCCACGTTATGGCCTTCATGTCGAGTTTAAGGTGCATTTTTCAGCACTATATTTCTTTGCCTAATATTTAAGAATGCTGTGTAAGCTGCATTTAGTAGTTAGTAAAGAAGGTGCACAGAGACCTGTTGTCATTTTGGCCTGGACAATTCGGTCATAATACTGCAGCTAATATGCAACTGCATTATAATCAAGTGAATGACGCCTGTAAAGTCTTATAAAGTATGTTTTGGTGAAGGAAGCAATTTTCAGCATTGGCTTCAACAGGATTTGTACACTTCTGCTTGTGATTATGATGTTATGTCTATCTCCTTCAAGTAAAGCCTTGTCTTAGAAATGAAAATAACCTGAAGTCATTGTAGCCAGCTGAGCAGCTGTAGGATTGTGCTTTGCTGTTGAAAGAGATCAGATTAGAGATGTTGTCTCTGAGTAGTCATATAATGGTGAAGAATAAATATCAATCCCAATGTTTCTTCCTCTAGCTTAATTTGATAAAATGCCCCAAGTTCTCATGTGTTAATCACAGTGTTCCCCAGGGGATGGACATTCTGAAGATATAAAGTAGAGTTGATGTAAGGTTAGTGTGGCTGCTTCACGCTGATTCTGCAAATCAGTCTCTGATGTGCTCTTTAGTTCTGTATGTGTGGACCGTTACTCCTCATAGCTTTTTGTAGTAGAACAAATGGTTTCAGCTCTAGTGATCAGCTGCAGGGTGAAACATTTTTATCTACAAGTGGTGCTATGGACTTGAATGAGGATTTTTAGAGAGTATATTGTAGTAGATGATTAAATAAATCTCAAGTATCAAAAAGAAAGCTGTTTTGTTGCCTTTAGCAGTCATAGGTAAGCTTTCCTTATCAAATTTGCTCTGGAAAATGAAACTCTGAATCTCGTTTCTATGGACAACAATGCCTAGTTTGAAACTCAAAAGCATATATATATAATATATATATATATATATATATATATATATATATATATTGTGTATGTATTTTTTTGTGGATTAATACCAAGTACTGATATCAAATCTGTAGATCAGAATCCTCGTGACTGGTGTTCTGTACGACAGTCCTGATACAGGGTGTGCTGGACTGAGATGAGCCCAGTTAAAAAGTGAATGCCTCAGAAATGCATACAAGTTGCGAAGTGGAATACATTGCTATAATTTACATTACTCATGTGGTGTAAAGCATGATGAATTTATTGGGCTTCATTTGGCCGCTCTTGCTTGCTAAAGCACTGACAAAACCTTGTCAGAACTGGGATAAAAACTGATATACAGTTATAATAAAGGCTAATTTGCGTTATAAAGATATAGGACCTGATTCACCAGTGTTCATGAGCAACCTCATTTCATTGGCAAAGAGGGGCAGATTGGACATATAGCGGAGATGTACATAAATTGGCACAAATAAAACCTTTAACGTGCCATGCAGGACACCTATTATGTGTAAACTTTCTGTGGTTCTTCTAACAAGGGGTCATGGTTTCACTGAAAAGGGTCGTAACCTGATGCTGTGCCACGAATACATCAAAATGGTTATTACATCCCCCTTAATTCCAGAGTATAGTACATTTGAAAATGGTGCTTACAGTAAATAATTACCAATAAATAACAAAGCTAAATAAGACACAGCTAGGATCTACACAAAGGGGAAATGAGTGAAGTAGGTAAGGAATGAAGCTGCTAATTTGGCAGTTTGGTGGCTTACTGCACATGTGACTTTGGATGTTAGTGTAAGGCTATGTATCCACTGTGCTTACATTTTGTGCTGCAATTGTCAGCTACACAAACGCAGCTGTCTATAAACAAAACGGCACAAACATATTGCGTATGTGCACATCCAAACGCAGCACAAATAAGAGGACACACAGACACTTTCTCACCCTCTCCGGTGATCCCCGGTAATTCTCCCTCCGTGCAACAGCAGCTGTATTTATATATGTTCCAGATCCTGCGCATCATGTGATAGCCTCAGTCACATGGTGCAAAGGTCCTGGAAGATGAATAAACACATCTCCCGCCGCTGCACGGCGGAAGAATCAACGGTGATTGCCGGGCAGGAGGGTGAGTATTGAAGTATTTTTGTCTTGGAAATCGCATTAAAAAAAGGATCATAAATGGCTTGTGAGAATACCCATCCATTTGTGGTGCTTTTTTGGGGGGGTCAGGATGGAGTCTATGGGGAAAACCCAGCCCAAAAACAGGCATGTTTATTGCAGGGACATTAAAAAAAAACACAGGCGATTTCTGCACCAAAAACAGCACCCACAAGCGCACATTTACAAAGCTGTGGGTGCTGCATTTTTGCTGAAGAAATGCAGCCAAAAAGAAAAACCGCAGCACAAACACACAGTGGGCACATAGCTAAGTGCTCATGATCAGGACATTCTGCATTCTATACTCGGTGTGTCTTCCCTTGTGAAGACTCTAGTGTTCACTGTGGGAGAACATGCCCTACGTGCTTGCGATCAGGAGTCAATGGCTAATTATATTCCCCTAGAGACTTTTGCAGACTATAATTCTAATTTGGTTATTATTTTCCCAAGGGAACCTCCTTAATGATGACAATATTTCCGAGCATATTTCTACCGTCCTGTTTAAATATCTTTTATTAACATAGTAATAAGAAACAAAATTCCAATGATCATAACAGTAAATTTTTCAAGTTTTATATAACATAAACCTATAATTTTACCTAAATAATATTTAATAATAATGACAGAAGGAAAGGATGGGAAAGCAAAGACAAGGGATAAAAGAAAAGAAAAAAAAGAATAATATAAACAACAACTATATACATCAACATGGCAAGTCAATATACCAACAGTTCAAAAATTCTGTTGAATCAACTAGTTTTATATATACAGTGCCTACAAGTAGTATTCAACCCCCTGCAGATTTAGCTGGTTTGATAAGATGCCAATAAGTTAGAGCCTTCAAACTGCAAACGAGAGTAGGATTTATTAACAGAAGCATAAATCTTACAAACCAAAACGTTATGTTGCTCAGTTGAATTTTTATAAATTTTAAACATAAAAGTGTGGGTCAATTATTATTCAACCCCTATGTTTAATATTTTGTGGAATAACCCATGTTTGCAATTACAGCTAATAATCGTCTTTTATAAGACCTGATCAGGCCGGCACATGTCTCTGGAGTTATCTTGGCCCACTCCTCCATGCAGATCTTCTCCAAGTTATCTAGGTTCTTTGGGTGTCTCATGTGGACTTTAATCTTGAGCTCCTTCCACAAGTTTTAAATTAGGGTTAAGGTCAGGAGACTGACTAGGCCACTCCAACACCTTGATTTTTCCCTCTTGAACCAGGCCTTGGTTTTCTTGGCTGTGTGCTTTGGGTCGTTGTCTTGTTGGAAGATGAAATTACGACCCATCTTAAGATCCTTGATGGAGGAGCGGAGGTTCTTGGCCAAAATCTCCAGGTAGGCCGTGCTATCCATCTTCCCATGGATGCGGACCAGATGGCCAGGCCCCTTGGCTGAGAAACAGCCCCACAGCATGATGCTGCCACCACCATGCTTGACTGTAGGTATGGTATTCTTGGGGTCGTATGCAGTGCCATCCAGTCTCCAAACGTCACGTGTGTGGTTGGCACCAAAGATCTCGATCTTGGTCTCATCAGACCATAGAACCTTGAACCAGTCTGTCTCAGAGTCCTCCAAGTGATCATGAGCAAACTGTAGACGAGCCTTAACATGACGCTTTGAAAGTAAAGGAACCTTACGGGCTTGTCTGGAACGGAGACCATTGCGGTGGAGTACGTTACTTATGATATTGACTGAAACCAATGTCCCCACTGCCATGAGATCTTCCCGGAGCTCCTTCCTAGTTGTCCTTGGGTTAGCCTTGACTCTTCGGACAAGCCTGGCCTCGGCACGGGAGGAAACTTTCAAAGGCTGTCCAGGCCGTGGAAGGCTAACAGTAGTTCCATAAGCCTTCCACTTCCGGATGATGCTCCCAACAGTGGAGACAGGTAGGCCCAACTCCTTGGAAAGGGTTTTGTACCCCTTGCCAGCCTTGTGACCCTCCACGATTTTGTCTCTGATGGCCTTGGAATGCTCCTTTGTCTTTCCCATGTTGACCATGTATGAGTGCTGTTCACAAGTTTGGGGAGGGTCTTAAATAGTCAGAAAAGGCTGGCAAAAGAGATAATTAATCCACACATGTGAAGCTCATTTTTCTTTGTGCCTGAACTACTTCTTAATACTATAGGGGGACCAAACAGAATTCTGGTGGTTTGAGGGGTTGAATAATAAATGACCCTCTGAATTAACTTTTAACGCTTTAAAAAAAAAAAAAAAAAAAAATTGTTTTTTGTGGCACTGCATTTTCCACTTCCAGGCTGATCTACAGTCCAAATGTCACAATGCCAAGTTAATTCCGCATGTGTCAACCAGCTAAATCTGCAGGGGGTGAATGCTACTTGTAGGCACTGTATACTCTTAACTGGCAGAGAAAAGAAAACAATCCAAACAAAGTTGTTATAGGAGACATATCTGAGAACATTAATTCCTATCAAATATCAACATAGGGTCATATCGAGAAATCCAAGGGGACCACTTCTCTAAATATTTATGCTGATTAGAGCTCCTAAGAGCAAATAGATATTCATATATATTATGGGTTGCTAACTTGTCCATCAAATTTTCAATACAAGGCGTATCTTTATTTCTCCAAAGAGAAGCTATCATATTTTTGGCTAATAAAAGAATATGCAAAACCAAGGATCTCTTTAGTTTTGAAATTTCATGTAACCTATCAGAAGTAAGACCAACTCCATATTAAGGGTAATATTAATGTTTAGAACCAAATTGATAAGTGATTGAACTTCTAACCAGAATTTTCTCAACTTGGGGCAATACCAGAAAATATATTTAATGGATCCTATTTCTACTATCCTAGACACACCAAACTGGACTATGATGTGTCCATCAATGGAGAAATTACACTTCTGTGAATTCCCTAAGTTGAAAATCTTGGAACTTGAAACTATAGAAGCAATTTGGTTTCTCAATCACAGATATATCCAAGGATTGCTTAGAATTTGGATTGTAGAGATGGCATCAAAATATTGCATTATCAAGTGCCATGTTGATGGTCCTGGTGTGGATTTGAGCTAGCCTGTAGTCTGTATAGAGGCATTTATCTTTACCTGTTCATTAGCAACTCTTTAATATTGAGGTAGCACACAAGAAACCATTTAGTCTTCCTCTAGACAGTCCTCTCCTTTGAAAAAATGATTACTTTGATGATGAGATTTGCAGTGGTGCAGTGATATTTGAATTATAATCGATAAGACAGAGAGAAGAGTCTGCAGGCACATTCAACTGTAATATCCCAAAAGTTTATTTACAGATGCATGTTAAAAATGTAAGTCCATGCACATCATGAGTCCTTACACATTTCCAATGGAATGATCACCATTACTCATTACTGGAAGCGCTTAAGGACTTATGATATGCATGAATGCACATTTTTTATATTCATCTGTAAAGAAGTTTTGGGATTTTATGGGATGAATGTGCCTGCAGACTCTTCTCTCCACCTTATTGCAGTTCACAGCTGTGCTTGGACAGCCTGAGTCGGCACCCTCCCTCCTAGCTGCTGTGTGGCCTTCATACTATTGGCGTGATGAGCTCGACATCTTCTGCTTTTCCCGAGAATTTTATTAATCTAATCCACATCAAGGAAATTTTGAGCTGCTACCTGAAAATCTGCTAAAGTGGTAGTGAGTCTGAATGGGTTGGGTAGAGAGTCTAGAGTGTAGGAAAAGCACACTGTTATGTAAGAAGCGGGCAAGAGGACCAGAGATTGCAGTTAGATAGAGATTAAAGGTAGAAGCAGCTTAGGCTTTAATCATTGTTATGATACAGTAATCCACGATATTTAGATAAAACATAAATATAATTCATAATAATAATAATTTGCGCATTCTGCATTGAACTACTTTACCTAATTTATTATAGATTTTAGGAATCAGGGTTGGTCTATTTTATACCGACACCATGACTCCAACTCCACAGCCCTGCTAACTAGACACATCCAAATGAAGTGGAGCAGCGTAGATATTAAAATTTCCATGATAGTATTTGTTGGTTCCCAAGATACTTACAGATTAACCAGACCAAAAAAGAGGATAATATATTAAAGTTTTGAAATTAATATGTACATTAAAGCAAATCACAGTAAATTAGGACATTTTTTTCTTTGCTAATTTTTTTAATTCTGCTATTTTTCATGGATTTGACAACTATTTAGTTTCAATGATTGCCTATCCATTGTTAGGATAGGCCATCAATATCTGATTTGGGAATGTGCAGCACCCCCACCGATCAGCGGATTTCTGCACCAGGTGGAAGCTGTCTGATGCTGCCTGAACACGGTAGTTCCATCACAACTACAGCGACCACGTCCGAGTACTGCAGGTCCATTCCGCTTAAAACAACAAGGCGTGCATCTGCAGTACCCGGCCACGGCCACTATACTCGTGATGGAGCTGCTTTATTCTGGAAGCATCCGAATTTCAAGAGTACCAAATTTTGTACTGAGGCCCATCAGGTTTTAGTTTTGCCACTGGACTTTCGCATTAAGGGTTAAAGATGTAGAATGTATACTTTTGGCAGATTATTCAGGTTTGGTAACCCTCTAGTGAAAGAGATGGTTTCTAACTGAGCTGCAGGTTAAGAGACATATACATGAAATAACACATGTATGTGCTTTGAAACCACTCGGCACATAAGAACCACCAAAGCTAATAGACTCAACCTGTATTTCACATTTTGATGAAATATGTTAAAGGGAACCTGTCACCTAATCTATGGCCCCTAAACTATCACTACTTGCCCCTACAGACCCTAACTACCTCCCTAACCATCCCTGCCTGACCTAATATGGCTTTATATAAGGTGAATAAAACACTTTATAAACTTACATGATTTGTGTCTGTGGGGCGTTCTTGTCTGCAGGGCGGTGTCCCCAGAGCCGCGCTCCCCCCGCCTCGCTCCCTTCCTAACGCCCTAATGGGCGGCATTATCGATTTGAAGAGCGGGGGAGCCCATTGGAATCTTCCCGCCCCGCTCTTCATGACGCGAGGCCAGAGACCGCGTCATTTCCGGTCCGCGCATGCGTAGTGCGCCGGGTGAAGCCGAAGCCGAGTCCCGGCGTCGCTAGGCAACGATCGGGAGCGTCTTCGGAAGGTGAGTATCGGCGGCCCCCTCCCTCCCAAACCAGCACATATATATGTGTGTGTAATCCACATGTACATATGGATTACACACATATATACATTCACTTTGATTAGCCACATTTCATATGTGCATCTATATATATATATATAGATGCACATATATATAGTTAGATTATATATATGTGTGTGTGCATGTATATATATATATATATGTGTGTGTGTGTGTGCATGTATATATATATATATATATGTGTGTGTGTGCATGTATATATATATGTGTGTGTGTGTGTGTGTGTGTGTGTGCATGTATATATATATATGTGTGTGTGTGTGTGTATGTATATATATGTGTGTTGTGTGCATGTATATATGTGTGTGTGTGTGTGCATGTATATATATATGTGTGTGTGTGTGTGCATGTATATATGTGTGTGTGTGTGTGCATGTATATATATGTGTGTGTGTGTGTGCATGTATATATATATATGTGTGTGTGCATGTATATATATATGTGTGTGTGTGTGTGTGCATGTATATATATGTGTGTGTGTGTGTGCATGTATATATCTGTGTGTGTGTGCATGTATATATCTGTGTGTGCATGTATATATATATGTGTGTGTGTGTGCATGTATATATATATGTGTGTGTGTGTGCATGTATATATATGTGTGTGTGTGTGTGCATGTATATATCTGTGTGTGTGTGCATGTATATATATATATATGTGTGTGTGTGCATGTATATATATATATGTGTGTGTGTGTGTGTGCATGTATATATGTGTGTGTGTGCATGTATATGTGTGTGTGTGCATGTATATATATATATATATGTGTGTGTGCATGTGTATATATATATATGTGTGTGTGTGCATGTGTATATATATATATATGTGTGTGTGTGCGTGCATGTGTATATATATATATATATGTGTGTGTGTGTGCATGTATATATATATATGTGTGTGTGTGCATGTGCATATATATATATGTGTGTGTGCATGTGTATATATATATGTGTGTGTGCATGTGTATATATATATGTGTGTGTGTGTGCATGTATATATGTGTGTGTGTGTGCATGTATATATGTGTGTGTGTGTGCATGTATATATATATGTGTGTGTGTGCATGTATATATATATATATGTGTGTGTGTATGTATATATATATGTGTGTGTGTGTGCATGTGTATATATATATATATGTGTGTGTGTGTGTGCATGTATATATATATATATGTGTGTGTGTGCATGTGTATATATATATATGTGTGTGTGTGCATGTGTATATATATATATATGTGTGTGTGTGTGTGTGTGTGTGTGCATGTATATATCTGTGTGTGTGTGCATGTGTATATATATATGTGTGTGTGTGTGTGCATGTATATATCTGTGTGTGTGTGCATGTGTATATATATATGTGTGTGTGTGTG